>OX422214.1:147409001-148009001 GCA_949130495.1 Sambucus nigra | reverse complement strand
CTTTGAAAATGACTTTTATCTTGGAGGTGTGGAGCCAAGTAAGTCGAAAGTCTATCTTTCGAATTATTGGAAGACATTTATAAGTCATGAGCAGCAGTGTTTTGAAGGAGGTGTAGTGGAATTTTATGATAAATTGCAAAAATATGCCGTTGAGGTTGGGTTCAAGTATGTGTATTTGAAGAATGATAAAACTCGAGTGATAACTAAATGCTTTGAAAAGACTACTGAGAATTGCATGTGGAGAATTCATGCTTCATTATCTACAATAAATTGATACTTTTATATACGAAGTTTGAATAATGAGCATATATATAGAGGTATCTTTCGTATTCCATCAGCCAAAAGGATAGCCTCCAAGTTAGTTTCAACATTGGTAGCTGATGATCTTAGAGATAACCTGCTATTGAGACCAATTGATGTAGTTAGAGATATGAAGAATAATTATGGTCTTGATATAGCTTATCAACATGCATGGCGTGCGAAAGAGATGGTTGTTGTTGATTTATATGGTGATGAAAAGGTTTCTTATGCATTAATGAATAATTATCGTGACCTTCTATTGCAGTATAATCCTGGGTCGCATTGCATCCTTAACGTGGAACATGAGAGTAAAAAATTTAAGAGAATATTTGTAATGTTTAGAGGATGTATTTATGGATTTCAATACTGCAGACCTATTTTATTTCTTGATGGTGCCTTTTTGAAGAGCCGTTATCGTGGAAAAATATTATCAGCAACTGCAAGGAATTGGAACAATGGTAAATTGATTCTAAATATTTTATTTTGTGTATTGAATTGACATTTTCTTTGTTCCATTCCAGATCATCAAAATACAAGCATAAAAATATAAAGTACATTTGAATGTCTTTGTTTTAGTTCACGTGTACTTTTCATTTTTATGCGTGTATTTTGATGATATGTCTTATTATGTTGAATACTAACTAAAGTATACGCATAGTACATGTCAAGTACACGTGACTATTTTTGTTAATTTCATGTGTACTTTTCATTTTTATGCATGTACTTTAATGATGATGTTGTTATGTTGAATACAAACTAAAGTACACGCATAGTACATGTCAAGTACACGTGAATGTTTCTATTAATTTGACGTGTACTTTTCATTTTTATACCTGTACTTTGATGATGTTGTTATGTTGAATTCAAACTAAAGTATACGCATAGTACATGTCAACTACATGTGAATGTTTATGTTAATTTCATGTGTACTTTTTATTTTTATGCGTGTACTTTGTTGACATGTGTTGTTATTTAGAAATAATAAAGCCAAGTACACGTTAAAAATGTAAAGTACCTTTGAATGTCTTTGTTTAGTTCACGTGTACTTTACATTTTTATGTGTGTACATTGATGTTAGTGTTGTTATTTGAAACTAATTCAAACTACAAGCAAAAGATTGGAAAGTAAACGTGCATGTATTTTTATCCTTATCACGTGTACTGTACATTTTTTATGTTTTGTCTTGTTATTTACAAACAATTTAAATTAAACACATAATATATTTTCCATGTGTTTTAAGGTCTGTGCCAGCAACATCAATTTACGATGTGTTCTACATGGATATGTTATTTATTTTAATTTCGATATATTTTTATATTTCAGGCCTTTTTCCCGTTGCATATGCTGTTGTTGATTCTGAAACCGAAGATAACTAGATTTGGTTTCTTGTCAATTTGCACAGTGCAGTAGCTGAGTAATATCTAAACATAACATTTATATCAGATCGAAACAATGAATTTCTTGAAGCTGTTTCGAGGGTCTTCCTGTTGTCTGCACATTCCTACTGTATACATTATTTACAAGGGAATATAAAAAAGAAAATTCGTGGGAATTGTGGTGGATTTTGAAAGAAAATTGTTAAAGATTTTTTGTTTTGTGCATATGCTGTCTCAGTAGATGAATTTCACAGGAATATTAAAGCATTGAAGAATGAAGGAGGAACTGCTATTGCTAATTTCATTGATAGTCTGCCTCTCGAGAATTGGTCATGTGCATATTTCCCTAATAAACGGTATGGTGACACGGCACCTAGTGTTGCGGAGTCATTTAATTCATAGATATTAGAGGAAAGGCATTTACCAGTAACGAATACGCGTGATAAATTGAGAGTGAAGATTATGAATTTCAAGGCAAACAAACTTGTTGAGTCTGACACTTGGACAAATGAGCTATGTCCTTTTTTTTCAAAAGTTACTGAATGAAAATTAGAATAAATGCCGACATTAGACTTTTAGTCGCTCAAGTCAAAATGTATTTTAAGCCCATTCAAAAGTGCGAGCAACAGTTGACTTAAGAGAAACAACTTGTTCTTGTAAGAGTTGTCATATTAGATGTTTTCCATGTTCTCGTGATGTTTGTGTTGTACGGAGGAAAGGGACCAGTATTTATGATTATATTGAGGAGTACTATAAGGTATCTTTCTACAGAAAATCATACTCGATACCTATGGTTCCTCTTCCTGATTTGATTTCCTTAAATATTCCTATACCTGAAAATCCATTTGTCCTTCTACCAATGACTAAGAGACCAACAGGCAGGCCAAGAAAAAAGAGAATAAAGTCGTCTGGTGAGATCACAGTAAGGGAAGTTACTTGCTCGAGGTGTAGTAAAACGGGTCATTACAGGTCTACTTGTAAGGAACCCATTTGATTACGTTTAAAATTGTTGAATTCATTCATTTAAACCATTTGATTGAATAAATTCATTAATAAACCATTTGTTTCACATAAATGAATGTAATTTTAGTTTTCAGTCTCATTTTTTAGTTTATTTTTTGTGTAGCTGTACACGTATTTTTCATAAAATACACGTGATCATTTTTTCTGATGTTCACGTGTACTTTACGTTTGCATACACATGTTATGTACAGTACACGCGCATTGTGATGACCAAAGCCATTTTATCAATGCGTGTACTTGATGAAATATGCATGCACTTTATGAAGTACACGCATAATATATAAAGTACACGCATTTAAAAATAGCTTTGGTCAGTTCAATCTGCGTGTACTTTATATATTATGCGTGTACTTTATTTATTACATTTAGTTTAGATTTACTTAATGAAATATGCGTGTACTTTATGATGTACACGCATAAAATAAATATAATATGCGTGTACTTGATGAAATATGCGTGTACTTAATGAAGTACACGCATAATATATAAAGTACACGTATTTAAAAATGGATTTAGTCAGTTCAATCTGGGTGTACTATATAAAAGCATGCGTGTACTTTATTTATTACATTGCGTTTAGATTTACTTTCTTCATTTTATTCAATTACTTTGAATAAAATGAATGTAATTTTAGTGTTTAGTTTTTAATCTCTTGTTTTAATTTAATAAATGAATAGAATATTAATGTTTATTGGCAATGCGTGTACTTTACTAAGTTTGTGTGTACTTTACTTTTTACACTATATATGAGTCATGGTTCGATATAATGATATATTATGTAGGTTTTATTGTGTGAGATTACTCACAAGACATGCATGAAGGAGATAAAGTTTTTATTAAAACTGAAAAAGAAAGTACAATCTTTTCACGTAACAAAAGTTAAAAAAAAATAAAGAAGGCTTATACCATGAAAAGCTATTAAAGGCATCTAGGGTATCAGGAAAAGAGTTAATTAAATTCGAGTATACTCGAATTTCTTCTTCAATGACAGCCACAAGGTCTTCATGGTGCGCCTTCTTCTTCTTCAGCTTGGCAATTTTCATTGGAACTTATTGAGTATAGAAAGACATGAGGTCTTCATGTGTTTGAGGATGGTCCTCATCCACATCAAATAAATCTATGGGATTTGGTGAAAGTCCAAAGCATCCTTCCCTCACATATGTTTAAAACTGCTCAAAGGCAATTTTATATGAGGAAAGTTTTTCCCCAATTTCCCTTATTATTATTTTTTTTCATCTATCTCAAGAGTAGCTCTCAATTTTTCTGCTGGAATAATCATTATGTAATCTTTACCCGAGAGGTAATGGTTAAGAAAGGAACAAATATTACTCTTTTATAGGAAAAGTTAAAGTTATTTATTTATTTGACTAGAAGTAGTTGGGAAGTGAGTAATTGAGCTTAATAAATTGATTTTGGTTATTGTGTCCTTCTGAATAAATATATGGGAAATGCTTTGTGTCCCAAAAAACTCCCCTAAATCCTCCCCCAAATAGCATTAAGTGTTATACTTTGTGGTATGGGTCCTGCCAGGGTATAACTCATTAATACTATTTGGGAGAGATTTGAGGGATTTATTTGGTACCCATAGCACCACTCTAAATATATAAAGTAGTTTTCAATTCAAAATAAAAAATTACTACATTAACCAGTGTGTGTACATTGTTTATATTGCGTGTACATTATTTATATTGTGTGTACTTTGAAGAATTCATTTGTGTACTTAGTAATTACCACTTGTAGTTTTTGTTAAAATGTGTGTACATTATTTTATAACACTCAGGTGCATTGTTTGTCTATACCTTACGTGAATTGTGGTCGGTGCCAACGGAAATAAACCATTTCGGTGTAATAAATATTATAAACAATAACCAATATAATAAAAAAATAAATTACAAATATGGTGTGTATTCGAATAAATTTATAAAAGTTTTTTCTCCTATTGGGGGAAGAAATATTTTGATAGAAGAATTTACCTTAGTACATATGCTCTATGTTTTAGCATGTCAGGGACTTGAAACAATTTTTGTATTTCCTTGTTTCTGCTAATCTGTTCAATGTAGTAGATGTAGAACACCCCACAGTCAACCCTGGAATTAAAATAAAACAAATATACAAATTAGTATGATGTGAATGAATTTTTTTAAAAATATACAAATTAGTAATTTTTAGAAATGAAGTTTTTGCTTACGCTTTATATTGCTTAAGGCATTCATGATCTCTTATTAGGTCAAATTTGATATCACTTTCCAGCAAGAAATCTACTGTCCTTTTTTCATACTCTATCAATGGATCATCATCCAATGTAAACTCGTTTGACGTACCTTAATCAAACTTTCTCTGAGTTTTGAAACCATTATTTTTTATTGTTTTTGCTTCAGTCTTCAATAGGTACAGTGTTTTTTTGAAGACAGAAAACTGTAAAGAAGATAAATATTTAGTCTATACAAATAAAAGAGTATATGAAGATTAAAGAGTGAAAAGTACACGCATTATATTAAAGTACACATGTATTTTATTTGTCCATTTCACGTGTATTTTAAAATATGATGCGTGTACTTTGCCTAAAGAGTGAAAAGTACACGCATAATATTAAAGTACATGTAATTTGTATTTGTTCATTTCACGTGTATTTTAAAATATGATGTGTGTACTTTGATAATCTTGATGATTATGTGAAACTAATACAAAGTACACGCATTTTATGATAAAGTACACGTGTGTCATATAAGTACAGGTAACATTACTAATTAAGTTTAGACACCAACCATTTTTTTCACATCATCGAAGTATATTGTGTTTGTTTTCTTGTCGTCCGGTCGAAGGGAATCCATGTGGATGACTTTCTTTTCTTTTTTGTATATCGCAAGTAATGTGAAATGTCCTATGTTAGTGTGACACCCCGACTAATTAAATACCGGGTAGCTACTCCTTTATTAAATTAAATCAAAATGCCAAGTTGGCTCAACTAATAGCATCACTGTCGAAAACATTTTTATTATTACTAACCACCTAGTATTTAAAAAGTAAGTTGCCAAATTTTAATTAAAGTCTGATTAACATGCAACAAGTGTAATGAAGAATAATAACACCATTCACCGTACCGAAGTAAATAGAATAACCATCACATAATGTAAATAAAGTCTGGAGGAAAACTCCTCACTACAAATCCACAAACTGACATAATTAAACTGAATACTGAATCAATACATGCCAAAGTCTGAAAACTGTAATGGAAAAGTAACTCTAATGGAACTGGGCAACATGCCCTAAAACTGAAGAATACTGAATATGGAACCCAAATGATAGAAGCGTCTAAAAGCAAATCCCTGTAGGTTCCACAAACAACTACAACTCGTCACCTGAATGAGTATCCTATGCATGGTGTCCTTGTGGCTGGGCACCTAAAATGGTTTTACAAAAAAAAAATAGATTTGAAAGCAAACGGGTCAGAGCCCGAATGTGGAGATATTTTAAAAACCTGCAAGTTCTTTAAAAACATTTAAAACATTAAATGCAAAGTACATGTTAGGACGTGCACTCACATGAAATTCTCACCTCTCGTCTAACTGTGCACTCCTAACGTAAGTACCCATCTAACCACTAGCTAAGTGACATCATATCTAGCTAGACTGTCATAGATTCTACCCTTATTACTCGGTTCCCATTAACATTATAACGATCACATTTAAATAGGGGCTTAACGTAAATTCAGGTTCTCATACAAAAGTAATACAACTCGTTATAGATTAGCCCTCTATGTTATTCCATACTTACACACAATACCATATGAAAGTTCCCATTAATTACGTGTATATTATTCACGTCATAAATATACAATATAAGCACCCCGAGACTAAGCTGCGGTGCACACATACTCTGCTATCCATCCCGGTACATCACGTACATAAGGATCACATATTCCGAATCTCTCAGGAATAGTTCAGATAACACAAATCACAAATAGTGGACGCGAACACAGTCACATCACATGGGTCACGCACATACCTGCGCTCCCACGATCAGTAGACTTATTAACATCCCAATAAGTCCTTCTCTGACCTATGTTCATCGAGGTAACCAGTCTAAATCCGGGAAACACAAGGATTAGAGGGCCCTAAGCGAACACAAATCTCCCGTGATAGCAAGTATGGTAGGTATGTCATACACACAATTCATACACCAATACTAAGTAAGCACACATATTGGTAATCCTGTAGTTTAATTGTAGTACTTATCGCATTCTCGTACCAGCCTAATATATATACAACTTATTTAATCCCGGTCCATATTTATACGCTCCATAATTTATTCTCACGTAGTAGTAGGCACTCACGTCTCGACTCAAATGTCTATTTGATTTGATCCACACTTATATAATTTACTCCTCATTATAACCCAAATGTCCCAAGTATACTAATACACCATCAAAGGAATGTTATCTCTATCCTCGAACAAGTTTACGGGACTCCCAAAATCAAAACAGGCCAAAAAGGCCTAAACTGCCAGCTCGTTAGAAGTCTCGTTCGAACGAGGCTGTTCGAATGAGATTTCAGTTCATTCGAACGAACTGTACCTTCTAACGAGATCTCGTTCGAACGAAGTTATCGAACGAAATTCCCTTTCGTTAGAAGCGACTGGTCAACTCGTTAGAAGCTTGTTCGAACGAGCTCGTTCGAACGACCTGGAGAGGTCTTCTAACGAGGGACCAGTTTCGGCCCAGATTTTCTCCAATCTCGTTTTTCATCCATTTTAACACCTCAAACCTCTTCCAAAGTTCATCCCAACAACGTTTTAGGGTCTCTAATTCATCCTAAACATATTAAAGTCACCTCCTAACATGTTTTAAGGAATTAATTCGTCCTAAACATCATTAAATCACAAGTCTCTACACTTTTCCCCAATTTTTCAAAAACATGAACCCTAAAATTTTTAGAACCTTAATTTATCCAATGAAATCCGTTTTTGTGTCTTATAAGATATATCAACATCAGATTAGTCCTCTAAATATGATTCGACATTCCATCCTTTCATCAAAATTTAGTATTCTACTTCCAAACGCATGGGTTTTTCATTATCTTCCAAGAACAAACATAAATTTGAATTATCTAACATGGAAGGAACATTCTCTGAAATTAAATGGAATTAAGTCACTTGCCTCGAGTGTCTCTGGATTTGGTGTTGATTTGGTAAAGCTTTTTCTGCAGAATTCCTTCTCTCTCTCCCTCTCTAAGCTTTCTTCTCCAATGGTGGCTAGGGTTTTCTTTGGGAAGTTTTGGAAACCTAATTTGATAACTCCCGTAGTTTATTGGGTCATTAAGGGTTGGTTAGTGGGTTTAGTGGGTATATTCCCAATCAGATAAAGACTCCTAATTTTCGTCATTTTTAATTCCTCAAAATACAAAATTACCAAAATACCCTTTATATTGCTGGTATGGCCTAAAAATACCCCGGGATCCAAATTAAACCCCCGGCTAGTGTTTTCTGACTATCTCGACCCTTCCGGACACGTTGGCGCACTCAAAAAGACCATATGGTTAATAGAATTTAAATTCACTTTTATAATTAAAATAATTATATCCTGACGCGACTGTCACACGCGTCCCAATAAAATGACCAAATTGCCGTATATCAATCTCACGACAAATTTCATAATTCAATATTCATATATCACCATATATACTCAATATAGTCAAATACCAACTCACATCTCGCTAGTATTTTATCCGGATTAATTTCCAATTAAATCTCATTTAAATAATTAATCCCAAAAATAAATATAGCCAAAAATACGGGGTATTACATACTTCCCCCCTAATAACTGAATTTCGTCCCGAAATTCGGAACTAGAAAGTACCTGCTAAAAACAACTCTGGATAACGTTCGCGCATCTCATCCTCGCACTCCCATGTGGACTCCTCGACATTATGATGTCGCCACTGAACACGCACTAATGGAACTATCTTTGACCGCAGCTTCCTCTCACTTTGGTCCAAAATAGCAATCGGCCCCTCCTCGTAGGAGCTATCCGGCTGGAGATCGATGTCCTCCACAGCAATGTGAGAATGAGCCAAATTATCTCTAAGGTATTTCCTTAGCGAGGAAATATGAAACACATCGTGAATCCGATGCAAATGCTCCGGTAACCCAAGTCTATACGCAACCGGTCTGATCTGCTCAATAATAGGAAACGGCCCCACATACCTTGGTGCCAACTTCCCCTTCTTCCCGAAACGCATAATCCCCTTCATAGGAGATACTCTGAGCAAAACCTGGTCCCCCACTTGGAACTCCCTGAAAAATCTCTTCGCATTAGCATAACTCTTCTGCCTGTCTTGAGCTACCCGAATGTGACTCCGAATCAACTCAATCCTTGTTGAAGTATCCTGAATCACTTTCGGCTCAAGTAGTTTGTTGTCCCCCACCTCTAACCAACATGCTGGGGAACGACAAGGCCTACCGTACAATGCCTTAAATGGAGCCAAGCCAATAGTGAACTGATAGGAGTTGTTGTAAGCAAACTCCACCAGTGGAAGGTACTGCTCCCATCCACCCCCAAAGTCAATAATGCACATGCGTAGCATGTCCTCCAACATCTGATTTGTGCGCTCTGTCTTCCCATCGGTCTGCGGATGATAAGCCGTACTCAACCGTAATTCCGTGCCCATGGCCACCTGGAAACTCTCCCAAAACCTCGAAACAAATATCTTGTCTCTGTCAGACACGATATTTAGGGGCACACCGTGAAGTCTCACAACCTCTGAAATGAAGAGCTGGGCATACTGTCCCGTAGTGTAGTCAGTCCTTACGGGTAAAAAGTGAGCGACTTTGGACAACCTGTCCACAATTACCCAAACAGAGTTGTGACCCCTCTGCGACGTAGGCAACCCCGTGATAAAATCCATGGATATGCTCTCCCACATCCACACCGGGACCTCCAACGGCTGTAGCAGTCCTGCCGGTCTCTGATGATCCACTTTTACAAGCTGACAGGTGGCGCATTTCAAAACAAACTCAGCGATATCTCTCTTCATACCGCTCCACCAATACTGGCGTCTCATGTCTTGGTACATTTTGTCCCCTCCGGGATGTACCGCGAACCGCGAGCCGTGCGACTCTACCATCACCTCGTGTCGCAATTCTTCCCCTTCCGGAACCACCAATCTCCCATTGAAGCGTAATCCCCCGTCTGAGCTGACGGAATAGGACTCGGCTCCCTCTGCTAGTAATCGAACTATCTGCTCCTGACAGAACGAGTCAATAGCCTGTGCCCGTACTACCTTCGTGACAATCTTCGGTGTAACGGTCATTACAAACATGAAAGATCGGGCCACTGCATCCTGGTGTCCCAACTCCTTCCACTTTGCCTTCCACACCTCTGCCACCTCATCTGCTGGCCTACGGCTCAACGCGTCTGCTTCCACGTTAGCCTTGCCTAGGTGATACTGGATATCGAACTGGTAGTCTTTCACAAACTCAAGCCACCTACGCTGACGCATATTCAACTCTTTCTGCGTGAACAGGTATTGCAGGGACTTATGATCCGTGAACAGTTGGAACTTCTCCCCCAAAAGATAGTGCCTCCAAATCCGTAGGGCAAATACCACTGCCGCCAACTCCAAATCATGCATGGGGTAATTCTTCTCGTGAGGCTTAAGCTTACGGGAAGCATAAGCTATGGCCTGTCTCTCCTGCTGTAATACACCTCCAAGCCCTTGCAAAGACGCATCGGTGTAAACCAAATACTCAACTCCCGGTCTCGGCAATGCTAACACAGCTGCTGAGGTCAATTTGTCCTTTAACTCATCAAATGCCAATTGACAGGCATCACTCCAGATGAATGGCACACCCTTACGAGTCAGATGTGTCAAAGGACCTGCTATCTTCGAGAAACCCCGAATAAACCTCCTGTAGTATCCTGCTAGACCCAAGAAACTACGAATCTCAGTCGGTGTCGTGGGTTGTCCCCACTCCCTCACCGCGAATACCTTCCCCGGATCAACAGATATTCCTCGGTCGGAAATAATATGTCCCAAAAACTGGACCTCCTTCAACCAAAACCCGCACTTCTCATATTTTGCATACAGCTCGTTCTGACGCAGCGTCTGCAAAACCTACCTCAAATGCTCGGCGTGCTCCTCCTCTGTCTGGAAGTAAACCAGAATATCATCAATGAAGATAATGACAAACTGATCTAGGAAATCCCTGAACACTCTGTTCATCAAGTCCATAAACACTGCTGGAGCGTTGGTCAAACCAAAAGGCATAACCCGAAACTCGTAAGAACCATATCTCGACAAGAACGCAGTATTCGAGACATCCTCCTCCCTGATACGCAACTGATGGTATCCCGATATCAAATCAATCTTTGAGAAGAAAGAAACTTCTCTCAACTGGTCGAATAAGTCATCGATTCGAGCCAACAGATACTTATTCCGTATCGTGACCTTATTCAACTCTCGGTAGTCCACACACAATCTCAGTGAACCGTCCCTCTTCTTCACAAACAAAACTGGAGCGCCCCAAGGTGAGGTACTCCTGCGAATAAATCCCTGACCTAACAGCTGCTCTATCTGATCTCGTAGCTCTCGCATCTCTGCCGAAGCCATACGGTACGGTGCGCGTGCTATAGGCCTCGTATCTGGCAATAGGTCTATAATAAAGTCTATCTCTCGACTAGGGGGTAGGCCTGGTATCTCCTGAAACACATCCGAATACTCCCTGACAACCGGGATTGAATCTAAAGGAATCACAACCTCCTTAGAGGTATCCTCCTCTATGTAATACAGATGAGCGGTCGATCCTCCCTCTGGACGAGGCATCGCCACTACGAACATCTCTTGCCCCGGAATGGCAAAAACAATGCTCCCGCTGAAGCAATCAATCATGGCCCTATAAGCTACGAGCCAATCCATACCGATAATCACATCGTGAACATGCATATCTAATACCAACATGTCTGCTGGTAATACCAAACCACCAATCTCTACCCCCACTCCCCGGCATATAAAGAATATAAGTGACCCATTCCCCAATGGTGAGTCGACACACGTCACTGTGCTCTCCGCTGTGGCTAACAACCCTAAAGCCTTTGCGAAATGTGTAGCTATAAATTAATGTGTAGCCCCCGTATCAAATAATACCCGACCCATAGTGCCATGGATAGGAAACGTACCCTCAATCGCAGGCGGTGCCTGTGGAACTGCTGCCTGGTGGACGTTGTAGACACGTCCATACTGTAGCTGCCCCTGCTGAACTGGGACTGCTGGAATGGGTGGAAATACTGCCATCTGTGGCGGTGCGGGGAGAGCGGCGGGAAACATAGGCCTCTGCGGCTCCTGGCGAGCACCCTGCTGCTGCTGCTGTGGGGCCCTGCCCCTATCAGGACAATCCTGTCGTTTATGGCCAGTCTTGCCACAAACAAAACACTTCCCTGGGAAGTTCCCTCCTCTCTGCCCCTGCGGTCCCCGGCCCTGGTGGCCGTTACCGTTTCTCCCTTGGCCCTACTGAAATTGTTGCCCATTCTGCCCCTGTTGGCCCTGATGGCCGTTCGGACCCTGATGGCCCTGACGGAAACCTCCCTGTCCCTGCCTGTAGTTCCCTGATCGGAACCTCTTCTGATCCCCCTGCTGGGAACCCTGCTCACCCTGTCTCTGCCCCTGAACAGATTGTGCCCCACCGGCACCATGTCCTCCAGTCCTGCCCTGATGGCTAGACTCTCACGATCTCTTGCTCTCAGTCATATGAAAGCGGTGATCCTAGCAGTGTAACAAAGCAGCGTTAACCACATCAGAATACGTGGCCAACGAAAGGTTCCCTAACAGATGCTGATGGATCCTCCATGTCAACCCGTCGGTGAATTTCTCAATCTTCTTCTTCTCTGTTGGTATCTTATCCCGAACGATATTCAACAGATTTGTGAACTCGGCCTCATACTCGGCCACGGTCTTACCCTCTTGCCTCAGATTCATCAGTTTCCTCCTCATTTCCGTATGAACAGTGGACGGAAAGTACTTGCGGTCAAACCGCACCGAGAAGTCCTGAATAGTGAGAGTATCCCTCTCCTCCACGGTGGTAATAGACTCCCACCACTGTAGTGCAGATCCAACTAGCTTGAAAGTAGCTAGCACCTGCTTCTGAACGTCCGTGCACTCATACATCCTTAAGTGCCTCTGCATATCCTTCCTCCACTGGCTCGAGACTACCACATCTGAGCTACCTGCAAACTCTGGCGGATGCGCTTTCTGAAAAGCGTCACGTACACGTTCCCAAGCAGACGGGAATGCATTTGCCTGTACTGGCGCGGAAACCGGCGCCTGAGGTGGTGCCTGCTAAACAACGGCAATTGCGGCGTTTACTGCTTGGGCTACAATAGCTACAACCTCAGCGGCGTTCATCATGCCCTGAACTCGAGCGGGCTGTGGTTCGGGCGTTGCATCCCTGGGAACTCGTCGTGCACGTCGTGGAGGCATCTGAAATAAGAATAAAGTTTATAAGTTCACTGTTTATAAACTTAAAATAGTTGAAGAACGAAGCATACACAAAAAGAGTACAACAGTCCTAAAATATAGGGCTCTATATCAAAGAAACTTAGCGAAAACATAATAGCCGTACAGATCCTAAAGGACACTAGAACCTGATGCTCTGATACCACCTGTGACACCCCGACTAATTAAATACCGGGTAGCTACTCCTTTATTAAATTAATTCAAAATGTCAAGTTGGCTCAGCTAATAGCATCACTGTCGAAAACATTTTTATTATTACTAACCACCTAGTATTTAAAAAGTAAGTTGCCAAATTTTAATTAAAGTCTGATTAACATGCAACAAGTGTAATGAAGAATAATAACACCATTCACCATACCGAAGTAAATAGAATAACCATCACATAATGTAAATAAAGTCTGGAGGAAAACTCCTCCCTACAAATCCACAAACTGACATAATTAAACTGAATACTGAATCAATACATGCCAAAGTCTGAAAACTGTAATGGAAAAGTAACTCTAATGGAACTGGGCAACATGCCCTAAAACTGAAGAATACTGAATATGGAACACAAATGATAGAAGCGTCTAAAAGCAAATTCCTGTAGCTTCCACAAACAGCTACAGCTCGTCACCTGAATGAGTATCCTATGCATGGTGTCCTTGTGGCTGGGCACCTAAAATGGTTTTCCAAAAAAAAAAATAGATTTGAAAGCAAACGGGTCAGAGCCCGATTGTGGAGATATTTTAAAAACCTGCAAGTGCTTTAAAAACATTTAAAACATTAAATGCAAAGTACATGTTAGGACGTGCACTCACATGAAATTCTCACCTCTCGTCTAACTGTGCACTCCTAACGTAAGTACCCATCTAACCACTAGCTAAGTGACATCATATCTAGCTAGACTGTCATAGATTCTACCCTTATTACTCGATTCCCATTAACATTATAACGATCACATTTAAATAGGGGCTTAACGTAAATTCAGGTTCTCATACAAAAGTAATACAACTCGTTATACATTAGCCCTCTATGTTATTCCATACTTACACACAATACCATATGAAAATTCCCAGTTTATTAAGCGTATATTTTCCACAACATAAATATACAATATAAGCACCCCGAGACTAAGCTGCGGTGCACACATACTCTGCTATCCATCCCGGTACATCACGTACATAAGGATCACATATTCTGAATCTCTCAGGAATAGTTCAGATAACAAAAATCACAAATAGTGGAGGCGAACACAGTCACATCATATGGGTCACGCACATACCTGCGCTCCCACGATCAGCAGACTTATTAACATCCCAATAAGTCCTTCTCTGACCTATGTTCATCGAGGTAACCAGTCTTAATCCGGGCAACACAAGGATTAGAGGGCCCTAAGCGAACGCAAACCTCCCGTGATAGCAAGTATGGTAGGTATGTCATACACACAATTCATATACCAATACTAAGTAATCACACATCTTAGTAATCCCGTAGTTTAATTGTAGTACTTATCGCATTCTCATACCAACCTAATATATATACAACTTAATTAATCCCGGTCCATATTTATACGCGCCATAATTTATTCTCACGTCGTAGTAGGCACTCACGTCTCGAGTCAAATGTCTATTTGATTTGATCCACACTTATATAATTTACTCCTCATTATAACCCAAATGTCCCCAGTATACTAATACACCATCAAAGGAATGTTATCTCTATCCTCGAACAAGTTTACGGGACTCCCAAAATCAAAACAGGCCAAAAAGGCCTAAACTGTGAGCTCGTTAGAAGTCTCGTTAGAGCGAGGCTGTTCGAACGAGATTTCAGTTCGTTCGAATGAACTGTACCTTCTAATGATATCTCGTTTGAACGAAGTTATCGAACGAAATTCCCTTTCGTTATAAGCGACTGGTCAACTCGTTAGAAGCTTGTTCGAACGAGCTCGTTCGAACGACCTGGAGAGGTCTTCTAACGAGGGACCAGTTTCGGCCCAGATTTTCTCCAATCTCGTTTTTCATCCATTTTAACACCTAAAACCTCTTCCAAAGTTCATCCCAACAACGTTTTAGGGTCTCTAATTCATCCTAAACATATTAAAGTCACCTCCTAACATGTTTTAAGGAATTAATTCGTCCTAAACATCATTAAATCACAAGTCTCTACACTTTTCCCCAATTTTTCAAGAACATGAACCCTAAAATTTTCAGATCCTTAATTTATCCAATTAAATCCGTTTTTGTGTCTTACAAGATATATCAACATCATATTAGTCCTCTAAATATGATTCTACATGCCATCCTTTCATCAAAATTTAGTATTCTACTTCCAAACTCATGGGTTTTTCATTATCTTCCAAGAACAAACATAAATTTGAATTATCTAACATGGAAGGAACATTCTCTGAAATTAAATGGAATTAAGTCACTTGCCTCGAGTGTCTCTGGATTTGTTGTTGATTTGGTAAAGCTTTTTCTGCAGAATTCCTTCCCTCTCTCCCTCTCTAAGCTTTCTTCTCCAATGGTGGCTAGGGTTTTATTTGGGAAGTTTTGGAAACCTAATTTGATAACTCCCGTAGATTATTGGGTCATTGAGGGTTGGTTAGTGGGTCTATTCCCAATCAGATAAAGACTCCTAATTTTCGTCATTTTTAATTCCTCAAAATACAAAATTACCAAAATACCCTTTATATTGCCGGTATGGCCTAAAAATACCCCGGGACCCAAATTAAACCCCCGGCTAGTGTTTTCTGACTATCTCGACCCTTTCGGACGCGTTGGCGCACTCAAAACGACCATACGGTTAATAGAATTTAAATTCACTTTTATATTTAAAATAATTATATCCTGACGCGACTGTCACACGCGTCCCAATAAAATGACCAAATTGCCGTATATCAATCTCACGACAAATTTCATAATTCAATATTAATATCTCACCATATATACTCAATATAGTCAAATACCAACTCACATCTCGCTAGTATTTTATCCGGATTAATTTCCAATTAAATCTCATTTAAATAATTAATCCCAAAAATAAATATAGCCAAAAATACGGGGTATTACAGTTATGTCTTAGTACAATGAACAAATTATTACAAGTGCCTAAGTATTAAAATAAATCTCTGTATAACTCCCCCTTCTTATTGACTTCATTTTTGCTATAAGCTTCTATCTGAATAAAAATTATAGACATTGTGTTAATAAAAAGACTGAAATTTTGTTTTATAAAGCTTTCTATTTAATTGTACTGACCCAACAATAATCAGAAAAAGTGTGTGGGCAGGAGAGACCTTCCTTTGATAATTTAACCTCAATACATTACTAAAGGCAAGTATTATCTGTTTCACATAATATAAAATGGTGAGGAAATAATAATGTTGAAATTGAATGAATGTCTAATATTTGGACTACATATTTAGCTTGAAATTTCTTGATACTTGAGGACTTCAACAAAATCTTTCCATGGGACATACGAAACCATCCCTTTGAAAATAAATTCCTTGCATTTTATATAAGCAATAAGAATTGTATAATAATAATAACCTTATTCTTTTGCACCAAAAAAATATAAATTAGCGAAGTGATAAATCATAAAACAATACACTTTACCCTAGCTCAACCTTTTGAATAAACTCTTCAATTTTTTTCTTCGCAGCTTCATCGAGATATTAGTATGCTTTAATTGTTTCAAGCTTTGTGTACTTTTTCTTTCATTTATTGAGCTATTGTTAGAGGGCCTTTTCTCAGCTTTGTCTCTTTTTATTTTTTAATTGGTTCATGCTTCTCAGTTTCTCCGTCATAGTTTCTTTTCTTCTGTCCTCTAGTAACAGGCCCTTTTATTTTGGGGGTTCCCTGAACTATATTTTCTTCTATGTTTTTTAATTGCATTCTCTTGTACATTGAGGCTAGTTCAATCTTCAAGCTCGAAATTTCGTCCATGAGTTGTTTATTAGTGTTTTCCTGATATATTTAAACAAGGAATGTTGAATTGTAAGCATTTTTTGAAACAATAATTTAAGTTCTCTTGCGTGTATTTTGATAAAATTTTTGTTTTTCATTCAAATTTATGTGTATATTATAAAGTACATGCGTGTATTTTATAAAGTACACACGTGTATTTTATCAAATACACCCGTGTACTTTATAAAATACATGCGTGTACTTTATAAAATACACGTGTACTTTCATCATAATTTGCGTTTACTTTAGAAAGTACACGCGTGTACTTTATATCTATTGTACTTTATAGATATCTGATCAGTTTTTTTCACTAGTGATTTATCAAGCATCTTCTTCAACTCCAAAATTCCATCATTAAGGATTTTATTAGTGGTTTCCTGTTATATAAAAAGAATGTTAGATTATAAGCAATACTTGGATAAAATAGCATTATTTCTAATCAAATAATGCATGCACTCTGCATTATTTCTAATATCAAATAAAACTGCATTAAAAATAATATCAAATAAAACTCGTGTACTTTAGAAAAAATGTGTGTGCTGTGTATTATTTATAATCAAAAGTACCTGTTGAGTTCTTTTCCATTCTAACTCCTCAAGATTCTGCCTCAATGTCATTATTTCTATGTCAGCATCTCTCCATTTTTGCAATGGATCATCATACTTTTTTAGATCTTCATTACTAAGAGACAGATATCCATTTTTTTGTTCCAAAAATCGTGATGATTATGCCTATTTTTTCAATGATTCATCCAATTATTTAATTCTGTCTGAGTCACTCTTTGTGACTTGATCAAGCTTTTCTTTTCAAGAATTGTTTAACTCAACTAGTTGGGCATTTTCCACATCCAACTTATTTAGTAAATCTTTTTCCTTCAAAAGGTTGGAATTCTCCTCCTTAACTTCTTCATTTCCTCTTGGGCTTTCAAAAGTGAATCACTATCAACCTGCAGTTGGCCATTCAAAATGGCAAGGTTCACACTCTCCACCTCTAAAGAGGTCACCTTCTCTAGTGCACCATTAAGGTCTTCAGCTGCTTTAGATAGTTGGTTATTATTTTTCCAACAGTTCCCTTTTCAAAATGGAAATTTGTTCCTCCAAATTAACCTTTGGTTGATCATTTCCCTTCTTTTTCTTTGGAGTCATAATGTTTTTAAGGGGAATATTCCAACCATATACTCATTATCATTAATATCTTCAGCAACGTTTTCTAATGATGAATCATCATGTATAGGACTTTCGGTAGAAATGTTCAAAGACTAACTTGACTCTTCAAACTGAGATTCCTTTTCTACAGAACTGTCCTTAAAAGCTAGTTTATTTGTATCCTGCTTCAAAGTTGTTGTTGCGATGTCATTCTTCACAAACCATTGTCTAAAAGAAGACAATTTCCACCTCAGGAATTTTGGCGTCTTATCTTTAAATTGTTCAACAGGAGAAATAATTTCAAATTTCTCACATGCCCAATACCGTGATCATACAAAAAACAAAATTATATTAATAACTGTATTACCTTGGTATTGATAATGGAAAGTTCAAGTGATTTGTTCAAACTATAAACAAAATTAAATGTGTACTTTATAAATTTTACAAGTGCATTTTGAAAGTACACGTGATTTTAACAAAGTAAAAGTGTACTTTGTCAATATAAGTTCACGTGTACTTTCTAAAGTACACTTGTAATATTAACAAAAAATATAACAAGTGTATTTTGAAAGTACACTGGTTATATTTACAAAACATAGTACACGTGTATTTTGTAAATACACGTATTTTCAAAATACACGTGAAAATATAACGTGCATTTTCAAAATACACGTGAAAATGTCACGTGTATTTGCAAAATACACGGGAAAATATCACGTGTGTTTTAAAAATACACGTGATTTTGACAAAGTACACGTGAGTATTGGTATGTATATTTTGAAATATCAGGATGTGTTTTTGCTCACATTTAGGGAAATGACACATCCAGTAACTGTGCTAGGTTTTGAACTTGATGATTTGTCAAGTGAATGTATGAGAAACTCATGCACAGTAGATGCCTAATCATACTTATTCATTTCCTCAATATTGTCGATGTATTTCAAAAAAAATTCTACAAGGGTGAAGTTTGAGTTGAAGAAAAACAACATGTTCAAGAAGTGGAGACACACAATTTTTACAAAATCAGCATTGCCTTCATCTGTCTCCAATTCGACTGATTTCTTCAAACCATTCAACATTTTTGACTTTCCTATTCTTTTTACGAAGTATCGTGCATGTAATCTAGGTTTTGAGCATTATTCTGTCCCTTTTTCAGTTCTATTGATTTTAAACCCTCAACCAGTGGTATGCCAAATATTTTACTTATATCTATTGGCATTATTTCAATCCTACTCTTCATATGGAAACTTTTGGTTTCCGTATTGTACAACTGGATAATTGATAAAATATTTTTATCGATCTTCTTGTGGTCCACTTCTACTACTTCCCCACTGTAGTAGGCATTGAAAAGCTCCCGAAATGGAGTCTTCTTATGAAGTTCAATATGCCTATTGTTTATTTTCTCTTTAATCTGATGCAAATCATAAAGAAAGCAAACAATATTTGATCGATATTGGTCATTCTTCTTTGCAGAACGTTTAGAATTCAATGCCACACTAGAACTAGAACTAGAACTGAAATTGGATGAAGAACTATCATCATAACTGCTCCTTTGTTGGTTCTTTCCTCTTCTTGCCTTCATCTTCATCCCCATTCTATTGATCTATAAACAAAATTTAAATTACTAACCTATAATGATATGTACAAAAAATAAAATACATGCGAATTAGAATAAAATATGGACTAAAACAATAAAATACTAGCGTATTTAACAAAAGTACATGTAATATTCTCACAAATAATTCATACAATTCTTAACAAAATACATGCTAAAGAGGGTAATATATATCGTCCGTTTCATGGTAAAACCTAACAGAGGATATTCGAAAAGTCAAAAATCAAGATTCTCTATTTCTAACATATTCAGTAAAGAAGTGATACAATAGCTCCATGCTAAAAGGTCCAACATTATCAAAACCTCTTAAGTAATACTGCTCAATTCATTTAGCTAAATCATTTGCTTTCGATTCAGTTGCTTAAAGTTGTTTCACATCAAAAGGGCAGTAAATGTCTTCATAGTAGTAGTAGAAACCAAGTAACCTTTTAGCTCTATCATTGATGCGAAGGAGATAATGAATTTCGTCATCATTATTACTATTGACTGTCAATGTGAAAGATTTTGTATTGTTAAGATCTTCAAAGGTGCAAGCAACAGTTTTGTAATTGAACATGCTTGATCGTATGATTCCTAAATAATAACACAATAATATAAAATAGTACACTCATAATACCCATTAGTACACGCATATTGGATTGAACAAATTGAATTTCAATGTGCGTGTACTTTATGAATTTTGCGTGTACTTTCAACAAAGTAGATGCAAAAATAAAAAAGTACACGCAATAATACTGCTTACAAACTAATAAAATATCATTCAAATACCGCTGGCGCGGACCAAAATAACTCCTAAATATTAATACACTAATAATGCTTCTTACAAACTCATGGAATATCATTCAAATGCCGCTGGCGCGGACCAAAATAATATAGGATTGATGAAATATGGGTACATGTATAAAACATAAAAGTACACGCATATTGGATTGAGAAATTCAATTACAATGTGCATGTACTCTGTGTATTTTGCGTGTGCTTTTTTGCGTGTGCTTTTTAAAAGTACACGTAAAATACACAGAGTACACGCAATAAAATAGGGCTTGTACATGTACATATTCCAATCATGTATATATTCCTAGTCCTCGATAAATGATGTATACCGGAGGAAAATTACAATGATGAAACACATATATCTAACATGCAAAAAGTGTGTTTTGCTATTAAAATCGGGGAAACAAATATAATTTTTCATATCATGAAGAAGAAGAATGTGATTTCATCACTCCATATGTATACAATTTTATACATATGAGAACACAAAATACACAAGTACAAACATGTGATAAGAGAATGTATACATACTTGTTAGTGGTGTTTGGAAGAATTTGACTGAGAATGTAAAATGCTCGGTAGAACTTCAACGATTAGGGTTTGATCGAAGAGAGTTTTTGGCGCATCGATCAGGAGTATTTAAATGTTGTTTTTGACCAAAATTTGAATGAGAATGAGATTCATTTTGGAGTTTTGATCGAAGAGATGGTACGATTAAGGTTTTGATTCAAGAGAGAATACAATATTTTTGGCGCTTTGATTTCTGAAAAGTGCGTGTTTGTTTTAATTTAGGGTTATTTATATGTTGGACCTAATCGTTTAAAATTTGTTGGCACTGGTTTTTTTGTCCAAATTGTTAATCCAGGTACTAGACCATAAAGCCCCCTAAAATTATCCATTCATCTTTTTTATATGTTTATACCCATTTTTATTTCATTGATGATATGTTTATCCCTTTAATTCTTTCTACACATGAAAGGTTCATTCCCATTTATGGGACAATTATTTATGTGCATGACCTTTAATACTAACAGGTAAAATATTTTTCCACATTAAATATCATTCAATAAAGGTCATTCGTTTCACTCTTGTTCTATTCTTAGTTCACTTTTACCAACTAAAACAAGATAATATTCAAGGCATATACCCTTTCTTCGTCGTTATCTTCCATCTCCATAATTAAGGAATAATAATAATATTTTTACGTCTCAACCATTTTGTGATAGTAATATCATAATGTTAAAGACATTTTTCCACCATTAAGATGGCATCATGACCAAATGTCAATGAATACAATGTTACCCCAGTACTTATCCTTTTAGGGGTGCTATAAGGCAAGAGTACCTTTAATAGAAATAATGGCAATCTTTAGGGCTGTTGTTGATTAATTCGAACAGATTGCCTTTGATCACCTTATTAGTTGCTTCTTATTTATCATTTGATTGTGTATAATATTACTTTGACTTATTGAATGTAAAACATGTTCTTTAAGCGAATTACAAAACCAATCCTTAAAAGAAATGTGAATATCAGTGGCCATCATTTGAGTAATACTATATTGCTACATTATATCTTCCAGAAAAAAGGAACACTTCATTTTTCCCTACAGTTTTTGGTGGTCCTAGACTCTACCCACTTTGTGAATGAGTTAGACTATCAAAAAATTGTGATCTTTCAAAGAAGGTGGATATATTTTTCATTTCATGTACATAGCCATTTAAAGATTATATGTCAGCACTTAGAAGACATTTTAGTGGATTGTTATGTTTTTTACTCAAGGCACCTTTGTCTGATTCCATAAAATTAATAAATATTGGTGGAAAATATTTACTAAGACTTCACTTTAGGTGCTCAAAAAATAGATACACCAATTAAATTACTTTCAAGTTTTAATAGTGAGAAAACAAAGCACTCTGAAAAGGTCAATGCGATAAAATTTTACCAAAATCAGAATCAAAATCTTTTTTATCTCCTTAGTTAAGGCATATGATTCTAAAGATGAGTAAAAGTAAAGCAATCAAACCTGAAGTAAAATTACTAGCATATGTATTCTCAAGTGACCTCGACTTGTTAGATTGTCTTATTCTGTTTTTAAAACCCACTTTTATTCTTAGTCCAAGAGGTCTCCGAAAAGATTCAAATTAATAATCACAAGGTCGGACTTCACAAAAACTTTATCAGTTTAATTTCCAAGATTAATACATTTTTTGGTACTTTTAGGGTGATGGTAAAAGTGACTAAAGCAATCCCCATTGGTCAAATGTTTCCTTAAATTAAAAAATATTTTAATTCAAGTTTTAGTATTTTGGGTTTGCAAATACACAATGCAATATATTCTTACTATATAAAACTAATGTTTGGAAAAATCTTATTTTGCATTTTGAAATTAGTTGGTCATAGATGGACAATAAAATTTTGAATTTTGTGAAATTATGCAAAATTAAAAAACTATTGTTACAAGACCGACCTTGTACAACAAGTCCTTCGCATCAGTGAATTAGGTCCTTGCATCCACAAAGATTTATCTTCACTGACCACGAGCCTTGAAATTATCTATATAAAAACGTAGGCTTTTGGCTCAACCTAGTGTCACTGAGTCTTAGCCTAAATGAATCCCATCCTTCACGTCCATGGCAGATTTAAAAGATCTTTGGACCTCAAACTTTATGAAAGCCTATTTTCAAACATATCTTTCGTGTTAATTTATTTTCTACTTTTTTGGCGTGGACAAAAATTGCTTATAGTCTTAGAGAGATTGTTTTCACAAGTTTATTTTTGCTTATCGGATATTTAGGTTCTTCTCCTTCCCGCAAACACGTTAGAGGCTAATTTTTGAGAGCTTGATTTTTTAGGGAGGAAATTAATTGCATAAAATTACTATTCGCTAAAGTTTATAATACTTTATTTTAAAACCATTTAAATACTTTCAAATGCTTCCATTAACATTTGGGAATCTTACATTTTAGGAATTTTGAAATACATTGTTGGCTTCTCTCTTGTTCCATTTGAATACAAGTGTTCTATTCAAAGTTTAAACGATGATTTATGGATTGGTTCAAACACGACGTTATTAACAAGGTTGACACCTACGACTTGGCTAGTGGTCAGAGAGCGATCCATAATTCCTCCTCCTACTAGAATGTGGAAAACGTTGAGTGTGAAGGTTGTGTATTGTTATGTCTAGGTAGAGGTTTAAGTTTGTAAGTCATTTCTCCTTCTTTATAAATCCTTATTTGTATAGTGGAAGGTGTCATTTCAGCCAAAGGTTTTCTTCCGAAAGGGTTTCCCTTATAAATTACTGTCTTGAGTGTAAGATTTACTTTTACACACTTTGGATCATTTATATGCTTAATTAATATATTTTAATAGAATAATCAGTTTATAAATCACATTCTTTCACTTCTATGTTAGAAGTAACCTTTGCTCGATTTTGAACTAAAGAAAAACATTACCTCAACTTTTATAATAATTTAATTTTGAGTAGTTTCTCATAGTCATCATTTTATACGGCTTCCCTTAGTCCCATATGCTATGCACACACTTTTTAGCAACTGGTATAAGAGATAAATCTCAATTTTGTAGGTTTAATCACCTTTAGGTTGACCTAGTGTGTGCAGAAATAGAATTTGGTTTGGATATCTTTAAAGATTTGTCGATGAGGAAAAATGACGATCTTGGAGATTCTCCTGTAGGTAATCTTTGTCATGGTTTTACCAAACTTATTACTTCTTACCAATTTATTTGTCATTCTTTCCCAAAAATATATCTGAATCTACTGAGGAAGAATTTGACGAAAAACCTGTTTGGACCCTAAATATAAATATGATGAACATTAAAAATAATCGTTGTCACTTGTTAAAGAAATTTGTTGTCCTCCTAACTTTAAGTGTTTAAAAATTAGAACAATGATTTACAACTTAATGCATCTTGTATCAATCAAATTTAAGTTGCTCACATATGTGAGAAGAGTGAGTTTTCAAGTGTAGAGTTAGATTCAACAAAAAAAAAGAAAAAATTAAAATATAACTCTTTTGAACATGCTCCCAACTTTTGCAAAATTGAAAAAAAAGGATTTTTCAAATGAACTTGAAATTTTAAAATATGAAAATTAATTTTTATGCACTTTAGAAACATAAGGACTTATCCTCTTTAAAAAAATTAAATTTTTTGATGTCTCATTTTGGAATATTTTAGACTTTTTCAATGAATTAAAAGATAAGATAATTGTTTCAAAAGAAGAAAATGCAAATTTTATCAGTTTTGATGAGGAAAGATTTTTTTTAATTTTATCTCTTCAAAAATTGAAAATGGATATTCATTTGTGTAAAGAGTCCAAAATTATTTTGAAAAAGAATGAAAGTATTCAAAACAATTTGATCTCGGCTTAAAATATGAAAATTGATTTATATGAGATATCACAATAGCTTGGAGATGTGATTTTGATATGAACCCGAAAAGAAAATGATAAAAGAGGGTTGGATTTTAACATATTCAATGTTTTGACTTCGAAAGGTGAATTAATTTTTCTAAAAATCTTCTTATCATAACGAGACAACAATAAATTAAAAAAAATCTTGAAAATTCAAGAAAAAGGAAAAAGTCTATGAATAATTTTGAAAAGAAGAAATAATTTTTACATTGCAATTTTGATGACAAAAATATGTTCTAAATTATAAGATATACAAAGGACTAT
Organism: Sambucus nigra; assembly: GCA_949130495.1. Classification (NCBI taxonomy): domain Eukaryota; kingdom Viridiplantae; phylum Streptophyta; class Magnoliopsida; order Dipsacales; family Adoxaceae; genus Sambucus; species Sambucus nigra. The sequence goes on along the minus strand of OX422214.1, from coordinate 147,983,623 downwards.
AATGTGTTTCCTATATCCTTGGTGGTTGTTAATCATTGTACTATTCATGCTTCACCCGTGGATCTGCATCATAAGTTCTTAAACATATTTCATATATACTTCATTCATCTTGATAATATTTTTTATCAATTGGTATCTAAACTTGAATTTTTTGAGTTAGGATTTTATCATACAATCTCAATTGGTTATTCATCAACTAGTACTTAGTATAATAATAAACTCTTTACTCGCTATGCTTATTTTTGTGTTAAGTATATTTTAAGTATTTATGCTAAAATCTTGATTGTATTTTTTATATATTTATCTTGTTATATAATTATTGATATTTAGTTTCTTTGAATACAATTATATGTGATTAATATCTCGTACTATTATCATCTTATTATGCTTATTATCATACATAAGATTTTTTTTTATATTTAGATTAATTTCTCTTTTTTCTTTTAAAGTTTCTTTTTTTGTGTCTTTTTTGATTCATTTTTTTAATCTTTTCATATTTCCAAAAAAGGATGAAGTTCCATAATGGGAGTGATGATATGAATAAGGGGGGATAATTAATTTTAGGAAAAAGAAGGATAATTATAGAACATAAGAGAGATAAAATATGTATTCTTAGGTTATACTTTTTACATTATACTAAAATGGGTAAGAAAGTTTATGCTATAACATGTTGGGGAGTGTCAAGTAACGGGGCAGTAAATTATAATATTAGCTGATATGTATCTCGACATTACTTTCTCATAGTTATATTTGATGCCTTATATATTGTTATCTTTCGTTCATAATCGATTTTAACTTTAATCTAAATTATAGATTGTGGTATATTGATTTCATCACTTTGGACTATCTTTTCCTCATTAACTCAATATGGTAAAACACTAATTTTGTCACCAATCCTTCATCACTGCTAGTTGCAGTGACAAAGTTAATCACTGCTCCTTCTTTGTGACAAATAAAATAATTTGTCACTACCATGAGCATTGATAGAACAATGGGTGAACACTTGGATCAACGAAACAATTTTTTTCTATTGAATAATGATCCTTTTAACCTACTTTAACCGTTATCCACATTCCCTAATATAAGAAATCTCTTAAAGAGAGAAGGAGTGGACTGTCGTAGCATGATTGTGGTGTTTTGAGATCTAAGGGCATTAGTTGGGGGTTGAGTGTTGGTCAAAGGTATTACATGTGGTGTAAGGTTTTTATTAGGTGAACTTAATGCAGATGAGAATCAGAAACTCAAGTATGGATGAGTGGTGGGGGTAGGTAAAATAGTGATATACTTTTCACCTGCCCACTAGACGAGTCGAAGGAGCTTGGTTGGAGTCTTAGGAGGTTTGGAACTGCCATAGGTCTACCAGTGGATGGCTTACAGGTATTTTGCATTGATATACCTCTACGAAAAGGGTTAGATGACCTCCAAAGGTCATTTTTCTTCTCACTAAGATCGTATCTATAAGTCAGTCAATGAGGAACACTGGTGCTGAGGTATCTAAGATTGGTTACAAAGACATGTTAGAACAACTAAACATTCCGAGAGGATGAGTAGGTGGTTGAGATCTGCTACAGTATTTTGGTCCTTTCTTAAAGTCAGTGAAGGTCTAAGGAACCTAATAGTGGTTTGACCGAGGTCAAAGGTTGACCTTGGGACCTCCGTCCTTTTTGGAAGGATGTTGGAAGGTCCAAGAACTCTTGGAATACTAGTGGTTAGATATGGCCTCATCATTAAAACTTTATCTCTGCAATAATTCAAGGGGAAAAACTTATCCATTATAAAAGTTGGGGGTAAGAGTGTAACTAATCATTGATATTCTTCTCATAATTAGATTGCATTGGGAAGGATATTTCATTAAGTGTGTAAGTGAGTCGGAGAATTGACGGAACATTCCTTGAGGATGGACGAACTGAACCATCAGGCTTTGGGGGGCTATAAAAGAGCCCCTTGGGTAAGTTTCAACCCTCCACCTTTGATTCCGACTCTCTTTTCTCTATATTACTTCTTTAAGAAACAAAATTATTTTTCTCTTATTCAAAATAAAAATGTATTGTTGAAAACCTTTCCCCTTCTAAAGTTTTAGACCCAAAACCTCTCTTGGCTGTTGGGCATCGTATTTCTCTTTCCCCAACTTTGGAGAAAAAGTTTAGGGATACAAACCATCTTCCCACTTGGATTATTCACTCGCTCTTGGATAATAATATATTTATGTTTCAATTAACCTACTTTCTCCAATTGGACCTATTCTACCTCCCGAATCATTTTTTATATTTAGTGGAAATCAGGAAGACCTACCAAGTTTCAGATTCCATCATTTTAATGTCTGTAAGGCATGATGAAAGGGATTGTTACCTAGTCTCCCAACATATTTTCTCTAATGAATGCTTTATATAGTATGGATTTAGTTTCCCTCTATCTCTACTGTGGGTGAGGAGCTAGGTTACCTCTACCTTTACTGGTGGTGAGCGTTTTAAAGGTTAATTAGATAGGCCCTTTTTAGCTGTTGGCTAAATCCTGGAGGCCTATGATTGTCGTTGTCTTGGACTTTAGGGAGTTAACTGGGGGTAAGAATTATATCACCCCAACCCAATTCTTCAAGCTATATATAGAGTCAAGGATCAATGCAAGACCAGAGACAAGGGGATGAAGTACGTTTCTCTTAGGGAAGTAGTGGTATTTTCTAAGGACAAACACAATGCCCCCAAGAACTGGAAGGAACTATTATTCTTTGTTAGGGAAGCTTGGGCCACTAAATACCCTATTCAGATAATTGGTTGTCCTACCTTCTGGTGCTCTCCACCAGCTGTGAGTAAGTTATACTTTACCTATACTTTTGTGTCTAAGGTTATTTACTCACCTTAAACTTGGTTTTCAATGATTTCTCTTATATTGCAGTGGTTGTTGATCCCTCACAGGAGGAGGAGGATGATAGATTAGTGAGGCTCAGAGTATGGAATCCCTCACTTTTGAGGTCGTTGTCATCACAAAGATCCTCTTTAAGAGTCGGCTGGGGATTAAGCCTAAGGCATTGATGCTTGGAAGTGCTCTTGAGGCCCCCAAGATCATGGTTGGGGAGTCACTCAGTTCTTAGGCCTTTGTTTTGGTGCCCAGGAAGAGGAATGTTTTCCCTGGTCTCTTCCGAAGTTCTTCTGGATTTTGAAGGTGAGGATAACAAGCTAGGGGTAAGCTTAAGCTTTCGAATTAATAGTGAAGAATTCCTTCCCTTAATTAAGGAGGTTATCTTACTAAACTCTTACTATTCTCCAAGTAATTATCTTGATTTTTCTTTTTTTCTATTATTACCCTCATTCTAAGTTCTTTAATGACTAAATTTGATCTAACTTATGATCTAGTAAATGAGCGAAGGAAAGACAGATTTTTCACCCAAGTAGGCTTCTATTGAGCACGTGTTCAATACAATGAAGAGATCTAAGGCCAATAAGCATATGAAATTTAATGCGGTGGTGGACATTCCAACTCCAAGCATCAATCAAGTGAAGAAGGTTGAGTTGAAGTATGGCTTTGGTGAAGGCCAGCAGCTAGGTTCTTTGGTTGAAATCATGCCCTTACTGCAAGCATATTCGGGGGTAGGTTGAACCTCTAGGGAAACATAATGTAGTTCTTCTATTCCAAGGGATTTGAAAACCCTGGCCTTAAAAGTTGAGGAAGATTTATGTGGTCCCCTTACAAAGGGGATATAAGTAATGATGTTCCCCCAAAACTAAGGTGCATGAAAGGTTCCACTGAGTCCACTGCAGTAGAGGGGAACTCATATGCTTCCTTTATGGAGGCACAACACTCGAGGGATGAGAAAAATTATTCGAATATGGTGGCCACTCTAAGGGTATAGAGGACCTCTTCCGATGCATGGGAATTGATCCATATTCTGGGCAATGTATTTTCACATCATTTTTTACTTTTCCTTAGTAAACCCTTTCTTCATATGCCTTGTTCTCATATTGTCTTCCTTTTTACAGGCTCAGCACCTGACTGAGGCCCTTACGGCTGATGTCGTTAGGGGTTAGAAATGGCAGAATATGGCCCTAGAAATGGATAATAAGTGGGACATGATCCTGATTGATTTGAAATAAGGGATTTAAAAATCAATTACTTGTGGTTATTTCTTTGGAGAAGGAGAGAGTTGCCATGAGGTCACAGATCACTTCCCTAGAACATAATGACTTCTTGACGAGAAGACCTTTAGGGATAATGTTTCCCTTCTTGTTATTACTCGGTATTATTTGGCTAAGGTTGAGGAAGCCCATGCTTTGGTTCAGATCGAGCACAATGTAGCGGTGGAGGAAAACTCACAAGCTTCAAACTGTCCAAGACAAGCTTCTTCGGACTAGAAAGGACATTGATCTTCTAAAGTGATAAGTAGTGGTCCTCAATACCATAAAGGAATTAATTATTTACCTCTAAAAGACAAGAGATACAAAGGGAATATACTGGGGTTTTGGTAAAGCATAATGAGCTCTATGAGAAGATTCATGTTGTTGTGAAGAGAAACTTGCGTACAGTCGACGAATGGAGAAAGTAAATTTCTTTTGTAATTTTACTTCATGTTTTATCTAATACACCTGATTACCTTCTTGATAAAAAATTTCATTTAATGTAGAAAATATAATGCTTCTACGAATAAAAAAAATGAAGGACGATTTCACATTCAGACAGAGAATTTAGACTTTGGGTGACACATGAAGTTATTATTATGTGAAACATCACTTATCGAATGATAAATAATTACAAGATTTAAAACTTATCTATTTAACTTATGTAATCCATTACTTCAGTTGTTGGATATGGGTGATGCCACGTCAAGCCTTATAAGAAATGCCACGTCAACTACGGTTGTTCGGTAAAATAAATCCACCAACTACGAGTATACAAAGTATTGACTCGATGGTTATGTATTCTCATCGAGGTTGTATGGTAAAAATAAGTTGATACAAAGCAGTGGCATTTCTTATAAGGCTTTTATGTATTTTAAGGCATATTCCAAAGACAAAAACCTCACTGAAGTCAAAATTACTTACTATGGTGTAATTCAAAAAAATTGAATTAAAATATATATACACACACACTAGGGTATGCCAGTGCCTGAAGGCACGAAGATAATTTTACCCCCCAATATCCGTACTTATGATTCCGACACGGCACCGCCACCAATTGCCACAAACACCCAATCCAACAAACCACACATATACATTAGATTGAACCAAGGTAGAATTCTATAGTTCACGTTCGCTTGTGTTAAGCACATGAAATTTTGACCTTAGTCCAATCGTAACTCTATGAAAACATTTTGGCCGGCAACCCCGACTTGCCTCCCTTCCACCATTAGACCAATCGTCGAAAGTACATTATGAAAACATCTTTTGAAATATCACACACTGAAAATTACAATTGCGAATGAATTACAAATTTGCTACAGTCACCAAATCATATAGATACTAAATTAGTGAGAAAAAGAAACTGAAGCTAGAGTCAAGTAGGTACATTAGGCCATCCAGAAAACAATTAACAATATTTTATGAGATATCAAATATATTTTAAAAAAATACAAGTATATGAAGTAACAGTAGTATAGACTTAATTAACTAAAAAGCTCCTCTAACTCAATCCACTTATAAAAAAGTGCATAGATCCTAATTGTACTTTGAATGTACTCAATGACTGGCCAAATACATCAGTTGAACAACAACAACAGAAGTTCTCACTAATAATATAACCTACTCAAGATTGTAAAGAGATACAACCAAAATGCATAGCTTCCATTAAACGATACAGTGTTCAAAATTGATTCGCTGCGCTCAAATAATGTTATATTTTCACAGTGTTCAAAATTAATTCACTGCATTCAACTTCCATCAAATGATTCACAGTTGTGACATTTTTAATGTTGGAAATTTCAGTCAACAGTATTGTCTCTCTACTTTAGCTAAAATGGCAGCGAAGAAACTGTTCGAGTCGTACTCCAAGAGCCTCATCGATGAGGTCCAGTGATGGGGCGCTATGAAACAGATCGACGTTAACCTCCACTCATGATGGAGCTTGGGTCCAGCGATGGGGGGGCGCTATGATTTTAACATAATCTTCTCTGGTGATGATAATATATCATCTTACTTATTGGGCTCTTCGTAAATCCATCGCTCTTGTTCCTGAAATTTTGATTGTAAAAGGACTTTTATAAAAAAAATTCAATACAGAACATTTAAGTATGTTTGTGAAATTTGGCCTCAATTTCACCTTAACCAAACACTAAACTTCACATGAACCAAATTGCATTCATAACAATATAACAAATTTTAAACCAAATAAAGGAACTGCACAATCATTACAATAGGCATAATCTCATTCAGTGAGATATGCTCACTTACAATAGGCTTAAGCTCACATGAGAAGTGACAACCCGAATATAATTATGATAAATTATATTTAAATCATGATTAGTTTTTGTGATATGGATAATATGTTATTATTATATCTAATGTTAAGTGATTATGTTTAGTCTAATCCTATTTTCATAAATCATGAAATGTCGAATTATTTACAAACACAAAATTTTGTTGTTTTCGATAGAAATATCCTTGTTTAAGACTAGTTTTGACCTTTATAACATAACAATTGACTTGAGGTGAAAACTGTATAAATGTATAATTATGATTTAGGGTTGTAACAAAACAAATGGTACATCAAACGGATGTACGAGTAAGAAGTTAGGCTAAATTTACGAATAAGGGGCAAATCTGTCAATTCCCTTTAAGTGGTAAATCGTCTTTTATTAAACCAAATGGTTTAATTTGTTTGGTTGGCTTGGGAGGCAGCCTTGGCCGACTTAAACTATCCCTATATATTATTTCTTCATCAAATTAATCCCTATTATTAGTTTCAAGAGTTGTTAGCTTGAGGAAAGAGAAGGTAGAAGTTTAGGAAGAAAAGTGAGGAGAAAAAGTGTAGAAAAATCCGTAGAAATTACGTAAAACTCCCGAAGGTAATCCTAATTGCAAATCTTGTTATTTTTTATATTTTTATGATTTACATTATATAAATCCTTGATTTTTTACTTAACTTTCATGCTTGGGTGCATATGTTTGGATATATGCAAGTTTAAGTTATGTTGAATGCATAAACCCTTAAAATTATTTTATATTGAAACCCCTTGCATTCAAACTTGAATATGTTTTTGTGTGATTATTGGAATTGATAAATTCCCATTGGATATGAAATTATACTCATATATTCATATCATATCTAATAATTAGGATTCAACTCCTTGTGGTTAGGCCGTAGTGATGGTTGAAAGTTGGTATATAGTTGTTGTTTGTATATTTCATTTCGGTATGCCCTAAGTTTTGTCAAGCTTTTGACATAGCAAATGAAGCCAAAAATTTATGAAACTTCAATTATGTACTATTAAGTATGTTTACTGAAAATTGATTGAAAACCATGGAAATTTATGATGTAGAAAAATTATGAAAATTCTGGGAATTCGAAGGAACAATAGAGGAGCTTGTAGGGAAGATTTCTTGTATTGTAAAGAAATTGTCGTAACTGGCTCTAGGAAGCTTGAAAAATTACGCCGTCACTTGTACTGGAAAGAATATTCATATATGTTTTCATATTGATAAGGTTGGACACCTGTATTTATACAATTTGGGAATATAGGATGGTTGAGTATAGAAGACAATAATTCGAGGCCATACTGAATACTCCATGAAATAATATTGTTATCTCCTCTTTCTAAAGAGTATTTTGAGTGCATGTTTCATGTGTATATACATTGAGAAGTATATATGTTGATCCAAAGAAGGTGGAAGCAATCGTTGAATGGGAAAGTTCTAAAAATGTGATAGAAATTAGGAGTTTCCTAGGATTGGCAGGTTACTATCGCAAATTCATTAAGGGATTTTCAGCAATAGCATTACCATTGACAAAATTGACTCGTAAAGAAGTGAAGTTTGTATGGGATGAAGAATGCGAGAGGAGTTTTAAAGAATTAAAGAATCGGTTGGTTTTATCCCCTGTACTTACTATTCCATGTGGGAATGAGTCTTTTATGATCTATACAGACGCTTCATTTCAGGGGTTAGGATGTGTTCTTATGCAAAATGGGAAGGTAATAGCATATGCTTCCAGACAATTAAAGACGCGTGAACGAAACTACCCTACACACGATTTGGAGCTAGCAACCATTATTTTTTCTTTAAAGTTGTGGAGACATTACTTGTATGGAGAAACTTGTGAGATATTTACAGATCATCAAAGTTTGAAATACTTGTTTACACAGAAAGAATTGAATTTGAGACAGAGGCGTTGGATAGAGTTGATTAAAGACTATGATTGTACCATCCATCATCATCCTGGGAAGGCCAATGTAGTAGCAGATGCTTTGAGTTGAAAATCATCAGGGATTCTTGGTTGCATACGGTGTGCTCGTGTTGGAAATATTCTTGACTTGGCATCGATGGGGATTGAATTGAAGTTTTCAAAAAGGGGAGGATTATTAGCACATGTCATAGTGAGACCTTTATTGGCAGAACGCATACGAAATTTACAGATCAGTGATCCATTCCTTAAGAAGAAGAAACAAGATGCCCTGGATGAAAAAAAGAGATTGACTTTGAGATTAAGAATGATGAATCGTTGTGTTATAAAAACCGGATTTGTGTACGAATGATCCACCCTTATAGAAGAATATATTAGAAGAGGCACATAGTTCTATTTACTTTATGCTTCCGGGAGGTACCAAAATGTACAGAGATTTGAAAGAGTATTACTCGTGGAACAATATGAAATGTGAGATTGCAGAGTTCGTAGCTAAATATTTAGTATGTTAGCAAGTGAAAGCAGAGCATCAGAAGCCGGCAGGATTATTGCAGTCGTTGCCTATTCCTGAATGGAAGTGGGAACATATAACGATGGACTTTGTTATAGGATTACCTCGGTCAGCAAAGGGGCATGATTCTATTTGGGTGATTGTAGGCCGATTGACGAAGTCGGACCATTTTCTTCCAGTTAAGAGCACCTACACTGTTGATAAGTATGCACGTATGTACGTTGATGATATTATCCGTTTACATGGGGCACCAGTGTCAATTATATCAGATAGAGATCCAACATTCACTTCTAAGTTTTGGCCTCGTTTACTGAATGCCATGGGCACAAGTTTGAAGTTCAGCACTGCATTTCATCCACAAACCGATGGGCTATCTGAAAGGACAATTCAAATATTATAAGAGATGTTAAGAGCTTGTGTATTGGACTTCAAAGGAAGTTGGGTTGATCATTTGCCATTGATGGAATTCACGTATAATAATAGTTATCAGTCAACCATTGGTATGGATCCGTATGAAGCTTTATATGGGAGGAGATGTAGAATGCCTTTGTGTTGAGATGAAGTGGGTGAAAGGAAAATATTGGGTCCTGAATTAATATATGTGATAACAAAAAAGATTAAAATGATTTGAGAATGGATAAAGATAGCGCAAAGCGGGTAAAAATTTTACGCAGATAAAAGGAAGTATCCATTGGAATTTCAGAAGGGAGATTTTGTATTCCTGCGTATTTCACCATGGAAAGGCGTCATGAGGTTTGGGAAAAAGGGGAAACTAAGTCCAAGATACATTGGACCATATGAGGTGTTGGAAAGAATTGGGACCCTGGCATATAGATTAGCATTACCTCCATATTTATCACATTTACATGATGTGTTTCACGTATCTATGCTTCGTAAGTATTTGGCGGATCCATCTCATCAGTTGAAAACTCAACCAAATGAACTGAAGGAAGACTTATCGTACATCGAGGAACCATTGGAAATTATTGATCGTAAGGAGCAGGTATTGAGGAATAAAGTTATTCACTTAGTTAAAGTTATGTGGATGTGCCATGGAGTTAAAGAAGAAACTTGGGAAACGGAGGATAGCATGAAGAAACAATATCCCCATTTGTTTGGTAAATGACCTTTATATTAAATTTCGGGGACAAAATTTTCTAGGGGGTGAGTTGTGACAACCCGAATATAATTATGATAAATTATGTTTAAATCATGATTAGTTTATGTGATATGGATAATATGTTATTAGTATATCTAATTTTAAGTGATTATGTTTAGTCTAATCCTATTTTCATAAATCATGAAATGTCGAATTATTTACAAACACAAAATTTTGTTGTTTTCAATAGAAATATCCTTGTTAAGACTAGTTTTGACCTTTATAACATAATAATTGACTTGAGGTGAAAACTATATAATTGTAGAGATATGAATTAGGGTTGTAACACAACAAATGTTACATGAAACGGATGTACGAGTAAGAAGTTAAGCCAAATTTACGAATAAGGGGCAAATCTGTCAATTCCCTTTAAGTGGTAAATTGTCTTTAATTAAACCAAATGGTTTAATTTGATTGGTTGGCTTGGGAGGCAGCCTTGGCCGACTTAAAATCTCCCTTTAACTTATTTCTTCATAAAATTAATCCCTAGGTTCAGTTTCAAGTGTTGTTAGCTTGAGTAAAGAGAAGGTAGAAGTTTATGAAGAAAAGTGAGGAGAAAAAGTGTAGAAAAATCCGTAGAAATTACGTAAAACTCCCGAAGGTAATCCTAATTGCAAATCTTGTTATTTTTTATATTTTTATGATTGACATTATATAAATCCTTGATTTGTTACTTACCTTTCATGCTTGGATGCATATGTTTGGATAAATGCAAGTTTAAGTTAAGTTGAATGCATAAACCCTTAAAATTGTTTAATATTGAAACCCCTTGCATTCAAACTTGAATATATTTTTGTGTGATTATTGGAATTGAGAAATTCTAATTGGATATGAAATTATACTCATATATTCATATCATATCCGATAATCAGGATTTAACTCCTTGTGGTTAGGCCGTAGTGATGGTTGAAATTTGGTATATAGTTGTTGTTTGTATATTTCATTTCGGTATGCCCTGAGTTTTGTCAAGATTTTGACATAGAAAATGAAGTCAACAATTTATGAAACTTTAATTATGTACTATTAAGTATGTTTAATGAAAATTGATTAAAAACCACGGAAATTTATGATGTATAAAAATTATGAAAATTCTGGGAATTCGAAGGAACAATAGAGGAGCTTGTAGTGAAGATTTCTTGTGTTGTAAAGAAATGGTCATAACTTGCTCTAGGAAGCTTGAAAAATTACACCGTCACTTGTACTGGAAATTATATTCATATATGTTTTCATATTGATAAGGTTGGACACCTGCATTTATAGAATTTGGGAATATAGGATGGTTGAGTATAGAAGACAATAATTCGAGGCCATACTGAATACTCCATGAAAGAATATTGTTATCTCCTCTTTCTAAAGAGTATTTTGAGTACATGTTTCATGTGTATATACATTGAGAAATATGTTTTCATATTTCCTTGAGTTTAATTATAAATCCCTTATGAGGTATTTCCTATGATTGAATGTCCGTAACTTTATCAACATGTATATCATTGTTTTGCCTTTACTTATGTTTTATGGAATGTGACTTAATTGGAATTATATTGTTATTGTATAGTCATGGAAAGTTACATAATTATGTTAGGATAATATTTATGATTGAGGTTCAGTACTGATTTAGTTGGATTGACAGGTGTAAGGTCTAATCAACCCAGTTCAGCTCCACCCGAAGGAAACGTGAATACATAGTCATCAACCAAGGTGAGTGTACTCACTGGAATGATGTATTTGTATACTATTATGAATATGATCATAATGTTATGAATATAAAATTGTTCATTTCGGTTTACCGAAATGGGAGGTTACTCCTCGACCCGTAATGGGGGAGATTTGTCTATTAATGACAAAGGGTTAGTCCTCGACCAGGAATGGGGGAGAATTGTCTATTTAGACAGGATATGTGAATCATGATTCGGAAAAGTTGGTCATTCATTATGAATGAGCCAAATAAATTAATACATGATTATATGGACATGATTCATTGCATTTAAATTCATGCAAGAGTATAGTAGTAATGAATTCACTGGGCTATTTTTCTCATGGTTCTTATGTTCACATTTTTTTCAGGTAACGCGATGTCACTGCCAAATCTAGGAGGTCAGGTTGGGTTAGCCAGGAATGGGAGAAACATGGATTTGTTTAAATGTAAATGATGTAATTAAGTTAACTTATCCTTCAAGAAAGTTTTATGGGCATGACTACTCTGATGTTGTAAAAAAGTTTTCAGTTCTATGGATTTACAATGATGACTCTGAAATTAAAACTCGTGTTTATGGTTTGGTGAAATTAATCATGATTTGACTCACTTTGACTTTCAAACTTAATTATATGTAACTGGGTTGGGGTGTGTCATCTTTTGGTATCAGATCCTAGGTTTTAGAGGTTCTGGAGTGATAAGAGTCTAGATTTGGCAGTGAATGTTAGAAATATATATTATTTGATACTAACGATTATGTTAGGAAAGATATGTCTATATGTATGTTGTTATATCTTTGATGTATTTCAGATATAAAAGTATGGAAGGAGGAAATTTTAATGTGAGAATAGAAGATGAGGCTTCAAATATGGCAGCCGAAGCGGAGGTTTAGCAACCTGTTCATGGAAATGTAGAACCCGAGCAGGAACAATTAACAGACATGCAAAAAATGGCACGTGCTATGACTCTAATGGCAGAGCAGCAAGCTAGATTTATGGCTCAGATGGAAGAACAACAGGCGAGGAAACTGGAGGCACATGCATTGGATAGGGCTGAGGAGGTGATACACCGGGAAGAAAGGAGTACTTCACATGAGAAATTTATTAAGATGAACCCACCATCGTTCGAAGGAGCAGTTGATCCAGCAGAGGCAGAAGTCTGGGTTAAAGAGATTGAACTTATCTTTGGGGTAATGAGGATGCCTGAAAATCAACAAGTGATCTTGGCGGCATATATACTGAAAGGAGAAGCTAAGTACTGGTGGTATGACAAAACATTTGTTGATTACTCCAGGAGGTGGGAATGTGATCTCATGGGATGCCTTTGTTAAAGCCTTGTATGATAAGTATTTTCCTCTGATGTATCGAAGACAAAAGGAGAAAGAATTTTTAATGTTGAATCAGGAAAGAATAACTGTTAGAGAATATGAAGCTAAACTTACAGCCTTATCTCGGTTTGCTTCGAGGTTTATAAGGAATGAGGAAGATATGTGCAGCCAATTTCTCGATGGACTAGAGTTAGTTATTAAATCAAGGCTATCGGCTTTAGAGACTAGTAATTATTAAGCCTTGGTGAATAAAGCCCTGCTGGTAGAAAATGACGCGAATGAAGCAAGAGGGAATCGAGAACGAGGTGTAAAGAGAAGAAGATTCAATCCAAGCTATCAAAAAGGTAGTGATACAGAATATTCAAGACTTGGAGGACAGAAATTTTAGCATGGTAGAGGTTTGGGAAGTGGTTCGCAGAGGAGTGAGGCTAGTAGTGGAAGAGGTTCAGGAGCTTCAGCGCAAGGATATTATATTGTTGATTTCTTTTGTGGTACATCGGGCCATATAAAAATAAATTTCCCAAAGTTACAGAATATAGAATGTTTTAATTGTCATCAGAAGGGCCATCTGAGAAAGGATTGTCCTAGGCTATCTAGAGACGTTTCAGTTAGTAGTGTGGGGCCTCATAAAGGATCATCTCCAGGGAATGCAACCAGGGGAAGGGATATATGAAAAGCAAGTGGATCGAAGGCACGAGGAAGAGTGTTTACGATGACATTGTAAGATGCCCATGCTACACAAGAAGTGGTTACAAGTAAACTCTCTATTGCCAATAAAGATTTATATGCACTCATTGATCCTGGATCTACGCATTCATTTGTGGCATTACATATTGTTTCATATTTGGGTAGACCATGTTCAGTTCTCAATTGTGCCTTATATATTTCTACCCCAATGGAAAGTGCAATTCTGGTGGAGCATGTTTATAAAGATTGTGTCTTACGAATGGGTGAGCGAGATTTCTATGTTGATTTGATACCGTTGGCCATTCGGGATTTTGATATTATATTAAAGATGTATTGGTTATCATCGTATCATGCTTTGATTGATTGTTTTCAAAAAGAAGTTACATTTTATCTTCCTAGTGAACCCGAGTTCCAGTTTACAGGGGAAAGGAATGTTGTCCCTAATTTTCTCATCTCGACAATAAAGGTCAGAAAGTTATTGAGTAAGGGTTGTATAGGGTATTTAGCGTATGTGGTTGATGTTAGTAAGGAAGCACTTAAAGTTGAAGATATACCAGTGGTTAGAGAGTTTTCTGATGTCTTCCCAGAGGAATTGCCAGGATTACCACCCGATAGGGAAGTAGAGTTTTCCATTGAATTAGCTCCAGGCACTTGTCCGATTTCCCTTGCTCCATATAGAATGGCACCAACAGAGTTGAAAGAATTGAAAGTGAAATTACAAGATCTGATAAGCAGAGGTTTCATTCGGCCTAGTGTTTCGCCATGGGTATCCCTAGTGTTATTTGTGAAAAAGAAAGATGGGACAATGCAGTTATGTATTGATTATCGACAATTGAATAAGGTAACCATTAGAAACAAGTACCATCTATCTCGTATTAATGATTTATTTGACCAATTACAGGGGGCCACAGTATTTTTGAAGATTAATTTGAGATCGGGTTACCACCAATTGAAAGTAAAGGATAATGATATTTCTAAAATAGCTTTTCGGACACGATATAGGCACTATGAGTTTTGGTGAAGCCATTTGGATTAAATAATGCTCCAGTAGTTTTTATGGATTTGATGAATCGGGTATTCAACCCTTTCATTGATTCATTTGTGATTGTATTCACAGACGATGTGTTGATTTACTCACGTGTCATGGAGGAACATGAGAAACATTTGAGAATTGTATTGCAAATTTTGAGGGAGAAGAAATTATTTGCTAAATTTAGCAAGTGTGAGTTTTGGTTGAATGAAATTATGTTTTTAGGGCATGTTGTCTCGGGAAATGGGATATATGTTGATCCAAAGAAGGTGGAAGCAATCGTTGAATGGGAAAGTTCTAAGAATGTGACAGAAATTAGGAGTTTCCTAGGATTGGCAAGTTACTATCGCAAATTCATTAAGGGATTTTCAGCAATAGCATTACCATTGACAAAATTGACTCGTAAAGAAGTGAAGTTTGTATGGGATGAAGAATGCGAGAGGAGTTTTAAAGAATTAAAGAATCGGTTGGTTTTAGCCCCTGTACTTACTATTCCATGTGGGAATGAGTCTTTTATGATCTATACAGACGCTTCATTTCAGGGGTTAGGATGTGTTCTTATGCAAAATGGGAAGGTAATAGCATATTCTTCCAGACAATTAAAGACTCGTGAACGAAACTAACCTACACACGATTTGGAGCTAGCAGCCATTATTTTTTCTTTAAAGTTGTGGAGACATTACTTGTATGGAGAAACTTGTGAGATATTTACAGATCATCAAAGTTTGAAATACTTGTTTACACAGAAAGAATTGAATTTGAGACAGAGGCGTTGGATAGAGTTGATTAAAGACTATGATTGTACCATCCATCATCATCCTGGGAAGGCCAATGTAGTAGCAGATGCTTTCAGTCGAAAATCATCAGGGATTCTTGGTTGCATACGGTGTGCTCGTGTTGGAAATATTCTTGACTTGGCATCGATGGGGATTGAATTGAAGTTTTCAAAAAGGGGAGGATTATTAGCACATGTCATAGTGAGACCTTTATTGACAGAACACATACGAAATTTACAGATCAGTGATCCATTCCTTAAGAAGAAGAAACAAGATGCCCTGGATGGTAAAGAGAGTGACTTTGAGATTAAGAATGATGAATCGTTGTGTTATAAAAACCGGATTTGTGTACGAATGATCCACCCTTATAGAAGAATATATTAGAAGAGGCACATAGTTCTATTTACTTTATGCATCCGGGAGGTACCAAAATGTACAGAGATTTGAAAGAGTATTACTGGTGGAACAATATGAAATGTGAGATTGCAGAGTTCGTAGCTAAATGTTTAGTATGTTAGCAAGTGAAAGCAGAGCATCAGAAGCCGGCAGGATTATTGCAGTCGTTGCATATTCCTGAATGGAAGTGGGAAGATATAACGATGGACTTTGTTATAGGATTACCTCGGTCAGCAAAGAGACATGATTCTATTTGGGTGATTCTAGGCCGATTGACGAAGTCGGACCATTTTCTTCCAGTTAAGAACACCTACACTGTTGATAAGTATGCACGTATGTACGTTGATGATATTATTCGTTTACATGGGGCACCAGTGTCAATTATATCAGATAGAGATCCAACATTCACTTCTAAGTTTTGGCCTCGTTTACCGAATGCCATGGGCACAAGTTTGAAGTTCAACACTGCATTTCATCCACAACCTGATGCTCTATCTGAAAGGACAATTCAAATATTATAAGAGATGTTAAGAGCTTGTGTATTTGACTTCAAAGGAAGTTGGGATGATCATTTGCCATTGATGGAATTCTCGTATAATAATAGTTATCAGTCCACCATTGGTATGGATCCGTATGAAGCTTTATATGGGAGGAGATGTAGAACGCCTTTGTGTTGAGATGAAGTGGGTGAAAGGAAAATATTGGGTCCTGAATTAATAGATGTGATAACAAAAAAGATTAAAATGATTCGAGAACGGATAAAGATAGCGCAAAGCGGGTAAAAATTTTATACAGATAAAAGGAAGTTTCCATTGGAATTTCAGAAGGGAGATTTTGTATTCCTGCGTATTTCACCATGGAAAGGCGTCATGAGGTTTGGGAAAAAGGGGAAGCTAAGTCCAAGATACATTGGACCATATGAGGTGTTGGAAAGAATTGGGACCCTGGCATATATATTAGCATTACCTCCATATTTATCCCATTTACATGATGTGTTTCACGTATCTATGCTTCGTAAGTATTTGGCGGATCCATCTCATCAGTTGAAAACTCAACCAATTGAACTGAAGGAAGACTTATCGTACATCGAGGAACCATTGGAAATTATTGATCGTAAGGAGCAGGTATTGACGAATAAAGTTATTCACTTAGTTAAAGTTATGTGGATGTGCCATGGAATTAAAGAAGAAACTTGGAAAACGGAGGATAGCATGAAGAAACAATATCCCCATTTGTTTGGTAAGTGACCTTTATATTAAATTTCGGGGACAAAATTTTCTAGGGGGTGAGTTGTGACAACCCGAATATAATTATGATAAATTATGTTTAAATCATGATTAGTGTATGTGATATGGATAATATGTTATTAGTATATCTAATGTTAAGTGATTATGTTTAGTCTAATCCAATTTTCATAAATCATGAAATGTCGAATTATTTACAAGCACAAAATTTTGTTGTTTTCAATAGAAATATCCTTGTTAAGACTAGTTTTGACCTTTATAACATAATAATTGACTTGAGGTGAAAACTATATAATTGTAGACATATGAATTAGGGTTGTAACACAACAAATGTTACATGAAACGGATGTACGAGTAAGAAGTGAAGCCAAATTTACGAATAAGGGGCAAATCTGTCAATTCCCTTTAAGCGGTAAATTGTCTTTAATTAAACCAAATGGTTTAATTTGATTGGTTGGCTTGGGAGGCAGCCTTGGCCGACTTAAAATCTCCCTTTAACTTATTTCTTCATCAAATTAATCCCTAGGTTCAGTTTCAAGTGTTGTTAGCTTGAGGAAAGAGAAGGTAGAAGTTTATGAAGAAAAGTGAGGAGAAAAAGTGTAGAAAAATCTGTAGAAATTACGTAAAACTCCCGAAGGTAATCCTAATTCCAAATCTTGTTATTTTTTATATTTTTATGATTTACATTATATAAATCCTTGATTTTTTACTTACCTTTCATGCTTGGGTGCATATGTTTGGATATATGCAAGTTTAAGTTAAGTTGAATGCAAAAACCCTTAAAATTGTTTAATATTGAAACCCCTTGCATTCAAACTTGAATATATTTTTGTGTGATTATTTGAATTGAGAAATTCCAATTGGATATGAAATTATACTCATATATTCATATCATATCCGATAATTAGGATTTAACTCCTTGTGGTTAGGCCGTAGTGATGGTTGAAAGTTGGTATATAGTTGTTGTTTGTATATTTCATTTCGGTATGCCCTGAGTTTTGTCAAGATTTTGACATAGCAAATGAAGTCAAAAATTTATGAAACTTTAATTCTGTACTATTAAGTATGTTTAATGAAAATTTATTAAAAACCATGGAAATTTATGATGTATAAAAATTATGAAAATTCTGGGAATTCGAAGGAACAATAGAGGAGCTTGTAGGGAAGATTTCTTGTGTTGTAAAGAAATGGTCATAACTTGCTCTAGGAAGCTTGAAATATTACACCGTCACTTGTACTGGAAAGTATATTCATATATGTTTTCATATTGATAATGGTGGACACCTGTATTTATATAATTTGGGAATATATGATGGTTGAGTATAGAAGACAATAATTCGAGGCCATACTGAATACTCCATGAAAGAATATTGTTATCTCCTCTTTATAAAGAGTATTTTGAGTACATGTTTCATGTGTATATACATTGAGAAGTATGTTTTCATATTTCCTTGAGTTTAATTATAAATCCCTTATGAGGTATTTCCTATGGTTGAATGTCCGTAACTTTATCAACATGTATATTATTGTTTTGCCTTTACTTATGTTTTATGGAATGTGACTTAATTGGAATTATTATGTTGCTGTATAGTCATGGAAAGTTACATAATTATTTTAGTATAATATTTATGATTGAGGTTCAGTACTGATTTAGTTGGATTGACAGGTGTAAGGTCTAATCAACCCAGTTCAGCTCCACCCGAAGGAAACGTGAATACATAGTTATCAACCAAGGTGAGTGTACTCACTAGAATGATGTATTTGTATACTGTTACGAATATGATCATAATGTTATGAATACAAATTTGTTCATTTAGGTTTACCGAAATGGGAGGTTACTCCTCGACCCGAAATGGGGGAGATTTGTCTATTAATGAAAAGGGTTACTCCTCGACCAGGAATTGGGGAGAATTGTCTATTTAGACAGGATATGTGAATCATGATTCGAAAAAGTTGGCCATTCATTATGAATGAGCCAGATAAGTTAGTACATGATTATATGTACATGATTCATTGCATTTAAATTCATGCATTAGTATAGTAGTGATGCATTCAGTGGGCTATTTTTCTCATGGTTCTTATGTTCACATTTTTTTCAGGTAACGCGATGTCACTGCCAAATCTAGGAGGTGAGGTTGGGTTAGCCAGGAATGGGAGAAACATGGATTTGTTTAAATGTAAATGATGTAATTAAGTTAACTTATCCTTCAAGAAAGTTTTATGGGCATGACTACTCTGATGTTGTAAAAAAGTTTGCATTTCTATGGATTTACAATGATGACTCTGAAATTAAAACTCGTGTTTATAGTTTGGTGAAATTAATCATGGTTTGACTCACTTTGACTTTCAAACTTAATTATAAGTGACTGGGTTAGGGTGTGTCATGAGCTCTCTTATGTTTTACCTATATTAATGTCTTATGTCAAGAAGTGACACATTAATGCCACCTTAATTAAAAGAAAGATGAAGCAAACCCCATAAGTACAAAAATTAAGATGAAAGTACTAAATTCAAATTAACTTGGATACATGGGGCATGCTAAATTCTAATTAACTAAACTCTAACAAAATTCTAAGTTAAAAATAAAGTAGAAATAAATAATAAGCCTAGTGTATGCTTCGTTTGGTCTGAAGTCACATGACAACATTAGTGATAAACATATAATCAAATTCTAACTTGTCTTAAACAAATTTCTTGGAAGCGCATGATATCACCTTTATTCACCTTTCCCATGTTATTTAAGCAAGATAGAGATAGCAGAATATCCCAGGCAAAACTTCATACTCAGGATAACGTTACGGCGTTTCTGCTTAAGTTATGTACTACAACAAACAACGAATGAAGGAAATATTAAAACGCATTTAATCATTTGGTAAATCAAATACATGAATTTCATAGTCAATGTGTCCAAAATTATACATGACTATTTCGTTATCCTCATTGGCGGGGCATGGTTTAAAGAGGGAATCTACCATCTTTGCCTTTGGTGACTGTGAACGAATAGATGCTCTGTAGAGAGATATCAGTGGCCACTGCCTAGAACTGACAACCGAAAAAAGAAAATGAAGAAACAAAATATAGATCAAAATCCAAAATAACATTAGGACAAAATAAATTGTTATATTGAACAATAAATATGGAATAAAAAAAATTAAGGAAAGAGCATAATTTACAGCAACAATGGAAGGCGCATCAGAGTGACCAGGGTAGCCATGTGACACATCCATCCAAAATATCAGTTTGTCGTAATGACTCGTCCAGGGAGAGGAAGACAATATCGTCCTAATTTTCCAACTTCTAGGAGACCTCTGGTGAGTCCCTGAAGAGGGAATAATGGGTAAGAGACTTTCATGTAGGCCAACTTTGTCTATAAATAGAGAGAAAGAGACAGAGTATTAGTAATAATGAACATCAAATGACAACATAAAATTGTTTATTACATAAGAGGTGTTATTACTCGCTTTTTAACAACAATGGCGACTTATTTTTTTCCACCTATTCGAGGTGAGAATAAAATGATCAAAAGGAAGCATAAACCAACACAGTTGAACCAACCCTATTTCTCTTTTTGCTATCCTGTGCCTTATCCTTAGAATTCATCAAATAAGGGAAAGTGGGATATGTACTCAATATGCCATGTAAGTGCTATAGAGTTGGTAGAATGACATTCACCTATACCAATTAAAAATAAAATTTGTGAAAACACTAACAATTCATATTTCAGTTAGTGAAGTAATAACTTAAATTTTGACCTACTAATCTCGATCGAGATAACAACGACACCATATGAATTTGTTGGTAATGGGAGGTTGATGAAATATAATATTATATCAAATATAAATAGATATATGAAGGTTATTTCATATTCCCACACATTACCTACCCCCAGGTGTACTATTGAACGCAAATCGTGAACTAAATCTTATAATAAAATTCCAGTAAACATTCGTTTATAATGAAGCTAAAAGTATCTAATCACATGAACCTCAATATAGATAACCAACCATAAGTTTAGTACTCGGAGAACCCAAAACTAAAGAAAAGCACCATCCAAATGGTACTTGAGTTATTTGTAAAACTGAAACAAAATTAAAGATGGTAACTTTTATAACTTTAACCATAAAAAGGTTCGAAAAATAAACGCCCAAAAAAGACCATTTACTAACTTAGAAACCCCGAATAAGAATCATCCTTAATGGATCGTTACTTATGCTTCCACAATAGCACTTTGATCTTCAAACAACCGAACATTTTGAGTTAATGCTTTCTCAATGGTCCAAGTAGTGCACATAACATCTAAGTGAAAATAGAAAGTCATAAATAAAGTGAACACTTAGTTAGGACTATAATCAAACAGCCAACAACTGAGAAAAAAATAAAGTATAAGCATACCTTAATGATTTCAAGACTTATTTTCTAGAAAAGGAGATTCACCACTAGCTCTGCCAAATTCATCAAAATGATAAACCTACAATCACAAAAGGAAAAGAGACTCTAAACATTAAAAGAATAATAAAACTCATATAACAAAGCCTTGATAGTTTTTTTACATTAATAGAGACGAATCCATCACTGTAAACAAAAAAACCCATGATACAACAGCTCATCTCCTCACTGAGTTAGCATCATACAAATTTAGATAAATTAAAACCCATGATTCATTATACAACCCCATGTGAGTCAGTGTAAAATATATTACTCAAAAGAGAAATGTATTAATCTAACAATAATTTGAAATAAAGAAATAATAATCTGAAATTAAAACCCCCATAAATGTATGAAGAACATATATCAATCGTTTATACCTGTAAAAATCATGTACATATATACTTATAAGAATAATATATTAAACAACAGCTTCTTGTATGAAAAATCCATAGCTTCTTGATTCCATCTGAAACTCTAGCATACCTGTAAATTATAAACAATAAACATCAAAGCCCCTAAAACACAAGATGAATATAAGAAATACATTGAAAGACCTTTGTACATGATTTTTCAAGAGGGGATATTCTATTTGAAGAAAACCAAGATCTAAAACCAAGAAAACCTGAAACCAATGATGTGTATTTAGGGTTTACAAAATGTAAACTGAACAAAAATATCAAGGTTTAATATTACTACCTCTTAGAGAAGAGAAGACGTGGTTAGAGAGAGATAGAGAGTGATGAGTGACGAAAAAGAGAGAAAGGGGTGGTATGGTTTTTTTGGGCTTGTTGATGAGAGAACATGAGAGGATGAGAGAATGAGATGTGTGTGTGAGAAATGAGAGAGAGTGTGAACAAATTGATGAAATGATTTTGACCAAAGTATCCCCAATTTGGAATTAAAGTGTAAATTTGGTAAGTAAGAAAAGAGGGGGAAATCAAAGATTTGAGGGGAAAAATAGGAATTGCAGAAAAAACTATAGATGACATCATAAGCTAAGCTTATTACATACATAAGTTTTACTCCTGATATATATATATATATATATATATATATATATATATATATATATATATATATACACACACACACACTAGGGTATGCCCGTGCCTGAAGGCACGATGATAATCGCAAAACGACGATAATTTCCAAAGTACCTAATAACATAATTTCCAAAGTACGATAACTCAAGGGCCTATCTTCCGAGCACAACAAAAAAAAATCCAAAAGCATAATGTTAAAATTATATTGCTCAACACCCAAAAGCATATCATTATAAATATTAGTACGTACAAACATAACAAACGTCTCATCTCAAATGTATTTTCTACCTCTAAAATATTCAACTACTTCCACGATGTAAGAGTGAAACTTACAATCAATTACTTTAAATTATAGTACATGTTAAATGAATCTCGATGTAAGAGCGAAACTTCCATCCCAAACATTCGACCCCTTCTTCTCATACAGTTAGGGGAAGGAAAATGGATTTCAGAACTTGGGAGATTCCTAACAATTTATTCCCGTTTGCCACAAATGAATTTTTATCCAACTCCATAAGTCACTCAAATGGCGCAAAGTAAATAATTATATTTACTCCAATACCGACTTAAAGTTTTGCACAACTAAATATTATGCACTGAGTTGTGAGGATCGCAACTGTTATATCAACCCAATCGTGGGAGAATCTGCATTGAAATTTGGTGGTGGATGGATCTTAGGAAGTTTGTGGATTCGAGAGTGATAGCAATTTTTCATTTGGACCGAATTGTTGTTGTGAATATAAATCAATTCGTACATAATTCTCTTCTCAAGACTATGTGAACGCTTTTGGGCAGATCATAACAATCATCTACAAATCTTCTATGGCATTACCGAATTTCTGACAACCCGTAACAGATCTAGGACTGTCTTAGGTAGTTGGTCAAACATCTAAAAAAATTCTGGTTGATCACTCGAAGTGTTGCAGTTCTACCATCATCATATGTCCTGATTACTGGTCGTCTCTATAGTTCATCTTTCCTTGGTGATGAGATACCCCTCGAAGTGTTGCATGAATCTAAATAATATAAACAACCAATTCACTTAATACCAATATAAACAAACAATATAAACAATATAAAACTTGCATACTGAAATAACTAACAAGATAAAGATTGATTTCCTAAGTTAATATCAAATCTAGCTCTAATTAACATTAATAAATTGTGTTAATTAATCTTAAATCATCCATGTATAGTACCATTAATATCTAAATCAAAATAAATTGTCTACTTATTGATAAAAAAAAGTAAACCAACACCTTTAATTAAAGAACTTCCTAATCAAATGCAGTAATTTATTCATCGAACAACTTAGATCTAATATTGATACACAGTGGCAGTTGATGAACATATTCTGAAATAATCAAATCATCATCAAGGGAAATACTGATATTTCCATTCAATGTATGCTCTGTTTCTATGGATAAATTTCACTCACTCGATTCTGCACATTTTCACATTGAGTTTGTAAATGCTTGACAGGAGGGCCTTCTTCCAAACTCTTGAGCTTGATGGCATGGGGTGGAATCACCTTGTCTATTGACTGCTAAAGAGATTGGATTTCAATTCATCCTTTCTCAAAGTTCACCTTTCATTATTCAATTTCTCTACACCAAAGCTTTTTTTTAGGTCCACAAAAAATGAAGCTTCCAATAATCACATGAAAATCCAAAAGAATGGCCAAATGAATGAAATCACTGCAATCCAGTTGCTAGATAACAATTCTAATAAGGATAAAAAATGTTAAGACTTTCATAAACAAATGCAATAAAAAAATATCCATTCTTCCTATTAAAAGGTAAACAAAATTTCATTGAAATAGACAAATAAGTTTAGTGAAAAAATAAACAAATATCGATCTATTAATTGTCAAATGAACATCAAAACTCAAATAAAGATAAAGAAAAGTACAGAGAAATATAAAGAAGAAACTCAAGTCGAGAAATTTAGAGTTATCATAGTTTGTATGCGATGGGAAGAATGTATGTGTTTTTGTCAGGAGACTAATGATAAAATAGTGGTGCTAAAACTACACTAATTGCAATCTACCAAAAAAATATAAACGTCAAATGTGTACTTGCAAAACCAAAACAAACATAATATATAATCTCCAAAGAGAGAGGAAGAAGTATAATTTGAAACAAACATAATATATAATCACCAAAACTAATTCAAAACCTAGGAAAAAAAATTAAAATGCAAATTAGAGATCTGGAAACCAAAACTCACGAACTGCCCATGAAGTAGATTTGTTAACACTAACCATCAGCTCCTGTCATGATTTCATCAATACTAATAGTGTCATGGACCTCGCAAAACTAACATCATATCTATCAAATACTGTTTTTTTCTTCGGATGGCACAAACATATTTTTTTTTCTTCGAATGTTGTCCATGCCTATGACAGTCCCTGTGCATACTCTACGGCACATCCGTAAACCTGTAACTGAAATAAAAATACAAAACATTCTCGCAGACTAAAAATTTTGGAGGAGAAAGTTTATTACTCAATGGAGAATTGGAAATATAAAGAAAAAATTGAAACTAATAGTTGATAAGTAAGGGGGTCCTTGTTTTTTAAGATATAAATCCTAGCTGAATTATCATTGACAGAAACTAATTTCATTTGTCCCAAACAATGGAGAGTTTTTGAAAAACAAAAAAAACATCTACTTATCAAGGATAAGAGTAGATTACTCCCAATTTTCAGGTTAACATATTGCAGAATACCTACTAACTTCTCCCCAATCTTTTACATGTCCCGTCAGTAGATTTTTTTTATTTACACATCACCTTCTCCGCTGTCGTCCTCATCATCACCCACTTCTGACCTGACTCTTCCTCCTCGGAATCCTTTTCATTTGGAAATATCTTGTTGTACGTCAGCACAATCTTTTCAGAATCGAACTTCCATTTCTCTGCATAATAACATTCAATATGAATTAAACATTCATTATCGAATCCATCACACCAAAATCAATAAAACACTGCAATTTCAGATTCATCAATGGTATTATGTGTGTGCTAATTATATAGTATATGTATTGTAATTTTTGAAAATAAAGAAAGTGCTTACTACATTTATGGTGAAACTAAGTCGTCAATCACTCTTTTGTCTCGCCTCCCCAATCCCGTTGATATTATCGTTTGTTTATAAAATTTTGTTTCTCATATTAGTCACTGCTCACTGAATCATTTATCATCGGTGATTTGATGAATATGTCTCTATTCGTACTGGCGGAGCTCTTTCTTATCGCTCTCAACTTGAAAGGCCTCCAATATGAGTACAGACTTGTTTACTTGGTCACAAGAGAGCAGTTTTGTCCCAAGTTTTCAAAGCTCAATCCTATTGGTTATATGCCGGTGCTGGTGGATGGTGACATGGTAGTTGCTGACACTTTTTCCATCTTAATGTATCTTGAAGATAAGTATCCTCATCATCTACTGTTTCCTCATGATCTTCAGAAAAGAGCAATAAATTACTAGGCTGCAAATATTGTTTCCTCAAGCATATAGCCTCTTCAAAATTTAGCTATACTAAAGTATATTGGGGAAAAAGTTGGTCCTGATGAGAGACTTCCTTGGGTTCAACATCATATAAGGAAAGGATTTGGGGCTCTTGAAAAGCTATTAAAGGACCATGCTGGAAAATGGAAAAATATTAACTTAGAATAAAATAATCATAGAGACATGGAACAATTACATTTAAGACATGGAAATAATGAAACCAAGTGATATTTAAACAAAAGAGACAACATACTATATAGGATCGAGTTTAAACATAGAACAAAATAGTAAAATTAGCATAATGAAATAAAACATCATTAAATCATTATATAATGTTGGATAAGTTAGACTTATAAATATATATCACTAAATCTTATCTAAGTTCTTAAACAAACAGTTCATGGAAAATAATATGGGTTGATGTCAATTAGTTAATTTGCATAAGTATAAGAAATCAAGTATTTTGAAATGCCTAAATAAATCCAAACTAAAGGAAAATGAACAAACACACGCACTTCAAGAAAAGAACAAAAACAAAAATCCCTTTGGACCATCAAAATTTCTAAAAAAAATCATAAACTTTACCCTCTTTATCAGTCGTAATTGGGTAATCAATTGGTCTGTTGTAGATATCAATACACTTCAAAAATTCTACTAAAGGTTTCGAGCATTATTTTTTAGGTTTGTTTTATCCCCCCTCTGATCCCTTCTC
The DNA here is from genome assembly GCA_949130495.1 of Sambucus nigra. Lineage (NCBI taxonomy): Eukaryota > Viridiplantae > Streptophyta > Magnoliopsida > Dipsacales > Adoxaceae > Sambucus > Sambucus nigra. The sequence continues at coordinate 147,956,785 of OX422214.1, read as the reverse complement.
TATAGGCAGCTAGATTAGCGAGAACTTCATTCACAGATTCAGCACTGCTAATGGTAGAACCTGATCCCACCATTTTCTCCTCATTATCGGGATCCTCAATTGAGACCCTTCCCAACATAGAATCAGTCTTCTTGTTAAATGGAGAAGCTCTCATCTTCCTCACTTTCTTCTCATCAAGTGATATCCCCGAGTTTTCTGCCGGTTGAAACACTACTAAAGATTTAGAACAGGTCATTGAAATCAGTTTCATACCTAAGTCACCAAAAGAAAAAAAGTTCATTTTAGAATTTTTTTTAAAAACATTTGAAACTTCATAAACATATCACATCCATTAAAAAAATCTTGTCTAAAAAAAGAAATATCAAAATCTTCATTATTATTTTTATGGCAAGACAACCCCATATATTTCTTACCTAAGTGCATCAAAGTGTTGGAAGTACTGACCATGTTTTTCACCTTTTAGATGTATTTAATGATGAGGAGAGAAAATTATTCTCAAATGCGTCTAATGGTGATAAAAGTAGTCATTGCTTCATGTCCTTATTTTAGATCATTAAAGGATGATTCTAACAGATATATGGATAAAGAAACCAATATGTAAGAAATGTCACTTTGCAACTGCATCTTCGTGGTTGTTCCTGTCATTGCTGGTCTCTGGCAAAGTTCCCAGGTCAATGTGAGCTTCTTTCTCTACTTAGGAGGCGGATGAATTGGATGAATCATTTTAACTGTGCTGACCATCATCAGCATTGTTGTTTGTGTTCAAAGATTTCTCTTTCTCAACTTGGGAGTTCGAAGTAGAAGAATCAACTGATTTGGCATTTTCATTTGAAGATTCACTATCTTCTTGTCCTCCCGTTTCAGAATTAGTAGTCAACTTCTTGTTCTAGTATCTGTCATGATCTTCATTCCTGGTCAAAATAGATCATATATTATGTTCTAATCAGCATTTTGTTCTCTCTAAAAAATATAAATAAATTTACAAAAGCAAGTCCAAACAAAATACATCATATATTATGAAACATAACATCGTTGCTTATGCAACAAATGACAATACCGTTAAAATAAATTTCATTTTTTTTGCTTTCAAGCACAATATAAGGTTAAATGTCTGCGACAGTTATTAGATTCATTGCATTCACCACTAAAAAAAATAAATAGGATACTTTCAAACCCAAAATAAATAGACAAAAATAATTGTTTGTTCCTTTACAAAATCATTTGTTTCATAGTTCCTCATATTAGAATTTGTAACTGATCAAGAAAATTAATCCCTTATTCTTACTTACTCTCTAATTGGGAAGCCAGATGTGATTGACAAAATTTAAGTAACTTTCCTGCAATGATAAAGAAAATAATAACAGAAGTAATTAGACTAAAGAATTAGGTGGGCACTATAAAATGAATGCTGAATGTTTATAATAGAAGACCATTTAATGTTGAGATGTTAGCAACATAAGAAAAAATTCAAGCACCTTACAAATGACCCATAGGTTAGAACATTGTACAACACAAACAAAGCAGAGAGTTCATTCAAATATATCAAATTCAATAAGTAGATCAATACAATTAACATCAGTATATTCATCCCAAATAGAATCTCAAGCATACCCTCATTCACCATCCATTATAAAATTTTGAAAAGGGAAATATATATAGGAGGATATTGGGGGGGGGGGGGGAAATTAAAAAATTACTTTAGCTCGGCAAAAATATTCATGAGTGTACCTGAGTAACCCACCGTCATTCCAAACAGTGTACAATACTTTAGCTCGACAAAAAAAAATCACCTCCTTTGCTACTCAATACATTAATTAATAAAAATTTAAAAAAATAACAATTTAAAAAAAGGCACAATACTTTAGATCAGCAAAACTGCAAAAGTATTGTCATGCCCAAATAGTTCATCCACAAAAATCTATTGCACTAATTCATCTTTCATACAGTTCCTGAAATGAAAACTAATTGATGTCAATGCTATAAATAAAATCATACCAAATTACACTCACAAATAACAAATGGCTAAACCCAAAATTAGATAAAGAGAGATGAACAACATTTTGTATGCATAAACCCACCCAAAACCTAGACCGAAAAATACAAAATAAAGTTCAAAACAGAAACTTAAAATGAACTTCAACAAACCTGAATATGAGAGAGAGAGAGAGAGAGAGAGAGAGAGAGAGAGAGAGAGAGAGAGTAAAAGAATACGAAAAATTTCAAGGAAACTCTAATGGTGGTTTGGCTAGCTGAGCTCACGTTAGCAAATGCAGAGAAAGCCCTTTTTGTGTGGTAGAACTGAGGCATCATCGCTGAGAGGGGGCAAGTTCGAGAGACATAGAGTGAGATGGAGATTGGTGGCCGAAGGTTTGGTGGTGGGAGATTTAGGTTATTGGTGATGTGTTATGAGGTTTGGGAGCTATGAAGTTTGGACGGTCGGATGTGTCTTTGCTTCAAATATAAAGTTCCGTCGAAATAGGTTGAGGGAAAAAGGTTTTGATTAAAAAGTATTGTGTTTCACACTACAGTGAGAGTAACAAAAAGTGACATCAAAAAGCTAAAATACTATTATACCCCTATTTTTGAATTTTGAAGAGAAGGGGAAAAAATTAAAGTGTGTCAAAAGAGGGTGGAATCCAAAATTTTCAAGGGCAAAAAGGGTAGTTCAGAAAAAACTTATATACATGAAATCGTATGCTAAGCTTAGGACATATATAAGTTTTGTAACTTATTTTATATATATATATATATATATATATATATATATATATATATATATATATATTTCAAAGAGGTTGTGTTTTAATGTGATTGGGTAAGAGTTGAGGACACAAATTCTTGTAAAGTCAATTCGGGTACCAATTTGATAATGGTAGACTTGTCCAACCTGAAGAGCAAGGAGCATATGAATGATGAGTCGTGTGTTTATGCACGTTAAAAGCTCAAGAAGGTGTTTTGCTCAGACTATATCAATAAAAAATGGTGGTTAGCGATCTTGCACATGCCAAAGCGTCTAACGATTAGTGTGGATGACCTAATTGCCCCTACTGAATATCAATTCATTTTGGATGATAACATGAACTTGAAACAATTTCTAGATACTTTACATGAGCACAGTTATTTCGGTTGTAAAATGTATTAAGGACTTAAATTTGTAATTTTCAATCTGTAGTTTGAAAAAATCTCAAACATTAATTTATTGTTGGTTAACTCTAATGTTGATTATTATTTTAAAGAGTCGTGCGAGTATTTCCTTTTTATTCGTATATCACGATTGAGTATTTTCGTTTGATTCACTAAAGAAAATAAATGGGTGGAATATTTTTATGTTATTTAAATTCTTATACCCTGAATTTGAGTATTTACATTTGATTTATATTATATATTATGCTACTAAAGCCTATTTTTTGCAGAATATAATTCATCAAGCCATTAAACCCCAGGAAAAAGTAGGGTTGACGAAGGATCGTTTAACAATAAGTCCATCAAGTTCGTCAAGTATGGGAGTGTGGTTGAAAATAATACCAGTCTACAAATAATGGCAATAGAGTTATTAAAATCAGTAATCGGTATAAGGTTACGAAGATTAGAGGATCGTGCCCATGGCGATGAAGACGGTCGTTTGGGGGGGGGGGGTCTTAGAGGTATGAAAATCTCAATATTTATATTAAATATTTTACTTTCATATAACATTTTATTATTATACTTTTTAATGTTAATTCACTAACTTTCTTATATTATATTTTTATTGGACAACAACAATTCAAATTGCCCCCCAGAAGCACAAGATAGTATATTGGCTAGTGTAGGCGGACAATAGAAGACATGGAGGAAGAATATGTAATCACGTTATTTTGGGAAGAACCGAGAGCCCGTGCTGTAATGTAGGGACACCGTCCCAGAGAAGGAGCCAATCACGTTGGCCAACTAGTAGAGGTTTGTAGATAATGAGGCATCTGATAGACAGTTGTCCTATTGTGGCTTGGGGAGGACTAGCCAATCAGAGGAGGTGAATGTGAACTATTCCGGACGAACATCATATATGGACGTGGATCATAGGATGATAAGTAAATTGATTTAAATTATATTTTGGTTAGTGGTAAGTAAATTAATTTAATTTGGTCACATTTATAGGGGTACGGGAGTGGCTTAGGGGGAAAGCCACATATGATCGACTCTTATAAAAAGATTTGACGAAGAAGGGCAAGTCTATTATTCTGTAGGTTGTCAAGACCATCGTAAGTTATAATTGAAATTATTTTATCAATTTCAGATTGTTTATTAATAGACTTTTTCAAAGTTATTAACACGTTTTTATATTATTTCAAGAAAGGTTAAATGTGGTGCATAACACCCAGAGTAATGTCGATAAAGCATCTCTTACTAAGAAGTAGATTGTTTGCCAGACGATTCTCTTCCAGCCTTATTAACTTTTAGTAGGATGTTACATTTGATACAACTTAGTTGATGTAATTAAACTTTTGATGTATTGATGTAATTAAATTTAAACACTGATTTGGTTTGATATATGGAGTTTGTGTTTATTGGCTTCTGATTTCATAGCTATATCATATTATATTATTGATTGTGTTGATGTTGGTTTGAAAAAAACATGGCTTTTTTAAACATGTTACTAATGGGTAGTATCTTCCACAATTTTATCATGGTCCTTGACTTTGACAACTACTTTTTGTCACGGTCAAGGACCATGATAAAACTGTAAAAAAAAATAAGGTTCGTTCACGCTGCCTTAATTTGGCTTGTGCGCACAGTTGCGCATACATTTCAGTTGTGCATACAATCATGTACATGACAAAAGTCAACTTTGCGCTTGACTAAGTTTGGTCTTATCATGATCATTGACCATGACAAGCAAAGTTTTGTCATGGTCAAGGACCATGACAAGTATTGTGTTGTCACAGTTATTGTCATGGTCCTTGACTGTGAAAACTGACCCAAATGGTGTAGTGTGTAAACACTTAGCTCTAAAACATTTTTAAAAATTGAAGTTTATCCTAAATCTCAAATTCTTTTTTTGTGGTTATGAGAAGGACTTTTAATACTTTTAAATATGGTATTTTTCAAACGTTTATGGACAAATAAGTGGCTTGGAAAGGTTTTCGCTTCCTTTTTTTCTTTTAATATTTTCTCGGAGGTCCTTTAAGTTGAATGTTATGGGTTCTTGGACCTTCTTCAATTTAAGGGTAATCAAGGATGAAATCCTTGGAAATTCCTTTATCCTTTTAGGGTCTTTTGACATTTGATTGTTAACTCGAGCCAAGGATGAATGTCTTGAAATTCTTTTGGGTCTCGTAAGACCTTGGGGACTTTAGGAGCTAAGGATTGAAGCCTTGAAACTCTATACATAATTGTTTTAAGCTTCCTAGGGCCTGAATGTAACACCTCGCGCAAAACATGAGGTGCTACTATGATTAAAACTAAACTAAATCCTCAACAATTAGTATAGAGCATCTATATTCCACAAAAATAAACATAATGAATCCAAAATCTGAAACTTCCAAAATAATTACAATAATTCCTCTAAAAAAAATACTAAACTCTCCAAATAAAATTACATGGCCAAACTATATAAAAATAATCTTCCAAACTCCGAGCTTTAAAATCCTCCAAAAATCCATAGCTTCTAAATCCACACTAACCTGCCACTAAAAGAAAAATGCGAGGAAGTACACAATATGACGGGAATAGATGCTCAAAAATAATAAAGGTGAATAAAGCGTATCAATACGAATCCACATATACGAATCAAATGCAATACTTAAGCATCATACCAATTTAATTTATCAATCACACATCAATGAGTCACCAGGCCTCACCTTACCTCACCTTACCTCATCCAAGCTTCGTAAAGCCTCATCATGGCTATTGGACTTTTGGACTATTGGTGGGTGCCCATTCTCCATGCCATATAAAAATTTCATGACACCATGCCCATCAACAAATACAATATCTCACCGAATCAAAATTTTATATTTCAATAAATATCTCATAGGATTCCAATGAATACCATAATTCAACATGAGTGCAAATAACACGTGAAATAAATGGAATACTCTCGAGAGAATTTAGGATCATGTTGTGTAAGTCCCGTACCTCAATATCATCACACGAAATCCATAAAAAGTCTACCTCAAAGTTTTGATCACACCACTATGTTCCTCTCACGAAAATAATCAAAACTCGTTCTACCCAACACACGAGGAAACACCAAATAAGTGTGACAACCCGCTATCCGAAATAAAGGGTGGCCAGCCCGATACCCCGATGAAACAGGAATCATGGATAGATACCATTCTCAGCATCTCAAAAATCATATAGAGTACCAGGAATAACCACACAATTTTCCAAAAAACGGGTTATCAAAAATTTTAGTTTGCAATTTAAAGAAAACACTTTCAACAACCCATAATAGAAAAAGAGGATGGAACTCCCACAAACATATACGTGTAATACAAATAGATAAGAAAGGACCGAATAAATCATCGGTCAATACAGTCCACACAACATACAATAAGTTACATGTGTTACAAAAAACATCATTTATACAATTACAACCATTTGGGCCACACGCCCTAATAAGGACTGATCTTAACTAGAAAACAATAATAGAGGCGTCTACACAAAATATCCCGTGATACCCGCAAAATGTCACGGCTCCTCAAAAGACTCCGAGAAAATAAAGTCATTACGGGCGACCTTGCGGCGAAACACCTGAACGAATATAGAAGATATATACACAACAAGAAAGCGAAGAACCGGTCAGAGGCCGGTTTGATATGATCACTAGATAAATGACAGGTATGACAATAATGTATAAGTAAGCATGGATGATAATATAGCATGGTAACATCATATAAAGAACTAAGACAGATAAATGATTATTAATATGAAATCCAATTATACAAGAATTAAAAGTACTTATAAGCCTTTTTCATCTTTCATCATTTTCAATTCCATATTCTTTCCATTCCTTATCAGGAATGCATTTATTACCATGTGCTCTTTATGGCACTTATATCAATAGTATCTCTTTGTGGCATATGCCTTGCTCTTTATGGCATTAATGTTCCATCGAGTCCAACTCGATAATAGAATAGTTATAAATATAAATATAACGATTCTAAGACCGCCCGTCCGGGTTTCCCCACTGTGCGCGTCCCTAAATAACCATCATCTTCCAGGGCCTAACATAAGACAACCTGGGATCCTATCGCAAACGTCGGGAAGCAGCCATATGCTTGCGGGGTAGTCAAGACCACACCCAGAATCTCCTACCCAGAATCTAGGTAAGCCCGTAATGAAATCCATCGAAATACTTTCCCATTTCCATACTGGAATCTCTAGCGGTTGTAACAAACCTGTCGGTCGTTGGTGGTCAATCTTAACCAACTGAAAAGTAGTGCATTGGGACACAAACTCTGAGATATCCCTCTTCGTACCAGCCCACCAATACTGACGGCGCATATCTTGGTACATCTTGTCCCCACTTGGATGTACCGTAAACTTTGACCCATGAGATTCCGCCATCACAGCTCGTCTCAAGTCCCCATCTTCGGGAACAATAAGTCTTCCATGGAAGCGTAGTCCACCCTCAGAACTAATCGAGTACGACTCCGCTCCCTCTGACAACAATCGGTGTATATGGTCTTGACAACCTTTATCTCTTCCCTGGGCTTCCACAATTCTCGCTACAATCGTAGGAGTAACGTTCATCACGGAAATGAATGCTCTTACCCCTTCATCCTCCTGACTGAGCTCTCTCCACTTAGATTTCCACACATTAGCTAAGTCTCCCTCGGGCCTCCTACTCAAGGCATCCGCTACTAAGTTCGCCTTTCCAAGATGATAATGGATATCAAATTGGTAGTCCTTCACAAACTCCAACCAACGACGCTGACGCATATTCAAGTCCTTTTGGGAAAATAAATATTGTAGCGATTTATGGTCATTGAAAAGACTAAACTTTTCCCCCAAGAGATAATGCCTCCATATCTTCAAGGCAAAAATGACTGCGGTAAACTCTAAGTCATGCACCGGATAGTTCCTTTCGTGAGGCTTCAACTTACGAGAAGCGTAAGCAATAGCTTGTCTTTCTTGCTGAAGAACACCTCCTAACCCTTGAAGAGATGCGTCGGTGAAGACTAGATATTCCAATCCCGATTTTGGCAACGCAAGGACTGGAGCCGAAGTTAATCTCTCTTTGAGCTCATCAAATGCATCTTGACATGAACTGTCCCAAACAAATCTCACTCCCTTTCGAGTTAAATTCGTTAACGGGATAGCGATCTTTGAAAAACCTTTAATAAATCGACGGTAATAACCCGCCAAACCCAGAAAACTACGAACCTCAGTAGGTGTCATGGACTGACCCCACTCTCTCACCGCAATCACTTTGCTAGGATCCACAGACACACCCTGGGATGACACCACATGACCCAGAAATTGAACTTCCTTCAACCAAAAGCCACATTTCTCAAACTTTGCATACAATTTGTGATCCCTCAGTCTCTGCAGGACCAACTGTAAGTGAGTAGCATGATCAGGCTCTGTCTGAGAATAGACTAGGATGTCATCGATGAATACAATAACAAACTGGTCAAGGAAATCCCAAAACACCCTGTTCATAAGATCCATAAATACCACAGGAGCATTGGTTAGCCCAAAGGGCATAACCAAGATATCATAGGATCCGTAATGGGTCAGAAATGCAGTCTTGGATACATCTTGCGCCCGTATCCTCAGTTGATGATACCCCGTCCTCAAATCGATTTTGGAGAAGTATGACGCTCCCCTAAGTTGATCAAATAAATCATCGATGCGAGGTAAAGGGTATTTATTCCGGATGGTGACTTTATTCAACTCCCTATAGTCCACGCATAACCGGAGAGAACCGTCTCTCTTCTTCACAAACAATACCAGAGCACCCCATGGCGATGTGCTACGCCTAATAAAGCCCTGCTCCAGTAGCTATTGAATCTGATCTCTCAACTCCCTAATCTCCACAGGAGCCATTCGATATGGAACTTTAGCGATCGGTCGAGTTCCCGGCATTAAATCAATCACAAACTCTATTTCCCAACTTGGAGGTAATCCCGGTATCTCCCAAAAATATCTTCAAAATCTTTAACAATCGGAAGAGAATGTAGGGGAACCACAACATCCCTAGATGCATCTTTCGAAATACAATATAAATAAGCACTCGTACTCCCTTTCATACAAGGAATAACAACTAGGAACATTTCTTGCCCCGGAACTGCAAAAACTATGCTTTTCCCATAACAATTTACTATCGCGCGGTATTTCACTAGCCAATCCATACCCAATATTACGTCGTACCCGGCCATATCAAGGACGAGCAAATCGAACCCAAAACACAAGTTGCCAAGATTAATCCCTATGTTTTTACAAACAAAGAAAATCAATGAGCCATCGCCCATCGAGGATTCAACGCTAGTGAAGGTACTTTCAGCAGATTTTATCAAACCTGTGGTCTGGGCAAAACTTCTAGAAATAAAGGAGTGCGTAGCACCCGTATCAAATAGTACTCGACCTATATGCCCATGAATGAGAAACTTACCCTCGATCGCTGGTGGTGCCGGAGGAGCTGGAGGAAGCATAGCCTCCTGAATATGGTAAACCCGTCCATACTGCAATTGCCCCTGTTGAGGAGGGGAAATCGGATTACGCGCCTGGGGCAGAAACTGTACATACGGTTGCTGTGGGGCCCTAGGAAGATGCCCTCCAACCAACTGAGGACACGCCCTTTTATAATGGACCAACTCCCCACACTGAAAACATTTATTAACCGCATTCTCCTGATTCCTACCTTGATTGTTTCAAAATTGCCCCGCACCCCTGCCCTGCTGGCCCCTACCTCCATTTCCACATCTACCTCCCTGTTGTTGTTATTGACCGCCTTGACCCGGCCTATTATTATTATTATTGTTGTTGCCACCAGCATTAAACCCATCGAAACGTTGACGCTTGGACAAATCCCCTTGCTGAGGATCCCTCTCTTTCTGCTTGTTCCCCAAGGATTGGGACAAAGAAGATGTCCCCCCCTCCGCTCCCATTTCCTCCCGATTTCACCACTTGCCCCATTGCTGCAGCCCTCTTATTGTTGTGAACAAATAATCTATGCTCTTGACAGTGAAGTAAAGCAGCATTCATCACATCCCCAAAGGTTACCAAAGATAGATTTCCAAGCAAATGATGTTTTATTCGCCAGTGCAAACCTCCTACAAATCTGGAGATCCTCTTCACTTCTGGAGTCACTTCATCCGGTATAAAGCTTGATAGCCGGGTAAACTCCTCTTCGTACTCGGCAACCGATCTCTCCCCTTGTACTAAATCTTGAAGCTTCCTCTGCATCTCCCTTTGAACTGCGGGAGGGAAATACTTCCATCAAACAAAGCCCAAAAATTTATGATTGACATTGTATCTCTTTGTTCGGGTGTCGTCATTGACTCCCACCAGTGTAAGGCTGATCCGACAAGCTTAAAGGTAACGAGGATTTGCTTTTTCTCCCCACTACATTCCACCATCTTAAGATGGCGCTGTATGTCCTTCTTCCACTGGCTTGCCTTTATAATGTCAGAACCTCCCTCAAATTTTGGGGGATGACCCTTTAGGAAAGACTCTCTTACCCGTTCCCACTGAGAAGGTCCCGTAGAAACCGGTGCTTCTTGTCCCCTCGCTTGAGATTGAGGCAATTGTTGTGTCACTGCAGTCATCGCTGCATTAACAGCTTGGGCCACGATATTTGCCACATCAGCGGCACTGATATTCCCCGGTGGCGGCGGTGGAGGACTAACCTCATCCTCGACAACCCTATTGCGTCTAGCGGGGCATCCTCTCTTTGGCGGCATCTGAGATAGAGAAGAGATAGAGTTAGAATATTATATAAAACAATCTATCTAACAGAAGATCGCATACATAAGCAGCAAAATAATCCTAACATTAAGCTATATATCAAAGAACGCTACGGTAGAGCGTGACAGTCCGCATACATCCTAAAGACTCTAGAACCTGATGCTCTGATACCATCTGTGACAACCCGCTATCCGAAATAAAGGGTGGCCAACCCGATACCTCGATGAAACAGGAATCATGGATAGATACCATTCTCAGCATCACAAAAATCATACAGAGTACCAGGAATAACCACACAATTTTCCAGAAAATGGGTTATCAAAAATTTTAGTTTGCAAACTAAAGAAAACACTTTCAACAACCCATAATAGAAAAAGAGGATGGAACTCCCACAAACATATACGTGTAATACAAATAGATAAGAAAAGACCGAATAAAGCATCGGTCAATACAGTCCACACAACATACAATAAGTTCCATGTGTTACAGAAAACATCATTTATACAATTTCAACCATTTGGGCCACACGCCCTAATAAGGACTGATCTTAACTAGAAAATAATAATAGAGGCGTCTACACAAAATATCCCGTGATACCCGCAAAATGTCACGGCTCCTCAAAAGACTCCGAGAAAATAAAGTCATTACGGGCGACCTTGCGGCGGAACACCTGAATGAATATAAAAGATATATACACAACAAGAAAGCGAAGAACCGGTCAGAGGCCGGTTTGATATGATCACTAGATAAATGACAGGTATGACAATAATGTACAAGTAAGCATGGATGATAATCTAGCATGGTAACATCATATAAAGAACTAAGACAGATAAATGATTATTAATATGAAATCCAATTATACAAGAATTAAAAGTACTTATAAGCCTTTTTCATCTTTCATCATTTTCAATTCCATATTCTTTCCATTCCTTATCAGGAATGCATTTATTACCATGTGCTCTTTATGGCACTTATATCAATAGTATGCTCTTTGTGGCATATGCCTTGCTCTTTATGGCATTAATGTTCCATCGAGTCCAACTCGATAATAGAATAGTTATAAATATAAATATAACGATTCTAAGACCGCCCGTCCGGGTTTCCCCACTGTGCGCGTCCCTAAATAACCATAATCTTCCAGGGCCTAACATAAGACAACCTGGGATCCTATCGCAAACGTCGGGAAGCGGCCATATGCCTGCGGGGTAGTCAAGACCACACCCAGAATCTCCTACCCATCGCAGAAAAATATAAAACAAGCGCTCATATGTCCTAGGACTATATCCACCCTGCATTCACTAGCCAGGGGGCTTCACCTCACGCACGGACTTCCCTTAAGATGGTATTTAGAGAGGTGTGTAACATCCATTTTATTAATTTCCATATCATGATTCAGTAAATTATGTTTTACCTTATCCATTTTACATTTCATCAAATGAATTATGGTATATTTCACATCATCACTATAACCTCGAAGATTATTTAAACTCCCAAGTTATCTCTCCCCAAATGTCCTTATTTGGACATTATAATACTCATCATATGAGATTTAGTTCGCATTTACTCCTAAAGTCTCCAATTTCGACCTTAAGATTTCCTAGACTTTTATTGAACTACCTGACAAAAAATAATGCCTAAACATTACTTTAAATCTCCCCTTTGACAGGAACCCTAGATGAACCCCTTCGATTCTAGGGAGTCGTCCGAACTCAACTAATACTCTAAGTCCCTATTTTTACTTCATTTAAGAAGGTCCCTGTGTTCCTATGAAAAGAAGAAGTTAAGGACTGAAAATAAAATATTTGGGAAGAAAACAGGGGACCGATCGACCGGTCATAATACCGCGGTCGACCGCGTCTCAAGATTTGGCCTAAGAAGAAAAGCAAAAAGTAATTTCGGCAGGACCGATCGACCGTTCAGGGTACCGCGGTCGACCGCGCTATAATTTTAGGCCTTTGAAATAAATGCAGTGAACCCTCTCCCGTAGATCTGATTGACCGGTCTGCGAAACGCGGTCGACCGGTCTTCGCAGACCTAGACCAAACCCAAATCTTCCTATTCAAGCTACTCCCAAAACCAACTCATTTATTGCCACCAACATAACATTAATGCTACTAACTACGACCATAAACTTCATCAAACATCCAACATCTTCTTCAACGGATCAAAATCCACAAATATACAAAGGAAACCCTAGAATAGCTAAACCATGATTAACACATCATTATCATAACAAATCATTTATCTTAACCACAAATAGCAAGTAGAAAACTTGCCTCAAAGAAGAAAATGCAGATTTTCTTGGTGTGGGATCAAGAATCCTTCTCAAGTCTTCAATTCCCTTTCTTCTCTCTACTCTTTCTCTTTCTCTCTTTAGTTCTCTAGGTTTAGGAAAGACAATTTGGTGAATAGTGATTCACACAAGACACAAATCGTGCCTTTAGCCAAAAACCCAATTCAATTGATAAATTATTGCGATAAAATAACACGCAATTGCATATTTAAGGTATAATCAGTCAAAAATGCCCAAAATCTCAAAACACATAATGGCATAATATCTGACTATCTCGCACGTTCCGGAATCAACTGCGGCCTCCAAATTATCATTTGGACATTTTATAAATCAATTTAAGTTCCGGTCTCATTATTAAGTCAAATATCATTCTAATTCATATGATATTAATAAGCATAACATTGCAATATTTACCCATAGTTATGGCATACATGGAAACTCATAGTGAATATTAACTTTTCTTCATAAAATTAACATTCAAATCATACTCCAACACTTATATCTAATTACCATCCTAGTAATTAATATAAAATACGTTCTCATAAGTGAGGGTTATTACAATAAGCCTTCAAATCTAAGGTTGAATAATGAATAAAATTGGGGCTAGAGTTTGTATATAGAAGGAGATGAAATAAGAAAGGTCTACTGCTTTTAGAGTTCATAAAAATATGGTTAAAAAATCCTAACCCAGGATTAATATATATATATATATATATATATATATATATAAGATTAAGAGTTTTAGAGTTTATAGAATTCTAATTAAGAACAAACACTTTCGCTGCCTCTAATTAAAATCGAATCGATTCGCCCCTGGCAGTAAGCCAAGGACGACCAAAAATTTATATGTATAAGAAAACTCCCATTTTCACCCCCGATTCCAATTCCGATTTAAATTCCACTTCATAAATAAAAACCATCATATTAAATTACTAAATTAAATACTGCAAGTTTTATTTTTCCAAAATACGAATTCATTTTAAAATAAAACATAGTAATTTAAAACTTTGAGGATTTAATTTTGCAATTTAATATGATGTTTTTTTATTTATGAGGTGTAATTTAAATTGGAATTGGAATCCGGGGTGAAAATGGGGATTTTCTTATATATATAAATTTTTGGGCGTCCTTGGCTTACTGCCAGAGGTGAATTCAGCGTATAGCCGAATCGATTCGGTTTTGATCAGAGGTGGCGAAACTGTTTGTTATTAATTAGAATTCTATTAACTATAAAACTCCTAATCTTATATATATATATATATATATATATATATATATATATATATATATGTATGTATGTATATATAATCAGGGGTTAGGACTTTTTAACCACATTTTTATGAACTCTAAAAGCAGTAGACCTTTATTATTTCATCTCCCTCTATATACAGACCTTAGCCCCAATTTTATTCATTATTCAACCTTACATTTGAAGGCTTATTTGATGTTTTCTCGCATTTGGGCGAGAACGAGTTTTGACTAATTTCGCGAGAGGAATATAGTGGTGTGATCAGAACTTTGAGGCGGAATTATATGGCTTTCGTGTGATGATTTTAAGGTATGGGACTTACACAATATTCTCCTAAATTCTCTCGATAATATTACATTTGTTTCATGTGTTATTTGCACTCATGTTGAATTGTGTTATTCATTGGAATACTATGAGATATTTATTGGAATCTAAAAAATTTATTCGATGAGATATTGTATTTATTGATGGGCATGGTGTCATGAGATTTTTTATATGGCAAGGAGAATGGGCACCCACCAATAGTCCAAAATTCCAATGGCCACGATGACGCTTTACGAAGCTTGGGTGAGGTGAGGTTAGGCCTGGTGACCAATTGATGTGTGGTTGAGAAATTAAATTGGTACAATGCTTAAGTATTGCATTTGATTCATATATCTGGATTCATATTTTTGCGTTTTATTCACCGTTATTATTTTTGAGCATCTATTCATGTCATATTGTGTACTTCCTCATAATTTTCTTTTAGTAGCGGGTTGGAGTGGATTTAGACGCTACGAATTTTTAGAGTATTTTAGAGTTTGGAATTTGGAAGATTATTTTTGTATAGTTTGGCAGTGTAATTTTATTTGGAGGTTTAGTATTTTTTTAGAGGAATTATTACAATTATTTTCGAAGTGTCAAATTTTGGATTCATTGTGTTTATTTTTGTGAAATATAGATGCTCTATACTAATTGTTGAGGATTTAGTTTAGTTTTAATCATCGTAGCGCCTCGTGTTTTGTGCGGGGTGTGACAGGTGGTGTGAAAGCATGGTTTTAGGCCTTGTAGGTTGTGAGTCCGTTTAGCTTACGTGTTATCGATCTTTGATCTCCTTTATTGATTCGTACTTTGTAAGATATTAGGTCTAGTATCCGTGTTAGTTGTATTTCTTAGAGATAGTGAGTTTGTGTTAAGGACGTTGTAGGCATTGATGTTAGAAATAGTATTCTTGATGTAAGGATCCTTAGAATTGATTTTGGAGATGAGATTTTCTTTGAGAATCGTTAGTATCGATGGAGGTATTATAAGTATCAATTTGGTGATGTAATATGATTTGAGGACATAAGTATTACAATGACTGTTGGAAGAGAGAATTGAGTAGTGATTTATTAGAAAGCGTGGTACGCCGTTATTTTTAATAGTTATGCGTATATATATAGTAGGGTATATATGTTGTATTTTTGGATTGTGGATTATAGGCGGGTAGGATCGGGTGTCTAGGTGCCTAATCGTGATATGTATGGGTAGGCATATATGAGCCTTATTTTTTATTTGCGCAGTTAGGCTTTCGTCGAATTTCGAGGACCAAATTCCTATGTTAGTGGCGAAGTATGTAACACCCCGTGTTTTTAATAATTAATTTTTAATTAATTCGTAAGTCGAAAAAATAAAATTTTGGAATTTAATAATTTTTTACTAATTTAAAATGTTGAGTTTTAATAATGAAAAGTAGGATTTTAAGGAATTAAAATCGGAGTTAAAATGGGGATTTTATAAAATTTTACTTATATATATAAAAGTAGCGGACCTGGGCAATATGCCAGGGGCAAATCGATTCGGCCTCAAGCCGAATCGATTCGATCGAGACCAGTGGCGGCGTGTCTTCTTGTTAATTTTGTAGAGTTTTAGTAGGTTTAAAATTCTTAATCACTATATAACACTCCAAATTCGTGGGTAACCGTTCATAATCCATTTTTCTTCAAGTTTTACACTAGTGGGCTCTTCCAAAATATTCTCCTCTCAACTACAAACCTTAACCTCCAACTTAATCCAAGTTTTGACTCAAGATTTGAAGGCTTAATTGGTATTTTTTAAGTTGGTTCAAGAAGTTATCCTTGTTAATTTTTCGAGAGGAACACACTCGTACGATCATATTTTTTTCATCTAAATCTCAAGCATGGTTACTCTATTAATTTCCTTTAGTATTATGTGTCTTGATCATAGTCTACACTAATATACGTGTTTTTCTAAAATAAATTAGAGATGTAGTTAAGGAAAGTGATAAGATTTTGGGACTATTTTTAAGTAAAACTTTAATATGTTTTAAAACTCATAATCCTTGTATGATTAGGGTAGAGATGGATTTTTTGGGTAATATAACGAAACGTACATATAGAGGTTGCATAGGAAAGTTAATAATTTACCAAATCGTGTTAAAACCTTATTATAAATAGGTTACTTGTGTTAGAAGAAATTATCATGATAGGATAAGGTAACTTGCATGTAGTTGAAAACTTGAAATATTTATGTGATTAATTTTCCTAGTTGATTGAGACAAATTAAATGGAATTTATTTTGATAAATTATGATGTTACCAATAAATTGGTTTGGATTCATTAAATATTATAGTTGTGTCACTTAATAAATTATGTGACTTCTGACATCGTGGGAACTACGGGTTACATGGTTGTTGTTGATTCCACCTTATTTAGGTTGTATTCTAGGTATATGACTAGTTAGTAGACCTTGGGGTAGTTATTGCTTTCTATGTATGGGACTAGTTAGTGATGATAGTTTACGGATATAAATTCCGGGATGGGGCTGATTTTTACTTTATTCCTTGATTTCGTGAGTATACGAATGAGACTAGGTGGTATTTATGAGTGGGTATTCTTCCTATAGGATAGGATAGGATATGAGTATATTTTGTGAGACTTTTATGTATGGGACTAGAGGTGTTTTGAGGGCTCATCGTTGATTAGAGGATGGGGTTAATAATAATTAATGAGAACTTGAAATTTAATACCTAAGATAATAAAACGGGTATTAAAATGAATTTTTGCCGCCTATAAGTGCAGAGTCGACAATTAAACCGGGTAGGCTGTCTATGACGATGTGGGTGTGGGTGACGTTGCTAATAAGTGCAGGGTTGATAGTTTAACTAAACCAGCTAGCTATTGGGATGTATCGTGCGTGGAACCTTACGTGTATGTGCGGGTCGATAGTTTAATCGGGTCGTCAGGCTACAGTGAGGGGATAGGTGTGGTGTAGAATAGCGGGAGTACCGCAACCAAACAAAGAATGCGATAAAGCTTTAGTGGGAGTCCCACAATTTAGTACATTAAGTGTGAGTGCAGGACCGCAGAGGAGTTGGCTAGCCACGTTGGGTCGTACATTCATAATTAATTTATTTAGTTAAACTAACAAGATTAATTGTTGGTGTTTCCTATTTAATTTAAATAAAATGATTATATCGGCAGAGTGGGTTAGTTTAGAGATGTGGGTACTTTAGTAGTAATTCATTTTACTCGCATGCGATTTATATATCTCGTTTAATTTAAAATATTCAATTGTTATGGATGATATATATAACGCTATTGTCTGGGTTCAAGGACCCTATTTGTGAGGAGTAGATGGTATCCATGCTCGGGGCTATGACCCATGCGTTGACTAATCTTTTTCAGGGAGTTTTGTTGGAGTAGTTGCATAGGATTCTTTTGGATATCATTTGGAGGTGCAGCTGGAGTTTATTTATTTATTGCTCTATTAATATAGACTTTCCTTTTTGTCACTTTTATTATAAGACTACTTATCGATTTTATTGGGCCATTCGGTTCCAAAGTTGTTTACGGTTTCAGTTGGAGTTTTACAGTTGGAGTATTTTAATTCAAATTTTAATTAATTTATTATTTGGACATTGGATTATTTTGGAGTTTAGCATGTGATGGATTTTATATCGCACGTTTAATGATTTATTATTGGGATGTATTCAATTAATTATCTTGTTGATTGATTTATATATGTCTCATATCTGTCACATGCTAAGGATGATATTTTATTTAGTAGCGCTCGACGTGATTTGGCTACGGTGGTTGGCTACCCCGTTGTCCAGATTGTGCAGGGTGTTACACTGAAACATTTGTTTAGAGCTTAGAATTGAGGCCTTTGAACTCGTTATGGATTCTTAGACCTTATATTAAACCTGGAGAGAAGTATTAAATCCTTGTAAATCACATTGTGTCCTTAAACCTCAAGTGTAACTAGAAGCAAAGGATGAAAGCTTTGTAACTCACGTTTGAACATTACATTGAGACATAATAGGTAATAAATATCTCTTTTCATTTCATTCAAATACCATAATATATTATTGATAGTATTTCTTAAGGAGCAATATTTTCTAAGGGTGTGGAATTTCATATCCCTCCATCTCTTTGAGGTAATATCAAGCTAGTATTGGTATCTTGACTAGCACATAGGGACCATCCCATTAAGGGTTTGGTTTTCCTTCATTTAGATTTTTAGTTTCCAAGGTGACCTCCTTCAAGACCATGCCCCCCTCTCCCCTTTAAATTCTCTGTTTCTGGCTTTTTAATTGAAGTGGGAGGTTGTTCTTTGCTTGTAAGCGAATATTCTGATCAAGTTAACGTCTCTTCATTCCTTTAATTCATCCAATGACCTTTATAGGCCTTTTTCTTTAGCCCCTGGTTCAAACTGAGCCACCCTTTGAGTTTGTACATTGACCTATTTAAGGATGACTGCCTCAATGTTGAAGGTTATGGAGAATGGAGTTTCTCTCGTTGTACCTCTAATTTTTGTTATGTAGGCCCACAAGATGGTTGGTAGTTCCTCAAACCATATACCATTGGGTTTCTCTAACCTTTTTTTCAAGTTATGAAAGATCCTCATGTTTTTCACGTTGACTTGTTCATTGTCCTGAGGATAGCCTGGAGATGAGCAATGATTTCTTATGTTGGAGTATGAGAAGAATTGCATGAAGGATGGGTTGTAAAACTATTTGTCATTGTTAAAGATGATGGCAATAGGCAATCCAAACTTATAGATTATGTTCTTCCAAATGAAATTAGTAGTCTTATTCTTCGTGGATGTGGCCAAGGGCTTAACCTCAGCCCAATTAGTGAAGTAATCAATAGTCATAATACATAATTTGTTTTGTCCTTTGCTAAGGGGAAGGGGCCCTACCAAATCTACTCCCTACTGAGTAGAATTTGATGATAACCTATATAACCCTTGATATGTCAGAGGATATTATATCCCTCAATATCTCATCCAGACCTTTGTCTGATGCCAAAAACCTTCACTTCTCCCAAGAAAGAGCCACAACACTGTAGCAGTCCCCAAATATACATCACTCCTCCTTGATTGATTAGTCGTTCCATCATGTCTCCTTAACTAATATCAGAGACCACATCACTAGCGTTTCAGCATGTTTGATGCTCAGAACATACCTCAATATGAAGATAAATAACCTTCCAAGGTTACTTAACCCTCGACACAAAGGTGTACCATTGCAACGCATCACAAGATTAACCTATGGCATTCCTATGGAAGATCTTGATCTCCCAACCCTCTGACAAAGCTTCTACATTCAGTCTGGTGGAGTAGGTGAAAAATAAAACACTATCCCACCTACTACCACAACTCGATCCCACTTGTATTGAAGGCTCCCATTTGCATTTAATGCAACTAGAAACTCCCTTACACCACCTGCAAAACCTCTGGCCAATACTCCACTACCTTGTTGACGTTGTCATACCTTAGATCCATCACAGCCATGTTGTGATAGTTCACTCCAAGAATTTCATATAAATAAGAGTTTATGAAAAGGTTGAATACATGCTCAAGTCATTATACTTTGAGAGAACCAAAAGTTTAATCATCCATAAGTTTTTACTCATTATTCTAAACTCTTGCAACCCACTATCATAAGCTTATATATAAAGCTTGGATCGTATCCAATTACTTAAACACCATATATTCCTTATTGAGCCATAAATCAATACTTAGGAATCCTTAGATAAGTCCTTCAGTTACTTCTAGAGGTCCTTCAATAAGTTCTCAAAGGCTGCAAGGACCTCGGGTTCTCTTAACCAAAGACCTAAAGGTCTAAAAGGTAGTAATAACTCTTTTATGATCCATTAAAAAATATAAAGACTATTTGACAATTGATGTAGGATACAAGATGAGGTTCTAAAGACTTAGATACTTGTCTTACACTTTGAAACTTCTCCTCGTTTACTTATCTAAGGTCTAAATGGTAGCACCTGTTACGTCTGTGGGAAAAGAAAATTTTATTTCTATCAAATACACATATTACTCTATTTAATATGCCAACTAATTCCTTTTAGGACCATTCTTACAAAGAAATTTAAGCTTGGGAAAAAGAGCTCTAAGAGAATCTAGTTACAATTCTCAATAAGATTCCTTTGCCCCTAGTGGTAGATGTACAAATTGTACTGGAATACATCGGTACTAGGGAGAACCTCAAGCCCTAATTATAAGTGGACAATGAGACATAGGGTGTGCCTAGTTCCCCCAATAATCAAAATCCCTCATTCCTATCAAGGATAGGCTATCACTTCCCAAAGATCAAGCTCAATGTGGTTTCAATGTGGCCTAGGAAAATGATATCAATAAGATGCAATAATAGTTGGGGAATTTACTAAGCTACTACGAGATGTAAAAGCATAACACCATTGAGTTGTCTCTCCAAAATACTTTATCTCTATTTTCCAATGACGTTCAACATTAGACTTTTCCCCTTAAATGGAAAATGTCTACTACTGAACTGTTTGATGGGTCTAAAGATCCCATATATCACTTGGAGACCTACAGGTTCTCATGATCCTTCAAGATACCCCAGTTAACGTCATGTGCAAAGAATTTCCCTCTACTTTGAAGGGAATTACTAGGAACTAGTTTTCCATGATCAAACTAGGGAACATTACAGGCTTTACGTAGTTGGAGTCAGCCAATTTCATTAGTGCACAAAAGATGAGGTATCCCATCACCTCCCTCCTTCACTTTATACAAAATATCAGAGAGTCTCTCAGGGAATATGCTAAAAGATTCAACCAAGAATCCCTCCACGTCAGTGATATGAAAGATACTATTTGCGTGGCTACTTTCATCTTCGGCCTCAGTTTAAAAGACTTGCTAAGTTCATTTAACAAGAAGCCTCCAAAATCCATGATTGTGTTTCTCATCACCACTAGGGGAAAAATACTCTTCCCGACCAATGGTTCACTCCACCACTCCATCTATGAGTATGCAACAAATGCCTATTAATCCAACACCCCACCCCCACTACTAACACCGTCCGAGAAAATGATAAGAAGCCCACTGGATTCTCCTTTCTCAGTTTTAATCTGATTGGCACTAAAAATGGTGTCTAGATATAATAATCCCTGTGTTTATCACTTGGAAAAATGCATGTGGGAGTTAGGGTAGCAAATAACTGGAACAAAATATATCAAGACATCAAAGATGATATTTTTTAACAACTTTGTAAGAGTTTTTTATTCCCTGGCTATGCAAAGAAAAAGGTTCTTTCCTGGGTTACGTAATAAGTGAGAACATATTAGAGGCACCTTTGACAAAGACAATTACCGAATGGGAACTCGAGCTCCGACATTTTTTCTTCGATATTTTGGTTATTTTATACTGGGTAGTAAGCTACCAAAAAAATACTTGAAATAATGCAACTCTCACGACTGGCACCTCGCCATTTAATTAATCCCTCTGTTGTTCAGGCATTTATTCTATGAGCACAAAGATCTTCATTAGGAGATTATGCAAATAAGTTTGTGCTTTACCCTGCTTTGTGGGAAAGTGGTAAATAGAAAGAACATTAAAACTGCGAAATCATCTTTAGACGAGGAAATTTTTGTATCAAAGAAATATTTTCCTTAGTCATTCATTGATATCAACATCCACCTTCTTGTTCATTTATTGGATGAGGCTTTATTGTGCGGTCAAAGTGGATAATGATGGATTTATCCTTCCGAGTGCTTGGTGAAAACCTTCAAAGATTACATTAAGAATACACGGTATAATGGAGGGTAAATTAATAGAGAATACATAACTGTGGAATCATCGTTATACACTCAGGAACATATTCTAAAACAAGAACTTAGGAGGTTCAATCCTCATAGAGAATGAGTGCTCAAGGAACCCAATGAGTTTGAGGATAAATTTCCTTTTTGGGACCCTAAAGAGGAGAGAGTCACTAATCTACAATACAAGCAAGAAACTCATTATGTCTTTGAATCGCAAGATGAAGTTGAAGATTGGAAAGAGTAAGTAGCTATATAACTAACTGAATTATTCTTGTTTGATTATATGTTTTCTCTATATTATGACCTAAACTCTAGAATTTACCTTTAAGAAGTATGCGAATGAAATTTCCCCAAATTAGAGGATAAATTCCACGATGAATCATTTTAGGGAATGGGTATCAAAAGAGATAATTTCCACCTCTTATATGTGCTATTATTTTTCCATGTGTTGTAAAAACATTCCCCAATACAAATGCATTAATATATCCATCTTTTAAAAAGAGGTGATGTTTCCTGAAGGCTTGCACGCCTAGCAAAAGGTCCCATATTTCGTGCAAAAGAGTTTAAGAAATTTCTCATTAAAGATTTTGATTTCGTCTCATACCCATGTGAGGAAAGGGTTTTGATGGAAACCAATGGAATTTTAATTTTTTCCTTGACTACCGGTGTCACAAGAAAAGGCGACGAAATCCAAAAGATACGGTGTTAAACTATTATGGTATTGTTCAATAAATCATGCAATATGATTATTTATATTTCACAGAAATCATATTTTATTATGACTGGATTAAGGCGGAGGACACTTTGAATGCTTGTAAAGTTAATTGTGACTTAAAACTTATCATGGTATATTTGTATAAGATGAAGTTGTAAGATTGCATAGTCGATGAGCCTTTTATTTGTACCTTTAAGAATGTAAAGAATGTATTATATCCAAAGTGCATAAACTATGGCAATTGATCTATTTTTCTGCATGCACCAAAGGGTATGACTATTTAAGCAAACTCAGTAAAGGCTTTAAAAATTTTCAGTCTGTTTTTTATAACAACCCTAATATGAAGTATCTTTTTGTTGATTTAAAGGAATATTGAATTTCAAAACATTATTTTACCCTTGACTATCCTATTTGAATCCAAATTGTATCCTGTTATGATATTGACAGTATAATGGTGCTTTAATTTTATTTATATATCTTTGGTTTTAATTATGAATGTTTAGTTTGAATTATGAATGAACTAGGATGGAACGATGCCTTACTTTGAATTGTCAACTCCATATTGTCAAATTGGTTTGACTGTATTTGTATTGTCCTTATTAACAAATGTTATACATAACTATTATCCATGTCTCTACATTAATTTTGCAAATTTTGTTGGTTTGTAGGTTAGGCAACTACGATTGGTCCCCATATGTGAGTGCTATTCTAGTTTGGATTAAGACAATTAGTGAAGTGGACAATGGTGATTGTAGTTTTCTTTCTTACTTACAAAAATTATAAATAATGATGGCATTTTATGCATTTCATTGTTTTTAAATAATATACTCAGATAACAGGTCGATGTGATGTGACTATTATAAAGTAGTTACAATATTGATGAATTTTATATAAATTGGTTGTTGAATACATGGTTTTGGGGGGCTGCATAAAAATAAATTTTAATTTTTTTATTAAATGGATATGGTCATGGCCCTATTCTGTGAACCTAAATTTTTTTAATAAATAAATAAATAGCTGGTCACGGTCAGTTATTTATTTATTTTTTAAAACATTGGGGGTCGCGAATTAAGGCAGTGACCAAATTTGAATATTGTCCACACTACCCATGAATCTAGTTCGTGACCATAGAGCCAATATTGTCCCATGTTGGTCACGAGTTTGGATCGTGACCACGGGATCATGCATTCTGTCCCTGACCATGGAAATAATATTATGTCATGGGAGAGACCGTGGCCCCCACTTAGGGTCATGGATAAGGTTTTTTACCACTATTTTTTATCACAGGGAAAAAGGTAATCGACGAGGTCCATGACCATCTCCAGTATAAGGTGTAGTGTAACATCTTACTTAAACTAGAAAGTTCACCACAAAGAATTAAAAGTGGGAGACTTGGTCTTGGTAGAAATAACAATTTCCATCAGAAATCCAAGCGAGGGAAAACTTGGTCCCAAGTGGGAAGGTCCTTATGTGGCGGCCAAAATAGCAAGGCCATGCTGCTATTATCTGAAGAATATTAATGGATACGAATTTCCTCACCCTTGGAATGTAGAAAATCTCAAAAAATCCTTCCAATGATGTACTATACTATTGAATTGAAATGAAAAGAACCTTTTCTACCAATTGCGTCTCAAAGGTCTATGTAAGTTACAAGGCTTCAATCCTTGGCTCAAGGTTGAACCTAAAGTCTAAGAACCAATTAAAAGGCTTCAATCATTGGCTCCAAGTTTAACCTAAGGTATGAGTACCTAAGACGAGTTACAAGTCGATCATATTTGACTCTAAATAATATATCTCAAACAAATGACTCCGGGATTTGCGAGGCTTCCATCCTTGTCTCTTAAAGATTCTAACATTTTAAACGACCCCTCAAGAGTTGCAAGGCATTCCCCATTGGCTCGAATAAATAGTCAAAGTTATAATGACCCAAAAAAATTATATGAACTACCAAGGCTTTCATCCTTGATTCCACCTAAGTTGCCTAAGGTCTAAGGGACAAAAATGGTCAGCCTAAACTACCTCTTTTATACCTAAAAAACGTTTTTAAAAAAACGAAAGTATAAAAAGAAAAAAATATAGAAACCTTAGCAACCATGTCTCAACACTTTTCCAACCCTCATTTTAAGTCTTTGGAGAAAGTACAACATTAAAATAGATGGAAAAACTTTTTAAAGATCATAGATGAAAAAGTTGAGACTTAAAAGAAACTTCCATTCTTAAATTTTTTGGGGGAGTTAAGTTTTCATATAAAAAAATATTTCAAAATTTTTATCTTAAAAGAAAAGGTGAAAAATTACCAAGTCTCTAAGGTTTTTATCCTTAGTTAATATGGTTCATAAGTCTTAGAACCCATTGTGGAACCCTCGAAAAATATACCACTGTAGAGGGATACCCGCTCGATTTCCCTGCATCACTTCCTAATAGGACGGGGGGGCTTACAGAAGAGCGGGTGTGAGAACTGGTGAGTGGGTCCCTGGGGAATGGCTCAATTCCAAAAGATGCCAAAATAGAGGGTTTGACGAGTGGGTCCACAACAAGTGGTGTCCAAGCCCAGAAATAAGCCATAGAAAAATAGTTTTTGAGGGGGTCCACAAGGAGTGGCCCTAGGTTCAGAAGTAAAACGTACCAAAATGTAGGGAGAGGGGATCCATAATGAGTGGCCCCACGTTCAAGCCAAAAGACAAAAGGAATGGGTGAGCAGGTCCACAATGAGTGGCCCCATCCCAAAATGAGATCAAGATAGCCAATTGGTGAGGGGGCTCACTCCCATCTCACCCAAAAGGAATAAATACACACTGCCTATTAAAATCTCACTTGGCGAGAGGGTGCTCAAACGAGTAACCCCAAGATAAAAGAAAATGTACGATCAAACCTAAGAGTTTGAGGGGATGTTCACAAGTCTCACTTGATGAACAATTACTAACATTATTTTTTATCTTACATAAGTAGCCTTGATCGAGCAAGCAGGGCTCACGGGCCAGTTGGGATCTTCTGGGAGTTTTGGTTTGGTGATTAAGAGACAAAGTTTATTGGGAAAAGCCAAAGTCCAACCACTTGACACTTTAGGATAGAGAGAATATTACAAAGAGAGACCCTAGGATTCACTCAAGCACATACACAGCTTACACTTAGAATAAATGAGCGAGTGGCCAAGAGACTTCTCACTAAAGTATTTTCTAACTTACCAATCGGTGAGTGGTCTTCAAGGCCACTCGCAAATTTTTAAAAAATATTGTACAAAAAATTACCGTTTGAAAAGATATTTACCAAATCTCAAGTTTTGGTACTACTAGCCGACATATTTTATTTTTGAGTTTGGTATGCACTAGGTGTATCCAGTCAGAGGGGATAGGCGGCTAACAAATAAACAAAGACAAAATGTGCATTACAGAGCTTGTCTCTAAGAGTGCCTTGCTTTGGTGGTTAAACAACCCTACTATCTAACTACAAATAGGACCCTTGAGTAAGGTCAAGTAAAACACAAAAAACTTAACTTAGCACCGTTACTCTTTAAAATTAAACTAAAAAAGTAAAATCTCCCTGCTCTCTTTTAAGTGTTAAAGTTCTTCTCTCTTCACTCCCTTTACAATCATCACTTTCAGGAGATCTCTCTCTCTTTGAGACATTATCATTGTTATAAAAGTTTCTACTCATTACTCTCTTTTTAGGAAGAAAGGTACAGAGAAGATCCATTATTACCATAAGATGAAGGTTTTCTCTCTTAGTTGCTCCTAAGACTTTGAAGGAATTAAAGACATCATCCATTGGAGTGGGTCACACCTCACCCATTCCAGTTCTTCATAGACCCCATTACAACCACCCTCCTACAACTATAAGGTTTTCATCCTAGTAGACTATTGTTCAGAGGTCTTAGGAACCATTGTGGAACGTCAGAGTTTATACCACAAGGCTTTAATTCTAGTGGACCATGGTTCAGAGGTCTTTGGATCCATTGTGGAACCTCATATTTTATGACACAAGACTTTCATCCTGGTGGACTATAGTCCAAAGGCTTTAGATCCCATTATGAACTTCAAAACTTTAAAACTCTAAGGTTTCCATCCTTAGAAAAATATGTTTCATATATCTTAGGACCCAAAGGTTTTACCCTTAAGTTAACCATAAACACGAGGTCTTTAGATCCTTAACAGATTTACTTTATCTTCAATTCTCAAAAATTTGGGGGGGGGAGGAGGGGGGGGAAGTGGTCATGTATAAAAAATTTAAGACACTTAGTCGTAAAAAAAGAAAGTTGCATATTCTCAATGTTATTATGGTTCTAAGGTATTATAACCCACAATGGAACCTCAATTTTGACACCAAAGTTGGTTGCATGACACAGTAAAGGTCTATGGACCCTCAAACCCTCCTTAAAGGGTTATTACTCAATTTTAATTTCTTTACCAAGAAATCTTAGGGGGATAAGGGAAATACCAACTACATAATAGACCTTAGACAAACACATACAAAATAAAACATTCCTTAGCAAAGAAATATATAAGAAATAATAGTAAAGAAGTAGTAAAAATTTCAAATATCATTAAAAATTAGAGAGTTTGAAGATTACATCAAGTGGCCCATGGCTTAGAGCAACAAAACATATAAAAAAGAGCCTTTCTAAGGATTGGGTTCAATATTAGGTTCCTTAACTAGGGGGATTGATACAGTTAGAGGAGCTGGGGCTTCACTAATGGGAATATACGTAGCATTATGGACTACACTCTTAGCCTTTTCCTCCTTAAATACTGAAATGGAGACCTCAACAACTTCACCCCCACTATTTCTCTCACAATCAGAGTGTTCTTAGCAAGATTGGGGGTCCCCAGGAAAGAGACCAGAGTCTTTAACCTCTAGGAAGAGCATCTAAAACTTGGATTTATAGGTTTCAAAACTCGAATCACACCTATGGAAGAGAAAATTCTAGTAGGCATCAAAGTATAAGTATGAATCCAATTGACTATTCCATGTGTAATTAATCACCCATGAAGATAAACATACTTCACTTAAATCTCAGAGTGATCATCTTATAATTTTTGACCCTCAATGTTAGTAGCTCCTTTACAGCATTAAGATCTACAGTCTTTAACTTCAAAAGGTTAATTCCCTCAACGGGGTGGACAAGCTTGTCGTGGGCACCTCGGAGCATGATAACTTGATCTTGGATGGACTTAACGACCACTGTGTGATCAATCAAGGTTTTAGCACTAGCGTCATTGGCCTTTATCGAGGATTCCTGAGTAGTAGTAAGCAAAGAGGAACTTTCTTTAATGATCTTGTTATTCAGAAGTTGAGTCCTCTCAAGGGCATTGATTTTTTACCTCAAACTCTCCCGCTTGTCCTCCAATGCAAACATTTTAGCTGTTGATCATAGAACACCTGGTGTATATCCATCTTAGCAAGTCCCATTGATTATCCATTAAATAAGGCCTTCTTTTAATCCCTTTGTCCCTCATCAATATCAGTTATGAGGGACTCAATCAAGTGTTGGTCGATTAAAAAATAAAGAAAATATATGAGAGTGAGAAACGTGAAATTAAAAAGTCTACTAAAGGAAATATATAAGAATAAGGTTACCTTTCCAAAGAGATGTAACAACTCCTTCGAGTTGTCCAAAGTCCCTGTGCCCCTTAGCATAGCTACCATCATATAGAAGTTTGTTCTGTCAATTGATGTTAAAGCCTCGATAATAGAGGCATAAGAGTTCCTCTCCTTGGAAGAAGAGGGAATGGAGTATTTTTCTTCCTCAGAGAACCTCAACCCTCCTCCTCCCACTTCAACTAGCCCGATAGGCTACCTAAAAAACTTAGGGGAACCTACCTTGTCCACCTTCTTCAAAGGAGACACCACTACTTCCTTCCCCTTTGATAGGGGGTCATTATACTTTTCCTTGGGTTTAGGCCCAAGGTAATTCTTAAAGAGACAGTTGGGGGTCATAAAGGCCTCTAGGAAAATTAAGGGCCTCCATCAACCTATCATTTTCCTCTTAGTTGAGCTCGATCGGTATTGCAAAAGAAGAAAAATGTCAGGAAAATTTCAATCAAAGGTTAAACGACAAGTATAGAGATAAGGTACATCTTACCCAAGGTTGGAGGATAATACCAGATCATTGGGCAACCTATATTATCCATAGGGTTAGGAGTGGACCAAGATCCCCAAACAAAAAAGCATGCCCTTCCATTTCTTTGGGGCATTGTGCTTATCCTTAGTAAAATCAACCAGAGGCTTGGGAGTAAAGTATCTAATCTTTTTATCCTTAGGTTTTATTTGCTCTCAAACCCTATAAAGATTGAACAACTGGGTTGGGGTGACATCATGTTTTCCATTGCTAGATTCTCGAAAGGCTAAGACTATATCCATTAGAGACCTTCAAGTGTTCCCCACCAATTGATAAAGGGGATGCCTCTATTACCTTTAAAATTTCCACTACGGTCAGGGGTAAAGAAAATATGGCTCCATAAGTCAAGAAACACTCATTGAAGTAGATGTGTTTAGAGAACAAAGAGCACACATTTTCCTCAGGCTTTGTAGCCCTAAAAAGATAGAATATGGGATTTGGTACTTTTCACTCATCTTCATCAGATCCTGCTCATTGATTCGCAAAGACACTTGGTCTCCACCAATGAATTTGGGCTCATTTGGGCCGAGGTATTTAATCACTTAAGTACCAGAGGGAATGAACCATTTACGAGGCTGGAATAAAGTTACATTCCCTTACTCTATGGTTGAGGGTGGATAAAATTAGGGTCCCATAGACGAAAAAGGGGTGGGACTTAAGACCTTTGATGGAGAGATGGTTTTAGAATACATTTTTGTTTTGGTAAAAAGAGGAAACAATGGTTGAATGTGTAGAAAGCTTGATAATGAGAGATATACTTACAGATGGGAATGGTGAATATTTCCAACCAGTATTCTCAACCCCTATATATTTAATATAAGTTCCTTCGCAATTCCATCTCATTATGATAGGAATCTTAATGGTTAGTTATGATGATACCCCCAACTTGCTTAAGTGGATAAGAGTTTCCCCTGGAAATTCTTAAAAAGAGCAACATGGGGATACTCACGATACCATATTTGAAAATTGGAATTCACAACCCTTTCATCATCACTGATGTGATGGAAATATTCCTAAGGAAAACCAAGGACCTCTACCAGACCATAACTAATCTCTAAGGATAACAAATGCCTTGGGGAAGGGACCATAATAGTGTCATATCTCATTACTCCCCCAAAGCCATTCCAACACATCTTAGTAACTAATCTTGAAGACATCAACATACGTGTCCCTCCATCTTCAACATGCACAATATATCTCAGTATGAATATAAATGGCCTCCAGAGGTCCTATAACCCCTCTTCCAGGGAGATATTGTTGCAGCATACCACATAAACACCTAAAGAAGAAACTCTTCCAATTCCTAACCCCTCAAACACCCGTCTAAGATTTTGAATTTGTCTACTAAGTAGTTAGAAAGGACAAACACAATTTTACCTACTGCTACCACTCACTCCCACTAGCATTAATAACTCTCATATGCATTAAAAGCACCCATCAACCACCTTACACCACGTAAATTCCTTTCTCCCACACTCCACCTTGCTACAGTAGCAGTCAGACCTCAGAGAAGGCCCTGACCATGCTACTGCATTCCACTAATTCTATCTCTAAGGAAATGTATATATATGCGAAGCTAGTGAACGGTAAAAGGAAAATTGATTTAACAAGTATCTACCCATTATAATACACATTATCAACCCACTATAGGTAATAATAGTTATAGCTTAGATCATTTAATGTTCTTAAGTCATTTTTTTTTTATGAATGTGAACAATTCATATCTTTTTTATAAACAAGGTCATTATGATAAGATGCGGACGGTATTTTGAATGTGGTGACATGTGAATAACTTATACATTTGAGCGTGTGTGGAACAAAGGCACAACGAGGATCGACAACCCCTAAAATCATTGGATGTGAAAGAAGAAACAGTGAAATGGTTTAAAACTTCCTTAGTGCTAACCCTCAAAACACGCAGATTGATCTTGAGGCTCTTGGGAATTCCCTTCCCAAAATATGACCCAAGTTCAGTTTACGGAGCTAACTTAGGAACCGTTAGATCATTCCATTAGTTACTCCCAAAGGTTATGTTAGTGAAAATACCGTAGTAACCTTAGATTCTCTTGACTAAAGATCAAGGGGTATCCCATATTGCAATACTCCTTTTATGATCTAATATAACATTAAAACACCCTTTGATTCTGGATGCAAGATTCTTATATGAGGTCTGAACCACTTTATATACTTGTCTATCACTTTGACACAAATCCCCATAAACTGTCTAAGGTCCAGTAGGGGGCACTTGTTGGGTCCGAGGTCTTGCACGATTTTAATACCTTTTAGTTTGTCCGAGAAAATAAGGTCCATTCGTTTCCTATACAAATTTTTCTTTCGCTGGGAAATCAACTATAAGAGAAAACTTCTCTTTAGGTAATAAGAGGAAGTGTCAATTTCTCTTGTCATATGGGTGTTCGTAGTGAAACTGCGGTGTAACCTTTGTAGATGGTTATATGAAAAATAAACTTTGCAAAAGTGATAATCAAGAGGTTCAATAATGAAGAGAATATACTTTGAAGAAGAAATTAACTACAAAGAACACAGAAAATAACGTGGTTTACCCTACTTGGGCTACATCCACGAAAGCTAGAGTTGTATTTCACTTAAAATGGTAATAATTGTTTACAAGTGCTCAAATATCAACCAAAACTCGCAATCTCTCTAAGTGTTTATAAAGTTGTAGAACTCTTTTGAAATCTCTTCGTGTTTTTTTATGCCTATACCAATATATCTCTTATCTCACTATCTTTTTTCTCACCAAAATTTTATGTTGTTGTCCTTTCTTTATTAAAAGAAAGTAGTCTATATAGCCTACCTTCCTTCCATGGAACCTTGAGACACTATCGCCTATATTTGAGTGCCACTGCTGGTAAACCACACCCAAGTATCTAGTGGGGGATAAAATGGTTAATCATGGAATAAAGTGATCTTAAAATATGGAATGAAGTATGATTATAATAAAGCGTGATGGTCACACTATCAAATGCATTATAAAAATTCAGCTGGCATGGGATCATGTGTCAATAGGAATATTCCTTTGTCAGATAATGCTTTTTGGCATTAGTGGAGCTTTACATATTATGAGTGTCATTGATCGAGCAAGATTGTGGTTTCTCATAACATGATCTTTAAATTGAGTTTTTTTGCAGAGTGATGGATTGTGTGGCTCTCTTTCGACCTTTATCGCGTTCAGTCTCTTCGGTGACCCTGGCTATGAGATCCTTCGATGCTTCCCCTGAGCTTCCTCAATTTTGCTATTTTTGTGATCAATCTTCTTTATGTAACATCAATTGAACTCCTTTTTTACTTTCTTAAACAATCTTATCTTTGAGTAAGGAGTTCTACAAAAAAAACTCCACCTAGATTTTCCCCTCGTAGAGAAAGTTGTTGGGCAAGCAATAGGTTTTTGTATAAAACACCTCTAACCTTATCTGTCGTTTATTTATTACTTATTTATTTTGAATCTTGCACTAACGAACTTTTTGTGATGAGGCTAAAACTGAAGAAACTCGGGCCGAGGTATCTCAGACCAAAGAACCTTCTTTGTATACGTGTCCCATTCTTCTTACTTGGATTTCATAAGTACAATGTTGATCATTGCGTATATTGAAATCAAATACTAAGATCATTAATTCTGACATTTTCGTCACTCATTGCCACAAATAGCCTCAATATAATTTCTAAGACGTTGGTTTATGCAATCATTATTTTACCCCAAAAATTCAAACGGTTGCCTAGTTTTTATGAACCGTCAAAAGCAAATGAAGCGATTGAGCTTTTTTATCATCCCATAAAGATATTCCCTCTCTTCTCTTAAAACCCCTTTAATTTATTTCTTCCATTAACGTGTGTGGAGATTTTTCTACACACGTTAATACCTTCCTTCTTTTCTATCTCTTATTGGATGATTATAACTTGTTTTAATACCTTCCTTCAAAGTTTTCGCATCACCCGACCTGTTTATACCCCTTTTTCTTATCCTAAGTGGCTTCATTTACCAAGGCTACAGACATTTCTGGCGATGTTTTAGACGTAGCTCCACCGTCTGAGTTGTCCAAGAGGAAGGCCCTTTTAACCGCCACTGTCACACACCATTTTTTGGCAAAGGTGATAAGTTGCAAGGTTTTCTCTTTGAACTTGAAGGGGTTGAAAAAAAACCTTGCTCTTGGATGAATAACTAGATAATATCTCTGAAGGATATAACTTATGTCCAAAATGTATGTTAAGTTTCGTTTGGACAGGGGAGATTTACCTTATTCCAATACTGAGTTCGTGGAGCCAAGTGGTTCATAGGAGGGTTTATCCATTTGAACTTCTTATATCCATAAGAAGTATAAGGAAACTCTTATCAAGGTGAGTCTTTCTAATGTTGCTTATTGGTTTAGGTATTTTCCCCCCTCTAAGAATAGTTCTCCTATTAATTTATTAGTCTCTTGATAGAACTATTTAACTCGTACCTTTGTGGCAACTTAGGGTGAGTTCATTACTTTGGAGGATGTATGAGAGCTATGTGGGATAGATCCATATTTTTCCCTCCCTTACAACGATCAACCTTTAAATGATATTGAAGCTGAAGCTCGAGTATATCTAGATAAGATTTGTTGTATCTGAATAGGCAATTCTTCTAATGTAACCTTTACTCAGTTAATAAAATATTTCTACATGTTCCCACCAAAGTTAATGAACAAACAGAAGAAGAAAGGTCAGAAGGAAACAAATGTGGGGTTTGATGCATCGTTTGGACCGGGCAAAGATCAACCTTATAAGTTATCTGCCTACATATTATGCCTGCTATCTTGCTTTTTTCTTCCTGGTAAACTTACCGATCAACTATGGAGAGATTTGATCAATTTTGTAGTTAGTTTAGCTCGTGGGTGAGCATTTCACTAGCAAGTATAACGTTGGGATTATTATATACTTGGATGTATAGGACCTATTTTAACATGGATCGTTCTGTGGGTAGGTATGATGTTTCCAATTTTGGCAACACCATTCTTTTAATGATATTCCTTTACAGCAAGTTCCACAATATTACCTTTTGTAAGGACACAAATTTCCAATTGAGTCCATATATAGTTTTGGCTCAATTTCGGACAAAAATATTTATTTATAGGATTGTATTTAATTGTAATATTCTCAAGCCTATGAAGTGTTTGTTGAAGACGTAGCGGCAAAGAGTATAAAGCTTCATCAATATGCCGGTTTGCGTGCCTCGTTTCTATGTCATCAACTATGGTTCCATGCTCCCAATGTATGAATGCAATATTATATATATAGGAGCTTGGAACTTGTTTATTGGGTGTTAGGTTTTATAAAAACTGTGTGTTTTATTTTCAGAAAGAATTAATTAAAACTTTAAAATAAGTTTATAAAGTTTTCTTGGCTAAAATCGAATTTTCCAAACTTTTTGGAAGTTCGTTCGATATGTCGTTCGAACGAGTTTTTTCGTTCGAACCAGATGTCGTTCGAACGAGTTTGCCAACGAGTTCCCAGTATAGGCCTTTGAAATATCGTTCGATATGTCGTTCGAACGAACCTTATGTTCGAACGAGATATCCAATGAGATTTCCAACGAGTTCAATCTGGAACTTTGTTAAAAGTCTCGTTCGAACGAGATTTCGTTCGAACGAAATGTCATTCGAATGAGATGTCAGGCGGGAACAGTTTTTGGTAGTTTTGAGCAGTTTTTTACCCACTTTCCCACTTATTTCTTAACTGATTTTTTCCAGACTTTATGATGTGCGGGAAACCTTTTTCCAAATGCATCTTTTTCATATCCTACTAACTCTTAGAGAGTGTTTAGAGAGAAAATTCATAAACAGAAAAAGATCAAGTTTTGAGTGTTAATTT
This sequence comes from Sambucus nigra, assembly GCA_949130495.1. Taxonomy (NCBI): domain Eukaryota; kingdom Viridiplantae; phylum Streptophyta; class Magnoliopsida; order Dipsacales; family Adoxaceae; genus Sambucus; species Sambucus nigra. The sequence goes on along the minus strand of OX422214.1, from coordinate 147,921,613 downwards.
TCAAATAGAAAAACCATTTACCACTCTAATTTACACCCAAATTAGTTTCTTCCAAGTTCATCTATATACATATCAATTGCTTGGAGTTTGGCACCGGTTTTTCTCTACCGATTTGAAGAAGAGAAGTTTCGAGTTTACTTCTATATCCCATAAACAAAGAAGAAGTTGTTACTTTGATTTTCCCACTTGGAGAAAGGCTCCTTGCTCGGGTGATGGTGACCATAAAAGTCCGATCGGTGGATTCCTAGACCGCGGTGGAGCTCCAAGGTTATCCGCTAGGAAGAGGTGTCTACAAGAAGAAGCGTCGGGGCTTGAGAAGGATCGAGTCGTGTGATGTAAGTCTTTTGTCTTGTATTTGTAAAACCGTATCTAGTGGATTTGTGGCTAGGGCCGTCTGAGGTTGTTTCCCGTCTTGGGTTTTTCCTCGTATATCGCGGCGTAGTGTGATTGATTTATTTTATCTTACATAATAATTTAGAATGCATGCTTAGGATAATTAAAGATAAAATTTGGTTTAATTATCACACTTAATTTAATTTGGTGCTAAATTAAATATTCGGCAAGGTTTATTTAATTCAAGTCTTTTACTAAAATAGGTTTGACCAAACATTGGAATACTGATAATTATGACTTGGGCAAATTCTAGGGCTTGGATGAGTTAACTTGGTTTAAGTGAAAATTAATACTTTTGTGTGTTTCATTAATTCTCACTTGTGTTTAACTTTAATTGGAAAAAGAAATTAAAACTTGGTAATTCGTTTGTTTTGTTGAATCATCTTAACGCTTCCGCATCTCGAAATATATAAAAGGAAATTATAAATTTAATTTTAATTGAGAAAATTAAAATCCCGGGGAACTCACACCGCTTACAGATTGGTATCAGAGCATTGAATTAGACAAACTCACCGCTTACAAATTGGTTTCAGAGCCAAAGCGATAAATTATTTCGTTAAAGATCCTTTAAATAATTTTTGGCTAAAATGGAATTTTCCCCATTTTCAAAATTTCCTATTTTCGATGGTTCAAACTACGCGTATTGGAAAGCGCGAATGAAATTGGCACTAAAATCTATCGACGAGAGAGTTTGGATGTCTGTTGTTAACGGGTGGTCCCCACCAACTTATTTAGTTGAAAATGAACGTGTTCCCAAACCCGCCGATAGATGGACTGAAAATGAGTTTAAACTTTCTAATTTCAATTCCCGTGGTTTGAATGCCTTGTTTAGAACTGTCACACCGGATGAATTCCGACGTATTATGACGTGTGAAACCGCTAAAGAAGTTTGGGATATTTTACAATTAACTCATGAAGGAACTAGTGTCGTTAAAGCTTCAAAACTCCAAAACCTCACCACTCAATTTGAAACTATCAAAATGAACGATAATGAAACTTTTGATGAATTTTATGCTAGACTTTCTGATATTGTCAATTCATCATTTAACTTGGGAGAGAAAATACCTGACAACCGTGTTGTAAAGAAAATTTTAAGGTCCCTACCCGATAGATTTATTCCAAAAGTGACCGTTTTAAATTCTTTACCAACTTTAGCCTCTACGAAATTAGAAGAGCTTGTAGGTGATTTACAAACCTATGAACTAGGTATGTTTCCCTCTAAAACTGAAAAGAAAATTGAAAAGGGCGTTTCTTTAAAAGCCTGAAAAGAGGTCAAACAAGTAGTTGAGAGCGAGAGTGATAGTGATAGTGACTCGGAAGACATGGCTTTGTTTGCTCGTAAATTTAGAAAATTTCTTAAGTTCAACAAAGATAAATTTAAAAATGATTTTAAGAAATTTGAAACTTCTAAACATGACAAAGGCGAGAAGATTCCTAAAGCCGAGAAGATCCCTAAACCTAGTAATGAAAGTTTAGATAGGGACGAGTCCAATAAGTGTTTTGGTTGTGAAGGTTATGGCCATAGGGCTTATGAGTGCCCCACTAAATTGAGGAAAGAGGGTAAACGACCCATTGCCTATAATGCGACCCTTAGTGATAGTGATAAGGAAGAGGGACCCGATTCCCCCCCTAAGCCTAATTTTGTGGCTTTTATGGCTAGTCATGTGAGTGATAGTGAGAACTCATCGATTGATGAAACTTTAACACATGACACTTCCAAGGTCATTGTTTATGATTCACTTGTTTTTGATGATAGTGAGAGTGGAGAAGAAAGAAAGAGTGAAAATGAAGAAGAGGTCAATGTGAGTGAACTTCAAAATGCTTTTCAAGAACTTTATAAAGAATCTATTAAATTGAAAAAAGCTAATTTGAAGTTAGAAGCTAGTTTAAGAGAGAGTGTCAAGGTCATTGATGAAAATGCTTTAATAGAAGACCTTAGAACACGTGAGAGGACTCTTCAAGAGAAGCTTGAATATGTAGAAGGCGAAAGAGATAGCCTTAAGGGTTTAATGGAATCCTTGAAAAAGGAGCTCCTCGCTTTTGAAGAGCGAAATGTTTTATTAGAGTCTAACATTTTAGAATTGCAAAATAAATTAAATGACTCTAGTAATGTCAAATTTGATTTGGAGTGTCGTTCGGAAAAATTAGATAAAATCTTAAGAATGGTCCAAATTAAAAATGACACGTGTGGTTTAGGCTTCAATACTTGTAATGAATCTTCTCATAAAGCCAAAACCAACGTTTTAGGAGAATCTACTAGGAAAGCTTTTAGAGATCACTCCATAGGTAAATATTTTCGACATGTTTTTACTTGTACACATTGTGGTCGAAAAGGTCATCTTAGGAAATTTTGTTTTGATCTTAAACGAATTCCTAGAAAATCCCAACGTGATGCAACCAATGTATTCATAATTCCTACACCCCAAGATAGTCACTCTTCATTAATTTGGGTTAGGAAATCTGACTTAGTTGCCTTGCAAAATAGGGTTTTTGATTCTCATTTACTTTCACATGCTTCCTCCCTTGCTAAATCTAAAGGATGAATGTGTTAGTGTTTGCATACTTTAGCGTTTGTACTTCATGCTATATTCACATGCTAAATGTATGCTTGTTTAATCATTTTCTAGTCTATGCTATGCTTATCACATGCTAGAATAATGATTTTTGTTTCTCTTTTGCATTATATTTCCTTCATTTTGTTTACATTAAATGAAAAATACAAAAAGATTTTTGTTTATCATTTGGGTTTTATCTCTCGATAATTTAAGCTTAATGAAAGATTCAAATGATTTGTGTTTGTATTTTGAGTATATATATATATTTTTTTTTTTTTGGTTAAAAATGTCAAAAACTCAAAAAGATTTTTGTTGTGTGTATTTTGATTTGACACACTTTAAGTGGCATATACTTGTGTTTGAATCTATCCTTTAAACGCTTCCATGTGTCTAGAACTTTTGGTTTAGTTTGCCAATCCTTAAAATGTTCTTTACCATTGTTGATGCAAAAAACTGGACCGAATCCCATTTTTATGATCACAGATAAATAGATAAAAGCAATCCAATCAAGCACATGAGAGACAAAGATTTTTAAAGTGGTTCGGCTATAAGGAAAAGCCTACGTCCACTGTTATTTTATTCCCATGGGTTTACAATAGCACAATGTGGTGTAGAGAGAGAAAAAGGTGTAGATCTTGTGTATGGTGTCTCTCATCCTTGTCGGATCTCCTTGGTTCTCTTGGATCTCTCTCTTTTGGCTAAGGGAATACATGTATTTATAGTGATGGGAGATAAAGATATTCATTGTATGTAGACATTTATACATTATGTCTACATTCAACGAATCTAATTATTGAATTTCTTGGTATGCTATGTGTTGTCATCTACAATATAAATGTACATTAAGGCTCATTAAATGCGCTGCCATCTTCATTAATGCACATTAAATGCATAGTTATCCTTTTGATCTTCCTGGTTGATATGCCGACCAACTCTCCTCGGGTGCCGCCTAATACTCCTCGGGTGCCGACTAATTCTCCTCGGGTGCCGACTAACACTCCTCGGATATCGAATATTTCCATGTAGGATGACATGTGTCCTTTTCTGATTGGTCCTCATAGATGGAGAATTTTTGCATTAACAGAAGCCCCCAATGCTCCATGCTTGATGGTTTACTTGAAAGGATGGAGTATTTATTCTGCAATGCTTCTCGGTGCTCGTGAAATTATTGATCTACCTTCTTGATTTGTTCAACATAAAGTGCATTATCTCCTGGACGACATATGATGCAGGCTGATCGATGGTTGCTAATCTTTCTTTTGAGGAACTCCGTGTGCTATGTATCACCCCTGGGAATTTGGATGCAGCCATGCCATAGTATGCAGCTTGTAGCTTGTCATAATCTTCAAGTATGTTGATTGGTTTGCTAGCCGACCAACTGCCTCCTGTGCCGAGCAACTAAATTCTAACTTTACGTGCTTGATTTTTCTGATTTATGATCCTCTGAATAATTAGTCGAGTAACATACTAGCTTTTGAACCCAACTTTTTAATCTGATTAGTACCAAGCTAGTGGTAGACTTCGAAACATTTTCATACAACTTCTTCTTCATTATTGGTCAAGATAGTAGTAGCAAAGATCTCAGTGCTGTAGATGCTGATTTTGACTTCTACCTCTGCTCGGGGACGAGCAAGAGCTTCTCGGACAGACCATCTGTGATGAACATCAGAATGATGAAAGATCTTAACTTCATACACTCCCCTTATGCTTTGGATGATCCTCCTGCTGGTGAGGAACCTCCCGACCAACATAAGTTGGCATTTGAGAGCATATTTTGTTTTCAAACCAACCGAGATTGGCATTTTTAAGAATGTTGTTCTTTCCCTTTTACCAATCGGAGTTGGTCATGGGTTTGAACTATCATGTCCACTAACTCTTTTACCAACCGAAGTTGATCACATTAGTGCATGCCTCCTATCTAAAGGAGTATAGTTTGTTCTCGTTATTTTACCAACCGAAGTTGATCACGCTCGAACTATCATGTCCACTAGTTATTTTATCAACCGGAGTTGATCACGCTAGTGTACGCCTCCTATCCAAAGGAGTATAGTTTGTTCTCGCTATTTTACCAACCGAAGTTGATCACGCTCGAACTATCATGTCCACTAGTTATTTTATCAACCGGAGTTGATCACGCTAGTGTGCGCCTCCTAACCAAAGGAGTATAGTTTGTTCTCGCTATTTTACCAACCGAAGTTGATCACGCTCGAACTATCATGTCCACTAGTTATTTTATCAACCGGAGTTGATCACGCTAGTGTACGCCTCCTAACCAAAGGAGTATAGTTTGTTCTCGCCTTTTTACCAACCGGAGTTGGTCGTGGGTTTGAACTATCGGTGTTTGCTTTTATTGCTGAGCAGCGTAGTGTTGCACACTAGTATTCCCCGAAAAACTTTCAATAAAAGAAAGAAGATGGCGAAACATCATTGTTTTATTCCAACTTACTGTGCTTCTGAATGACATTCTTTAACACGTAATCTCCTTCGTTTAAGTTGCATTTTTTCACCCTCTTGTTGTAGAACAGAGCTGTTCGTTGTTTCAGTTTGTCCATTACTCTGAGGATGACCTGGTGCTGAATGAACCTTAAATATGTTTGACTAATGACAATAAGCAGCAAACTCCTCGTTATCGAATTGTGTTCCATAGTCTGTGATGATGGCAATGACGAGGTATTTGAATCTTCCTCGGGTCGTCGGCAGTGGTCCAACCAAATCAATTCCCACATGGCAAACGGCCAAGGAGAAGTGATGGGTGTCGACAATGTTTGTGGAGTTCTTCGGATGGAGGAAAAGCGTTGGCACTTGTCACATTTCTTGGCATAAGCTATACAATCAGCTCTCATCGTCGGCCAGTAGTATCCCTGCATCATCACCTTTTGCAAAAGTGTTCGACCTGCTACATGGGCTCCACAGGACCCTTCATGGATCTCTTTAATCAATTCTTTCACCTCGGAGGGATGTACACATCTTTGCAAACCTGCCATAATTCCTCGTCTATACAAAATACCATTAATTAGTACATACCGAGCAGCTTTAAACTTCCATTTCTTGGCAGCGAGCTTATCCTCCGGTAATTCTTCCTCCTCAATATATGCTCCGATGGGATCCATCCAAGATGGTCCTAAATCAAGGGTAATAATATTCATCGTCAGGTCTTCATCTATGCTCCGACTTCCTAATACTTCAATTGGTATCGTTCTTCGCAGCTCGGTACGAGTAGCTGATGCTAATCGGGCCAGTGCGTCTGCTTGTGCATTCTTCATTCTTGATATTTTGATCAACTGAATGGCATCAAATTCTTCCAATAACTCCATTACCTTTGCATGATACTTGACCATTATTTCTCCTTTCACTGCATATGTTCCCATCGTTTGATTCACAATTAATTGAGAATCACTGAATACCAGCACTTGTTGCGCTTCCATAATCTTTGCTAAATTCAGACCTGTTATCATGGCCTCATACTCAGCCTCATTATTGGAGGCTTTGAATTGGAATCGCAGAGCATATTCCATGTCGATCTCGTCTGGGGTGTTCAAAATAATCCCTGCTCCACAACCTGTTGTACAAGATGACCCATCTACATACAATCTCCACGTAGGTAACTCGTCTTCAAAATTCTTATCTGACAGCGTTCCTCGGTAAAATATTTGTTGTTTTATTTCATCCTCCCCTGGTATTTTTCGCTCCTCGTCGACCATCTCTTCTCGCCCTTTTACCAACCGGAGTTGGTCTGGGTTTGAATTTGATGATCTTTCTACATCCACAAGCCCTTTTACCAACCGGAGTTGGTCTGGACTTATGTCTGTTGATCCTGTAACATCCACAGGTTGGTCAGCGAGCAACTTTTGTTCCTCGGGGGTATCAGGATATGTAAACTCTGCTATAAAGTCTGCTACAGCTTGCCCTTTTAAGGATGATCTGGGTTTATATACAATATCATATTCACCGAGCTCTATTGCCCAGTACATCAGTCTCCCTGACTTTTCTGGCTTATGAAGGGCTTGTCTTAATGGCATGTCGGTATACACGATGATGTTATGGGCCTGGAAATATGGCCTCATTCTTCTACTTGCCTCAATTAATGCCAATGCCAATTTTTCTAACTTTGGGTACCTGATCTCTGCACCTCGGAAAGCCTTACTTGTGTAATAAATTGGCTTCTGGACTCCATTCTCCATTCTGATCAATGCCGAGCTGACTGCATTCTCTGATACTGCCAGGTACAAGTACAACTTTTCTCCCGTTAATGGTCTGGACAACAGTGGAGGTGTTCCCAAATATTTCTTCAAGTCTTGAAAGGCTTTCTCACATTCATCATTCCACTCGAAAGTTTTTCGAAGTGTTTTGAAGAATGGAAGGCATCTATCAGTTGCTCGAGATACAAATCTGTTGAGCGCGGTAACTCGTCCTGTAAGGCTTTGATCTTTTCAGTATTTGCTTCTATGCCTCGTTGATTGACAATGTAACCGAGAAACATGCCTTCTCGTACTCCAAATATGCACTTCGTCGGGTTCAACTTCATTTGATATTTATCCAGTTGATCAAAGGTCTGGCCTAAGTCAACTATAAGATCGGAAGCTTTCGTGCTCTTTGTCAGCATATCGTTAACATAGACTTCCATATTGCAACTGATTTGCTCTGCAAAGACCTTGTTCATCAGCCGCTGATAGGTTGCTATGAAATTTTAATAGGCTGCCCGAGCACCTGTCGAGACTAGGGAAAATAATTATTATCATGAGAATAATTATTCAGCCAAACAATATGTGATGTGTATCAGCATAAAATAATAAAAATTTCAAAATATGAAATAATATTTTTGTGCCAAATGTGTGTGAGATGGACAAATTTTTATCAGATATGCATCATAAATAAGATGTAGAGTTATTTAATCTCGAACAACTAATCAGGTATAAGTTGCTGTTTGAAAATTATTTATCACTTGGTTTTAAAAATATTTTTGGGGTGATCACAAGTTAAAGAATACTTAAGCCCCCTGCTTGTCCCCAAGCTGAACTCGTGTTTAAAGAAATATCTAGGGTGCTTCGCATTTTTTTAATACCCCAAGATTCTACTGCTGCCGACAAACAACATGGATGTTGCCGACCAACATTTAAGGATACCTCAAATTATAGAATATATGGTTGGATGACTAGAATATCTCGAATCTTTAGATCACAAAAATAACATTCGATGTAAAGTGTAAGCCTTAAGAATGTTAATTAAATGAATAATTATATAATCCACTAGATCGTGTGATTTCGACAAAGAAACCTTGTGATGTGATGAACGAGGGGTCAACATATCAAATTTGTGCCCAGAGTCTTGATATGGTCATGATTGTTTTACTGATCCTCTTTTACAAGAGGTGAGTAATGATTTTTCAGGTGAGAGAAAATTATTTTTTATATTGATCCCTTCATATTCCCTATTTGGAGAGATAAAAATATGTTGAATGATTAAAGTTATTACCAAATTTATATAAAAAAATCAATCAATTTGACTTTATTGACATAGATGGAAGATGAATCAAATTAAGTATATAGTTCATAAAAGTGAATGCAAAGAGACTCAAACTTGAAGAGAGAGAGAATATATTTGGGTCATGATTTCCATGAGAAGACTTTTTATTGTCTTTAACCTTTTCCCATTCTTTTATTAAAAATATGATGGGAACTTGAATAGACATCAAAGATCTTACAAAATTATTTCTAAATCAACAATGAAAATTATCAAATCTTATCATCGTCGTATATATTGGTATATGTAATCATTTAAAATATTTATTCCATGATATAAAATAGAAACTTGAGAATCAAGCAAAAAGTTATGATTTATGAAATCCACTATTTTTCAGATATCTAAATAAGACTAAATCTAGCAGTTATGATTTAAAAATCATGATATGCAACATTTTGCAGATAAAAAATGGATAATTAATTTATGTATATAAACATAAAAATCATGATTGAATCAAAAGATATATGTATAATATATAATTGATTATACATAGAGAAAATAAAAAACTTAGATTTTGATGGAGAACAATGCTTGTAACACATTCCCACAGACGGCGCCAATCTGTTGATGCAAAAAACTGGACTGAATCCCATTTTTATGATCACAGATAAATAGATAAAAGCAATCCAATCAAGCACATGAGAGACAAAGATTTTTAAAGTGGTTCGGCTATAAGGAAAATCCTACGTCCACTGTTATTTTATTCCCATGGATTTACAGTAGCACAATGTGGTGTAGAGAGAGAAAAAGGTGTAGATCTTGTGTATGGTGTCTCTCATCCTTGTCGGATCTCCTTGGTTCTCTTAGATCTCTCTCTTTTGGCTAAGGGAATACATGTATTTATAGTGATGGGATATAAAGAGATTCATTGTATGTAGACATTTATACATTATGTCTACATTCAACGAATCTAATTGTTGAATTGCTTGGTATGCTATGTGTTGTCATCTACAATATAAATGTACATTAAGGCTCATTAAATGCGCTGCCATCTTCATTAATGCACATTAAATGCATAGTTATCCTTTTGATCTTCCTGGTTGATATGCCGACCAACTTTCCTCGGGTGCTGACTAACACTCCTCGGGTGCCGACTAGTTCTCCTTGGGTGCCGACTAACACTCCTCGGATATCGAATATTTCCACGTAGGATGACATGTGTCCCTTTTCTGATTGGTCCTCGTAGATGGAGAATTTTTGCATAACAACCATATTTGTATGGAGTAGTTGGATTTTGTGTTGTTTAAATGGATTCTAATTTCATATGCCTCTATTCACACATGCACGAGCTCCTTTGAATTTTTAACTTCATATGTATATTTGAGCTTTGTGAGGTGTTCTCCTTCCAATCTTGTCATCTACATATTTGTGACTTAGGAGGACTAGTGCATGTCAAAATCCATTGCACGTGAGATTTGTGTGAAAAATAAAAACATGATAAATATAAATGTGTACGGGGAAGGGCTCCGAAAGGACTAAGTGATCCTTTGCGATTGTAAGCTACCATTTTGAATGGACCTAAAAGAAATATGTGGTCCAAAGGCCTAAAAACAGAAAATATGGCATTAAAAAGAAAATAAATTGCCAAGGCCTATGTTTGATTGATATATTCATTCAAAATTAATATATGCTTATTGAGGGAGATTGGATGGTATATCAATGGTTTGCACAATGTCCTTTTATCCTAGTTGCGTATTTCATGTCATGACTCTATTGGTTTGTAGAACCATCAATATGCTAGGCTTGTATGCATTGTGTATGTTTGTTCATTGAGTTCAATTTATAATGTCACATGAGGTTATATTCAAATGTGATGAAGTTTGCAATCAAATGAGAACTCCGTGAATGTTTATTAAATGTTTGGGTCTAAATTTAATCGTTACTAGTTCACACCGCTACACTTCCGTTTCCATATGACACATTTTTGCCATACGAGTGTGAAAGACTCCTATTATATGTAGTGTGTGTCATTTGTGTGTTTATATCTATATATGTGTACTTGAGTCTCTTTGATATATATTATGTATACATATATTTGATATTTTTGTTTAGTCTTTGCTTTGCTTTTGAATCCATATATGCTTAAATTCATACTTGGCATCCATCTTATTGCATTCTTTGTTGATATCACATCCTTAATAATTTATATTTCATATTGGTATCATTTTATTGCATCCTAGTTGGTATCCGATGTTATGGTTTGGATTTGTTGAACTTTTGTTGCCCATATGCTTTAACGTTCTCATCACTATATGCAACATCACATGTTTTAGCTTGTTATCCCATTTGGGGGAGATAAGTTCCTGTTTTGATTCTTTAGCCTTTGTCTATTCCTGAACAAAAAGGGGGAGAATGATAGGGGGAGAAATGGTACCTTATCGTATCTTAGTTTGGCGGAGATTTATCTTAGGGGGAGACGTCTTTCTAAGTATGTCATTTGTTTGATAAAGGGGAGAATTAATTTTGGGGGAGTATTTATTCTAATTGCCTTAAATACCTTGATATTCCCTATGCATTTGATGAGTTTGCTTAAGTGTGCAGGAATTCTCCTAAAGCGTCATCTTTCAATGGCAAAGCGTCTGATCCTTGGGTTGAGTCAAGTTTGGGTGGGTTATGCTTTTGAGTCTAGTGAGCTTGACGGTCCTTTAGGATTTTTATTTTGTTTTTGTCTCGGAATAGCCAAAGGGGGAGATTTGTAAGGACATAAAATTCCAATTGAGTCCATATATAGTTTTGGCTCAATTCCGGACAAAAACATTTATTCATAGGATTGTATTTAATTGTAATATTCTCAATCCTATGAAGTGTTTATTGAAGACATAGCGGCAAAGAGTATAAAGCTTCATCAATATGTCGGATTGCGTGCCTCGTTTCTATGTCATCAACTATGGTTCCATGCTCCCAAGGTATGAATGCAATATTATATATATAGGAGCTTGGAACTTGTTTATTGGGTGTTAGGTTTTATAAAAACTGTGTGTTTTATTTTTAGAAAGAATTAATTAAAACTTTAAAATAAGTTTATAAAGTTTTCTGGGCTAAAATCGAATTTTCCAAACTTTTTGGAAGTTCGTTCGATATGTCGTTCGAACGAGTTTTTTCGTTCGAACGAGTTTGCCAACGAGTTCCCAGTATAGGCCTTTGAAATATCGTTTGATATGTCGTTCGAATGAACCTTATGTTCCAACGAGATTTCTAACGAGTTCAATCTGGAACTTCGTTAGAAGTCTCGTACGAACGAGATTTTGTTCGAACGAAATGTCGTTCGAATGAGATGTTAGGCGGGAACAGTTTTAAGCAGTTTTTTACCCACTTTCCCACTTGTTTCTTAACTGATTTTTTCCAGGCTTTATGATGTGCGGGAAACCTTTTTCCAAAGGCATCTTTTTCATATCCTACTAAATCTTAGAGAGTGTTTAAAGAGCAAATTCATAAAGAGAAAAAGTTCAAGTTTTGAGTGTTAATTTTCAAAGAGAAAAACCATTTACAACTCTAGTTTACACCCAAATTAGTTTCTTCGAAGTTCATTTATATACATATCAATTGCTTGGAGTTTGGCACCGGTTTTTCTCTACCGATTTGAAGAAGAGAAGTTTCGGGTTTACTTCTACATCCCATAAACAAAGAAGTTTTTTACTTTGATTTGACCACTTGGAGAAAGGCTCCTTGCTCGGGTGATGGTGACCATATAAAGTTCGATCGGTGGATTCCGAGACCGCAGTGGAGCTCCAAGGTTATCTGCTAGGAAGAGGTTTCTACAAGAAGAAGCATCGGGGCTTGAGAAGGATCGAGTCGTGTGATGTAAGTCTTTTGTCTTGTATTTGTAAAACCGTATCTAGTGGATTTGTGGCTAGGGTTGTCCGAGGTTGTTTCCCGTCTTGGGTCTTTCCTCGTACATCGCGGCATAGTGTGATTGATTTATTTTATCTTGCATAATAATTTAGAATGCATGCTTAGGATATTTCAAGATAAAATTTGGTTTAATTATCACACTTAATTTAATTTGGTGCTAAATTAAATATTGGGCAAAGTTTATTTAATTCAAGTCTTTTACTAAAATAGGTTTGACCTAACATTGGAATATTGATAATTATGACTTAGGCAAATTCTAAGGCTTGGATGAGTTAACTTGGTTTAAGAGAAAATTAATACTTTTGTGGGTTTCATTAATTCTCACTTGTGTTTAACTTTAATTTGAAAAGGAAATTAAAACTTGGTAATTCGTTTGTTTTGTTGAACCATCCTAACGCTTCCGCATCTCGAAATATATAAAAGGAAATTATAAATTTAATTTTAATTGAGAAAATTAAAATCCCAGGGAACTCACACCGCTTACAGATTGGTATCAGAGCATTGAATTAGACAAACTCACCGCTTACACCTTTATGGAACTCCTATTGTATAAACTTCTAATTAGACAACTTAGGTTATTGTGTTAGAATCACAAGCAAATAAAAAATATTTCCTTCCTTTGATAGATGTTTATAGTGATATCATCGCGAGACCTTATGCTGAGAAAACTCATGCCAAGTCATGGTATTTTTTTAAGGATGAGACTTACATTGTCCATTCCATTGATTTCAAAACATCTATAGGTAATGATCCCTCGTTAGATGTGGTTCTTGTACTTATACCTAGTCATCTTTATTACTTTACTGAGTGCTAGGGAGAGAGTGAGGCTTACAACCCCCCTTTTCGTGGGAGACAATTTGGTTTTGATCAAGGAATTTATCCTTCCCTTTATCGCAGTAGCAGAGTTGATGATTCTTTTTCCACCTCTTACCTCTATTTTACGTGCTGGAGTGTTTTTGCTTTGTGTGTAGAAATTAATGGTAAAATGGTTATTACTTCTATTCAGAGGCGGGGAGATGTTTCCATGAGATGGCTTTGCTACTTTTGGTTGTTCTAGCTCAAACAATTTGGAGCTTTTATTAGGACCCAACCATTTTCTCCCGTTGTGGAATTCTTTGGGCATAATGAATTTGCTCTAAAAAATAGCTTAATTAATTCCTTAGAGTTAGAATTAAGTACTACCAATCTCAATCCCCCTAATGGGTTCCCTCATTTACCCCTACAGTGAGGTTGTTAAAATGGTAAAGAAGGCAAAGTCACCAAATAAATTAATATTGGAATGAAAAAAAAGCTCAAAGGAACTAAAATCCCTCAAAGCCCAAGGCTCCTAAAAAATCCAAAACCACCCGTGGTTCCTCTGTTGTAGTTTTTTCATTCACTGGAACCACCAAGCCTTGAAATCCAACTTTTTTCGAACAAATACGTCAAATGGAAGCTAAAATTCTTTCAAAAATTTAATTGAAGTCTTGTTACCCTAGGTGATATCGTAGTTGGTTTAGAGAGGTTCCATCCTGATGATGATTCCCCTGTTTCACTTATTTATCGCGTAAAGGTTACTCGAGGAGTTCCCATGAAGGAAATTCCTTCAGTAAATGTGCCTCCTCTATGAAAGAAACATTTGAGGAAGAAGCTCAGTCAAACACGAGTTACAGTGACATCAACTCCTTCCCCTTAATGTTCATCTCAGCATCCTTTGAATGATAAATCAATTGAAGCCATGGGAGTTGATTCCTCACGTAATGTCATTCATGAGCCGTCTTTCCAGCCCAAATGGTAAGTATTACCAGGTGTTGAATTTATTACTTATTTCTTAGAGAGTTTTCTCCTAATCCATATTGTTTGTTCTTATTTCATAGGAGGCTCCTTCATCATAAAGAATTGTTGTTGTTATTAATGACAGTCCACCTCCAAAAGAATAATTAAGTCCATTAGAGATACTTTCATTGTACCTTATCCCATTCCCCGTTCTCCAATGATTGGACTTACATACACCATGAGGTCTCTATCTGAGCGAGCTACTGTTATTGCTCAAAAACTACTCCTGACCAAAGAACTAGTAGTGGAACCCAATGCAGTTATTGAGCCTTCTATTCCTTCAATTATGGTGGAGTTTCCTTTGACTATTGTCCTTCAAGTTGATTCAGTTGAGGTAAGTTTGTGTTCCATCATTCAAGTATGTTTTATTTTATCAATACTTAGCTCAATGTTGCAATTGCAAATAAATATGACGACCACAATTGTGCTTCCTCAGGATAAACTTATTTTTGTCCGTGAAACCCTTATTAAGGTAAATTCCTTTTTAAGGCAAAATATTTATCCTCTACTTGTTATTTGATCAAATCTTTGTTGATGACCCTTTCATTCATGGTGTTTTTAGTCTATCAGTGGTGAGGAGGGAGATCATCTAGCTCCTTCAGCTGAGATTGGCCCACCCTCATTTTCTCTTGGTGCAATAGTGGAACCTCATACTCCTTATATCAATTCTACAGTTCAAACATCAAAGGATATAGATCCTACTCCATATGTTAATAAGGTAGATCTTTATAAATCTTAGCTTAATTATTGCTAAGGTTCTTCTCAAAATTTACCATTTGTAGGGTTTCTCCAAAACTCTTTTACACTTTGTAAGTTAACTTAGTGGCTTACTATTAAGGTTTCTGTAAAACTCTTTACACTTTGTAAGTCAACTTAGTATCTTGATAATAAGGTTTCTTTAAAACTCTTTTACACTTTGTAAGTTGACTTAGTAGAATACTGCTGAGGTTTCTCTAAAACTCTTATAAACTTTACAAGTCAACTTAGTAGTGTACTACTAAGGTTTCCTGAAACTCAAAATTTTTAAATATATCTTCTTAGTTAATTAGCACCAATTGTACTAAGGTTTGTGTTGATCCTCTTTTTTCTTGAAATATTCTTGTAGCCTGTGATAGAGAGAACCCCTCTTGAGGCACATTCTGTTGTTGTGCCTTTGGTTAAGGTAAATTTAGTTTTTTCGACTTGTCCTCGTTCGTCTTCCCACAATGACCAAGGCTCTACAATAAACATTCAAATCGGGGAGAGTGAGTCTGGTTTTGATCCTCCTCTGTCCAACATGTCTTCGGTTCAGTATCTTCGACGGCTACATAAAGGGAGAACCATTATTTAACAACCATTTTATTCAGTGATTTATCGATTTTTAACTTATTATCGTCAGACTTTTAGCGCTTATTGTGTGAGACCTCACCACTTATTGATGGCTTATCACCTTCAAGGTAATGTTATCATTGTTGTTAAGATTGAGAATATTTCACCATTTTCCTTGGATAGGTTTGCACTAAATTGCTTCATAGGCAACCTCAAAGATTTGGGGAAGAATGGATATGATTTCTCTTGGTTGATCAATAAATTGAGGAATCTAAAAGATCCTCGACTAGCAACCTATCATTTTAGCTACCTCAAAATGGCGGAGGATTTAAATATTGAGGAAATCAAACTAGAAACACTCGTTCCTAAACTTGAAAAGAGTGATCAGAGAGTGTCTAGAGTAAAAGAGACATTAACCGATGCCAAGAGATAACATGAAGTTGTGCTTAAATGGAAGGGTGAGGTTGAAGTAAACATCTCTGCTATGTTTGAGGATCAACGAAAGGTTGCTCAAGGTATAACTAACTCAGTTGGGGAGGATTTCTTCACTACTTCCAATTTAGGATTTTTGTTTGGATGAATTCACTAAGTTGTATCTTTGTGAAGTGGTCCCATTTTGAATTGTAATTATCTCATATTGGAATACAAAGAAAGTTTTCTTACTCTTTAACCTTATTTTTACACTTTCTTTGACATTTAATTGATACATATTTCAAAATTGTAGTGCTTCTCCTCCTTTCTTCAAGTACTAAATGAAAGAAAATTTGCAAGTTTCCATATGTTAAACATAGTGTATTTTTCACCACTTTATTTAACCTTAAAAGGCCTATCATCTTTATTTTTTTAAATTAGACAACAAACTAAATCATGTGCCTCTCTGACTACATAAGGTACCTCCAAATTTTCTGTAAGCTTAAGCAAAGAAAGTCCTCTAATGTGATTAGTAGTTGCCTTCAACACCAAATTACCCTCCATAAACTTTATAAGTTTCATGAGGCTCTCATAAGATTTAAAGAGTTATTTCATGTAAACTTGAAAGTTTTTTAATGCATTGTCTCTGAGATCACCCATCCAGCACCTCTAGTTGAACATGCCTACTTTGAGGAAGCATGTTGCTTCGGAAGGCATATCTGGTAGATGATACTTTTAACTCTACTAGGAGAATTGCTTCATCTCTATAAACCAAAGAGAATGCGTGTGACATGTTTGCTTCCACTTGGTTGTTTGATATGCCCAAAGAACCATAGGCAACTTGTCATCCCATGCTCTAGGAAAATCCTCCATCATCTTGGCCAAAATATTGACAAAGTTTTATTTGTAGGTTCTACTTGATCAATGACTTTAGGATAAACTATCATTGAAGTGTGGTGAATAATGGAATATTTATCAGACAATATTATCACCTCTTTGTTGATTGAATGGAGTGCCATTATCTGAAAGAATGACCTTGGGAATACCAAAATGGAAAATGATGTATTCTCTAATGAAATGTACTACCACTCCTATTGTTGCCCTCTTCAAAGGTACAATTTCTATCCATTTTGTAAACCAATCAACTTCCATACGAATCCATATCTTTTTCCTATATGGGGGTTAATTTTTCCCACAATGAAAAATGCCCAGATATGAAAAGGGTGAGGTATTGCCAATGAGTGCAAGTTAACCGATGGATCATGGATTAGGTTACCATGTAGTTGGAAAACTTTGAACATTCAAACAAACTCACTAGAATCCTTATCCATTGTTGGCTAGAATAACCAAGTGTCATAAGTTTATCATATAATCTGGCTCCTCCAATATGATCTGGATTGGGACCTTATTTTGAAAGCTCTTATGCTTCCTCTATGGTGATGCATCATAAGGGCCTATTAAAATACCCTTGCCGATAGTGCTTCTCCTCTAATAATTAGAACTTTGGGACTCTCCTTCTAAGTGCTATGGCATCTACTTTATCTCTTAGCACAAATCCATCATTGGTGAAATCAATGTAGGGTTGCCTCTAGTTCATTTGATCTTCCAAAAAATTGCACTCATCAAGTTAAAAGAAGATTTAACACTTAGTGTAATTTTGTTGGTCTGTTGCTACAGCTTGCTTCAACATAGGCTAATAATACCCCTCTTATTGGATTCTTATATAGAGAAAAATCTCAGTGGTCTCATAATGTTACTCATGAGTTTCTTTTAACCATTTTTAAGCGAGCTTCTTCGGGGCCAAGGAACCTGGCCAACCAACTGCTTAGATTTTTGAAATATAGGATTCCTTAAAAAAGGAAGAATTGTGCTAGTTAAGTGAGTTTCATCATACTATCTCTTGTTTCTAACTGCTTCCTTATTGCTCCTCTCCAATATGCGGCATCATCTTTGGGAAAAAAACTAGAGCACAAAATATGGATCGATTCTTTGATGGCTCACCACAGTTGTAGAATCCCCTTCATGGTAATCTTTTTTGAAATTATGGCATAGGCATCGACATGTTTGTTCATCGTTTTTTGATGTCTATCTACTTTGACTTAAAAAAACCAATCGATCAATCTTTGTATGATTATTCGATAAAGAGCTAAACTGAGATACTTCAATGCGTATTCACCATTCACTTATTTGGTAACCAATTTGGAATCTCTTTTGATGCAAAATGAAATAATGCCCATTCGAAGATCCTCAAGCAACCCTAGAATCAAAGCTTCATACTCTGCCTCATTATTCGAATAAGGAAAATCTAATTTAAAGGATAGAGATATATCTTCTTTTGCTCTAGATAAAATTACCCAATCTCATTCCTTTCCTTTAGTCGATGAACCATCAAAATCCATGGACCATTCCTCCAAGTCCTCCTCACACATATTGGCTTGTAAGTCATCACCAGGTAAATCTTTGTAAGGGAGTTCAAACTGTCCTAATAGGAAAATATCCAATAAATCTGTAAAGGCTTGGCTTTTAATTATAGGAGGAACCACACACTTCAGATCATACTCTAACAGAATGAGAAATCACCTTGTTATTCTTCCAACTAAATTAGTTCATACGAGAAAAAACTTAATTGGATCGCGTTTTGTCACTATATCAATAGTGAAAAACAGCATATAATGCCTATGTTTTTAGCCATAAAAATTAAATCTAGATAATGTCTCTCCATGCTTTTATATCTAGCCTCAGGGCCATGTATGATCCTACTTAGGTAGTAGGTAGGCCTATTTTTTACATCAACTTCCTATGCTAACAAATCACAGGTGGACCTAGTACTAGATATTATATACAATAGCAATGGTACTCCTTCCTTAGGTCGAATCATCATTTGAGGAGAGGGAGATTAGTTTTTTAAGTTTATCAAAAGCCTCCTAGTGTAGTTCCTCCTATTTGAACTTCATGGTTTTTCACAATAGATCCATTAGTGGGCAGGTAATCTCAAACAAGCCTTGAATAAATCTCCTCAAGTAGAAAAGTTTTCCTAGGAATCTTTTAAACTACTTCTACGTCTTTGGAGGAGTCATATCAAGGATAGCTATTTTCTTGCTCTGGTCTATCTGTATTCCCTGTCGATTAAGCATAAAAACTAAGAATTTTCCACTGGTTACCCCAGAGTCACACTTGAATGAGTTCATCTTTAGCTTGTACTTTCTATATCTATTGAAGAGTCTTATCAAATCATCCAAGTGATCATCCTATTTCTTTTACTTGATGAATAAATCATGCATATAAAATTCCACAATGTCATGGAAAAGGTTACAAAAAATAGCCATCATTGTCCTCTGATAAGTTGCTCCCGCATTTTTTAAACCAAAAGGCATTACATTGTACATAAAGTTGCCTAAAGGGGTTCACATCATCTGGGTCCATTTTGATCTAGTTGTAGCCCACATAGCCATCCATAAAACTATACATATCGTGGCTAGCTGTGGGGTCAATCTTTGGGTAAAGATCTATTAGGTCTCTAAAGTAAAAACAAAAGCGAATTTGTGTTTTGTCTTTATTCCCCACTAGAACAATTCGGGAAAGCCAAATTGGATGTTAAATTAGCTTGATGAATCCAGCTGTCAGCAACAGCTCCACCTCAATCTTGATTTTAAGGTTTAAATTAGGCTTGTATGTTTTGGTCAACTGTGTGATTGGGATTTATGAACATAGGACATTCAACTTATGGAAACTCACTTCTTGATCCAACCCAGACATCTCAGTGTATTTTCACACGAAGATATCTTTGAATTTCTAAATGAGCAGCTTGATCAGCTCCAGCATCTTTGCATCTTCTAGGTCGTTCAAAATGAAAATTGGCCTTGGGTCATCATCATCATCCTCAGCTAAATCTACCTTCTCCAACTCCTGAACTTGTGGTTTTGGGTTATCTTATATGTATTGGGCTCATCTTAAACTTCTTCCACATATTCTTGTATGTTTGAGTTATCAATGACAAGACACCGTCATTGATTATCAATCAGAAAATGTTCCTATTTCGGGTAATCTTCATCAATGTCTTTGATTGCCCGCTCACACCTTCAAAGGCGATATACCACCCTTCCATCATTGAGTATCTCCTTTTTGTATTGTCATGAAGAAGCTGGTGATGCCTTTTTTCCCTATAATTTTCTAGTTGCTCCCTCACTGGTCTATTATCTCGGCTCAATGAACACTGTTGCTTCACTTCCTACTCCATTGGTTCTATCCTTGACCTCATTTTATCTCTAAGTTATTAAGAGATAACCTAAGGCTTATGATTCGCCTGCCCCTTCCTTTCTGACTTACATAGCTTCATCAAATTTTTCCTCTTGATCACTCAAAGGTTCTAATATGTCATTGATAAAGGGCACTCGCACCACATCGATATGTCTCGTGAGGACAGTGCTTCCTCACTTAAATTAGTGTAGAAAGGTGTGTCCACTAAATGTGCTTATTTTTTTGTAAAAGGCTTTTTGATAGCTCATATCATAATCTATGTTCCCTTGACGGTGGATTTTTCACATTGAGGGTACATTGAACGAACCAAACCATGGTTGTGCATCCAAAATCTTCCAATTAATAAAGGGTATGAGGTATCTAACTCAATTACGTTGAATTTAATGTGTGATGTGATATTACACATTGTTATCCCAATATTGACATAGCCAATTGACTTGGAACTTTGGTTGTCATTACCTAGATGGAAAGTGGTATTGAAATTAATCTTTTTTAGATATTAGTTGCATAAAATGAGATAATAGGCGTTATGTTCAGCGACGCACCTCCATGCATCAGAACTCTAGCGAAGCTGGTTCTATTGATACTTGCTAGTACATATAAAATTCTATTATGGGGTAACCTTATTGATCTATCAGCATCTGAGAAAGTGATCTCAGACATGAACTTTCTAAATAACCTGGCCATAGGTCCCTTCCATTTTAAAGAGGGAACAACATTCTTTTTGGAGATGTCCAAAATAGCTCGAGTTACTTCTAACCTTCTTTCTAGAGGAATCCCAACCTGATTAAAGAACCATGAAACTTTGGTGATTTCGATACAGCCTAACATTCCAAACTCCGATCCACCTCATATTCCTCAGCCTGAAAAGATTCCTCGTTGTCTATACCATTTGATTCATTGTATGCATTGACCACATTATCCGTTCTGTGTAAACATCTGTTATAAATATCTTCGAAGTTTATCCTCCTCTCATTCGACCTTTAATTTCCTCATTAAACGTAACAACTATGTGTGCTCCATTAACTGGCAATGGGTTATTCTTAGTATTTCGTTAAGGGATTTGTATAGACCCTTACAATATGTGTTTGTTCATGATCTTCTTCAAGGTAAAGCATATAGTCATGGGATGACCAACACACTAATGAACCTGGCAATAGTTTGGTTCAACTTAAACATCAGTAAAGCATTTATGGGTAGAAAAACTACTTCATTACCCACCATTATATTATAACCACTCGTTGATTCTTCAACACTAAAAGGAAATGGGGTGGATCATCACTATAAAACTTCCTCCTATTATTATTCTTCTTGTTATTTTTACCCCTTTCTCCATATCCATCAGCATAGTTGACTCATGAAAACTAGACCCCTCTAGTTACTTGGTTAGCTGACTACTTCCACACAATTTGGTCATGACCGCCAGAGGTCGAATGATCAATGTTATATATTGGGCTACCTTTGTGAAGTCTTTAAAAGTGCTTTCTTTAATTTCATTTATTAAATGACAAATAAACTCTGGTAACAAACCTTTGATATAAATTTGGAGGAGCTTCTCCGCCATTGCAGGTTCGCGTACATTTAAATATCTCTCTCCAAACCTCTTGATGTAAGACATTAACTCCTCGTCTGGACTTTATATACCGCGAGCAATCTGAGCTAGAGTAAATTCATTATCTTCCAAGAAGAACTTTTGGAGTAATTGCACGTGCATATCCCCCCATATGGACACAATCCTTGGGGCCAATTGAGAGTACCATATATGAGCTTTGTCAGTGAGGGATTTTAAAAACTTCCTTAGACACATGTTTTTATTATTTCTATAAGAGAGCATTTATCTTTAGGTAATAACATGAAGCGTTAATTTCTCTTATCACCTGGGTGTTTGTAGTAAAACGGAGGCATAACCTTTATAGATGGTAATGTAAAAATTTTCTTTTCAATAGTGATAATTAACAGGTTCAATAATGAAGAGAAAATATACTTTGAAGAAGAAATCAACTATAAAGAACGCAAAACACATAACGTGGTTCACCAAACTTAAGCTACATCCATAGGCGCTAGAGTTATATATCACTTAAAATGGTAATCAGTGTTTATAAGTGCTCAAATCTCAACCAAAACTCGCAATCTCTCTAAGTGTTTACAATGTTTTAGAACTCTTTTGGAATCTCTTCAAGTTTCTTAAAGCTTATCCCAAAATATCTCTTCTCTCTCTCTGTCTTTTTTCTTACCACAATTTTGTGTTGCCATCCTTTCTTTATTGAGAGGAAGTTGTAAATATAGCATGCCTTCCTTCTGTGAAACCTTGAGCCCCTATCTCCTATCTTGGAGTTCCATTGTTGGTAAACCGCACCCAAATATCTAGTGGGGGATGAAATGGTTAATCATGGCATAAAGTGATCTTAAAACATGGAATAATGTATTATTCTAATCAAATATGCTGGTCGCATTATCTTATGCATTATAAAAACTCTGCCGGTATAGGATCATGTACCAATAGGCCTATACCTTTGTCATATAGTTCTTTTTTTTTACATTAGAGGAGATTTACAAATCATGAGCATTATTGATTGTGCAAGATTGTGGTTGCTCATGACATGATCTATTAAATGAGTTCTTTCGCAGAGTGCTGGATCATGCGTCTATTTTTCAGACTTTGTCATGTAAAGTCACTTTGGTGACCTTGCCTCTAAGCTCCTTCGATGCTGCCCCTGAGCTTCCTCAGTTTTGATACTTTTTTTTATCAATCTTCTTTATGTAATATTAATTGAACTCCTTTTTTTACTTTCTTGAATAATATTATCTTTGAGTAAGGAGGTTCTACAAATAAACCTTTCCTAAAATAACCAATGCCAAGTTAAATCCCTCTCTTAAAGATATGGAAGCCTAATAGAAGGAGATTTAAGAACAACTCAATAATGTTATTATAAGGCTTCCTCTACCACCGGTGGTGGAGGAGTAAGATGGACTAGGACATGGAGGAACTGGAAAAAATCAAGATCCCCGGTTGGTGGGAGAGAATGATCAATAGGATATAACCAGATATCCATAACGGTCAGTGACTCAAAAGACCATCAGAGATAGGTTATCACTCCCAGGAGATCAATCCCACAAAGGTTCCAAGGTGGCTAGGCCATAAATGCTAAATATCTCCCCCTGCATGACTTTCGCATATCCCTTCATGCATATCATATAGAAGTTGATCAACATCTTTGAGGTGCATGCATCCATGTAAAAGATTGCCATTAGATCTTCCCTTCAAGAGATAGGTTGAATCAAGTAACCTTATTTGATGCTCTACTTCTGTCAAGTATTAGATGATCATGTCCATCTACCTGGGAGCACTCTGGATGGTGAGAACTTGGTCGGCATTCTTCTACTTCAAGATGCTCCATTGGGCTAAATAATATACATCGATTGTCCATTTGATACCATAGTCGATACCTGAGGCCAAAGAAGCTAAAATATCTACTAGAATTTTATTTCATTGAGAAAATTATTGGACTTGGATGTACTTGAATTTGGAAACCAAGTCTTGAGCATTATGGAGGTAAGCTAATATGTGTTCATCCTTTATATTATAATATCCTGATATTTGGTTGGATACCATCCTTGAATGATAATAGACTTTAAGGTGACTAGCGCTTACGTATCAAGCTTTATTTAATCTACAGATGAGGGGCTCGTACTCAGCCATGTTGTTAGATGCATCAAAGCCAAGTCTGATTCATTCATCAAGCATAACATGATTCAGAGTTCGAAAGAAAATTTCTACTCTTAACCCTTTTAAATTGGACTCTTCGTCAATATAAAGTGTCCATTTATTGAGTTGATCAGGCTCTTTAGTGATTGCTTGATTGGTAAATTCCCTTTCCTTATCTCATACCTTATAGTGAATTTAGAAATGATGTCTGGTAATACTTGTCCCTTAAAATCATTTATGGGTTGATAATGCATATCAAGCCTTCACAGTTTCGTCAACCACTTGGACATACGTCCATAGAGGTCGACCTTTATAAGGATCGCCTTTGAAGATATGGAAGTGATAACATTGATGGAATGGGATTCAAAGTAGTGCTTTAACTTGCCTGAAGCGGTCATTAATGATTAAGACAATTTCTCTAGAGTAAGGTTGAACTTCTCAACATCCAATAATGTCTTACAGACATAATAGATCGGTGCCTGGTGCCTCTCTTTCTAACACACTGAGGCTGAGATGACTAGATCTCCCGAATTTAGGAGCGCGAGCAAGGGATGTTGGTTGAGGTAGAGCTTGATTTCTTCAAGTGGATTTTGACATTCTTTATTCTACATCCGGTTCTTCTCATTTCTCAATAGTTGAAAAAAAGATCGACACTTTTTAGATGATGTAGAGATGAAGTGGTGGAGTGCGGACAACATTCCGATTAGCTTTTGAATGATCCTAACTATTTTAGGTGGCTAAATATTATTTATTAGCTCGATTTGGTCAGGATTCTCTTCGATTCCCTTTTGACTATTTAGGTAACCCAAAAACTTATCTGATTATACTCTAAAAGAACACTTGGTTGCATTGAACTTAATCTTGTAGTATCTGAGAACCTCAAATGTCTTTGCTAGATGGTCATACTCATATTTTCATAAGCATGTCATCTATGTATACCTCCATGGTATCACCCAATTGATGTTTTAACATCTTGGTGACCAGACGCTGGCTGGTCACCCCAGTATTCTTAACAACAAACGGCATGACCGTGAAACAATACAGACCAAAGGTAGTGATGATGTAAATATTCTCTTAATTGATCTCAAATAGAGGGACCTAATAATAACCTTGATAATCTTCTAAGAAACTCATCCGTTTATGGCTAGTTTTAGAGTCGACCAACTAGTCAATTTTTGGCAATGGGAAGTTATCTTTAGGACAATCTTTGTCGAAGTTAATGAAGTCTATGAAAACCCTTCATCTTCTATTTTTTTTCTTTTACTACGAAGGGGTTTGAGATCTATTTGGGGAATTAAAATTATTTAATGGACCTTGTCTCTAGAAGTTTGCATATTTCCTCTTCCATTACTTTCGCCTTTTTAGGGGCTATTCGACATGACTTCTACGTGACTGGTGGGAATGTCGGATCCACATGAGGTTGGTTTCACATCACTTGGGGATCAATCCTGAACATATCATACCATTTTCAAGCGAACATATATTGGTTCTCTTTGAGGAGAGAGATAAGTTATTTTTTTGGTGATCGATGAGCGAGCTATCAATCAAACATTTCTTTTCTTAGTGGGAGTCATTGAAAATGACTTCTTATAATCGTTCCATGACTCTATTTTCATGGTACACATTTTTTTCCTCTGCCCCAGTCTTGTATACTTTATCTTTTATTTGGAGGGGGTATCTCCCTCAGTGTTCTCTTTTGATGTGATCATTTTTTCCTTCTTTTTTTCTTGATTAAGTCTAATGGAAATAATAAATAGTTTTCTGAGAAGTAGTCTGACTCCCATGTATATTTATTACCCCTTGGTCAGTAATGCATTTGAGCATGTGGTAATATGTGTATGGAACTTATTACATGGCGTGGATCCATACTCTCCCTAAGATCACGTTGTAGGAAGACTCAATGTTAACTACTATAAACTCTATCAGCTTTGATATGATTCCAGTTCACACTAGGAGTACAACCTTCCCCAGGGACATTATTATTCTATTGGTAAAGTGGACCAAAGTGATGGTTTCTTCCTTAAAGTTCTCCATCTTAAGGTTGAGTTTATTATATAACTTTAGGTATATAAAATCCAAAGATCTCCTATGATCGACTAGTATCTTATTCATATCCTAGTTGGAAATTCTAAGAGTGATTACTAGCGCGTCATGATGTGGAGTTCTAACTCCGAATAGGTGTTCTTTGGTGAAAACTATATTCTTGGCATAGTCTATTTCTTCTATTCGATGATGTTTGCCCACTGAGGTTTTAGCAGGGTCACTTTAGAAAGCCTCCATAATCACAGTAACTTTATTTAGTTCTATCTTCACAATGTTGTCTTCAATTTGGTTCAAACTCAAAGCACCAGGGATAATCGTAAATTCATGTCCTATATCATCATCGTTTAGCAAGTTATCAGGCTTTTACACTCTATAAGATCCTTTATATTATTTTTCTCTACATAGTCATCCACATGACCTTCCTGGAAAAGGTCTTCTAGGTGAGAATTGAGCGCCTTGTAGTTTTGTGCCCATGTTCCTTGTAATAGCTAGAACATCTCAGCACAATGTTTATCTTCAATGCATCCCCCTTCACCTTCCTAGTCCATTTAAAATACTACTAATCTTTGATCTTATTTAAGATTTTATAGATCATCTCTTTAAATACAATGTTAATGGAAAGATGGCCATTACTGGGGCCTACCTATTGGGTAAAATAACTTAGGTTTGACATTTAAAATGTGAAAAAATATAACATTAAAAACCTTTGATTAATCATACATTGAAAAGAAATTAATAACTAGGTTTAAAGATTAAACCTAAGGTTTAAAAATATATTGCCTTAGCTAATCATGTTATGATTCGTATAAGGAGAGAAAGGTTATGGATGGTGAAATCCTTGCTTCCCTCCAGCATCTCCACAAATGTTGAAAGAATGCTCTGAACATCTCGAATCTTCTAGCGTGCGATCCACCCAAAGTAAGCATTATGTGTGGGAAGTCTTGGAGATGACATCATGGTGAAATATGAGATAATTAACATTCTCTCGCCTCATCCCCTCACAAAACCATGAAAAGTGTTTTTCCTCTCCCTTCATAATGGATTATTGGCCTAAAACCCTGGCTTATGCTAATATATAAAGGTATGGGCTATGGGCTTTAGTCAAACTGGGGTTCCCGAGAGTTTCGGACCTAATACTTGAGCAATTGACTATATCAGGGACCCAAGATAAATAATTAAATTGGCTTCTAAATAAATACTCATAAATCCCAATTATAATTATCACAATTATTTCCTTTCTTTATTTAATCATGATTAATTCCACTAAATAATTGTGATTTCACTCCAATTTAATTATCTCTAAATCACTTGGAATAAAGAGGTCTGATTTGCAAAGTTGATTATAGTATCTAATATGATTCCCCGCGTTAAGTGTCCAATACCTGCTTGGTCAAATTATTTTTTTGCTAATCGATATTTACCAATATATAACCAATTCCTTGATTCTCGGACTTAACTTATAATATACTCCACTAGGATTATAAATAATCCATCGGACGGATTTTACTTGGTGAAAACAAGACATACAAGCTTATTAAGGGTGTATCGCAATCCACAATATCAACTAGATGCGGATTCCTCTGAATTATGATTCCATACTTATATAACCTCCACCCAATACGCGAAGATCATTTGCCTCAATATAAAATTAGACTGCACCCATAGAAATTAAAGTGATATTTGAGCAAGAATTTCAATCCTCGTATTCTTGGGTTTAAGAATATATAGACCAGCTTCAAATAGTGTGATATTAACAGAGTCTAATCAAGACATCCCTTAGACTCAAATCTCATGAGTGGCCCTGTTCAATACATTTCTGGGATGCACCGATCTGAATCCTTTGTCGAAGCATCAGACAAGTTCTCAAACCATCAAATAGGTTTCGGTAGTTTGAGATAAACTACTAGGATTTCATCGCAACCGTTATGATAAGATGTCAACTACCTATCTAGGTTGTGAACGGTTCAATAGTGATGGAACCAAAATTTAGATCTCCTTTTGATTAACTCAAATCTGACTCACTGTAATTCCTACTAAGCTCTATTAACTGACATGTCTACAATATATTTAAATTAAGTATAAGGCATTCTCATAACCATGATTCTTACTCTAAAATGAACTAACACAAATTTACATAATTTTAAGAATGAAACCTCAATAATCTCCCACTTAGTCTTAAAGCCAGATATCTAACTCTCAACCCATCTACTCGGCAGCTTGTTGCATATTGGTAGAAGGACTAATCGGGTGTTATCCGATACAACCTTGTGATAAACTTATCACCTTCTTGTTTGATCTCTCGAACTAGGTTAAAGCTATGCTTAATGCTCTTAACCCTATTATGGGTTATAGGTTCTCTCGACTTGAAATCATACCGCTATGAATACTAAAAGTTTAATAGCCAATAACACAATAAGAAATGTCACCCAAGTAACTTAGGAAGTTATCGAGTCATTTAGCCCTTTTAGTTGATCCGAAGTGACAACAACTTCGGCATCTCAGATGGAGTCAACAATCCAAAATTGATTCATACTCCTCCAACTTATAGCTTAACCTCCTTAGGTAAAAAAATATTGAGAGGTAAAAAACTTAGAATATTTATCTAAATGAAAACCTAGTCTTTGTGCGTAAAAGTTACACAAACTATTAGATTAAAATCAATTGACCATGACAAAGGAATGAAAAATTTTGGTCTTTGCACATAATATATAACATTTAATAGGATGCTCTCTGCCAAAGAATTAGATATATTCCTCATTACTTCGACCTGATCAGGTGTCCTAAGACATTGATTCCCATATAGAGCAATTCTATACTTGAAAAGAAGTTCTTTTCATAGGATCCCCGTGATAATCTTGTGTATATAATATTGATATAATCGTCTTCAAATAAGCCTAAGATCCTTTATAATCGATCTAGAGAAAGTTTGATTACAAAGACTTACCTAGCTTGTCCTAAGTAATTTATATCAAATACTCAGACAACTACACTCCTATACAAGACAATACTCCCGCATTATTCCCAATTAGGAAAATATCATCCACATATTGTACATAGAAATACCGCCACATTGCCATCATGCTTTTTATACTAGCAAGTATTATTCGACCTTAAATGAAAATCAAAACTTGATTGCCTGGTCAAATTGAATGACCCAATACCTTGATGTTATCTTAAATTCATAAATGGGTCTCATAATCTTACATCACTTTGATTTCTTAACTTCTTACTCTGTACTTGTCAAAATAATCGTTGAATAATGCAGTCTTGACATTGAAATAATTTCAAAAAAATTTAGCATGGCTACCGCGAGAATATTTTCTCATAGTCAGTCCCTATCTTTTTGAGTAAACCTTTTTCTCAAGCCTTGCCTTGAAGTTGTGCACCTTCCCACCCATATATCTTTTAACTTCTTATAGGTCCCCTTGTGTGATGTGAGTTTAACCCCATACACAAGTATACAAGTTCCAAAACCTAATTCGAATACACCGAATACTTTTTGGCATCCATAGTCATAAGTCAAAGAAAAAGTCCTTATCTTGGAATGTCTCGTTGTAGTTCTTGTGTCCCGTTTCGTGTTTGCCTGGGATCTCATTAAAACGACCACCCAAAACACTAACCATTCATGATAAATCCTGATGTTCTCACTACGATGTGGGAACTTGCTATCCAGTATAAGTGTCATGTGTATTATGGTAATCGATAATGCTCCCACAATGATAAGGTAGTGTATTATCGATATTAGGTTGTATTTTATCTTGTATGGGTGGTTTTTCAACATTGATAATATGATGTCCCATTTAATCTTATAAGTCCAACTTACACTTTCGTTCGTGGTTTATTATATACTCCTCTTATAATAACAAGGCGTTGATTTAATCAACGACCTTCTTCTACTTAGGTGGATGATATAAACTACCCTTGTAACCTTTGGAATAATTAACTTGGCAAGACCTCTCAAAGGAATCATTGAAACCAGAATAACTATTGGGTATTTCTTTGTTCACCTCATTGTTTAAAGCCATTGACTTTCCTTTTGCCCGTTGCTTCATCTATTTTCTTCCTTGTGATCTAAGATAAGGTCCCGCTAATCCGTGGGTTATCGAAATGAAATAGAGGCAGTCTTAGATACTTTGAGACATTTGAAATTTATGGTCTACTTTTAAAAGTTCGTAGCAAGATTCAAGGTTAAATGTGTTTTCTTTGTTTTCTCGTTGAAATGCTAGAAGAGCAATGGTAAGCTAAAATAAGCATCGTATTAATATCTGATTGAAACCACATTTTCTCAAAATATTCTAAAATGGTTAAAAAAAATTGAATTTACCTGGTTTGAGCAAACACTTCCACTCGCTTGACATGTTAACAATGCTTCTTTAAATTTCGAAGCATTCAATATGACATGTTTTTTTAATTTTATTGAATGGGGTTTGTAGGTTTCCACCCGGTTGTTGTTAAGTAATACCGGGTGGCGAATTACATTCATAAGCAATGATATCCCAAAACGTATTTTCAATTTGATTGTTGCCTTGCATCGTGTCATTTATTTTATTTATGTACACAGTGCATAGCCCACTTTTCCTTCGACTGAGTTATATTTGAACTGTGCCCTATTTTCTTTTAGATTGAATTCAATTTTCTATAATAATAAAATTAGAAGAACTTTGAACGGAAGTAATCTCTGTGTGTGTGTGTGTGCATGTGTGTGTGTGTGTAATTGAAGTCCAAAATCATTAGAAGATAACACGTGTCCCTTTTCTTTAATGAAGGCTCAATTTTAAATGAGCTCCCAAATCGTTCGTCTAAAAAGAAACCGTCTCTCTATCCTATTAATTCCAAAACCCTCAATTGAAAATGAATCCAAAAATCGTTTGTGTAAACAAAATTGTTTCTCTCTCCTCTCAATTCTCAAACCCATTAATATTTCTTACCGTTATTTGCTTCCATTACTCCACCTATTCCTCTCTCCATCCTAAAGGCCAAAAACGAAATAGTAATGGCTTTACATTTACAATCGATTCATTACCCATTTCGCCTCCTCAAATGGTTTTATATAAACCATGAAAGATGTGGTAAAAGTCATGCTCCCATTTCACTGTATTTAGAAATACATAATCTAGTACCTTATATTTTTTATTTATAGACTCATTTTTTCGGTTATCACATTTTTTATTTTTATATCCATCTTCACTAAACTTTGGCTTAATTTTTTTTCCTCAAGGAAGTTGTTTCAATTTAGATTTTCAACTCTTGGTTTCAAGGTAATCTATGTTATATTCCTACGTGTACTGCAGAATCGTACATGAAATAGAAACATGGTTTCAGAAATTTCTCAAACATGGTTTGTAATATCTATTTTAAGTAATATTTTCCTCATACGATAGTTGTTGTTGTGTTAGTTTATTTGGTTCTTTGAATAAAGAGAAGTAATTTTGTTAATTTTTATTTTTGTTTTAAGGTCTACATGTTCCATTATAATAGACATTATATTCATGTTTGATTTATTGACTGAATTGGACTTATGAACTGATGTAGTTAATGAATCAGGATGTACATGTAAATTTTTATTATTATTATTCATTGCATTAGTTAAGTACTATTATGAATTCACTTGAAGGCATAAAAGAAATATGTATTATCTTTCTGACTCAATTTTGCATTTCATCAAAAAGTCGTATTGCAATTTTCTTTCATTTCTTCCATTTTGGCTATACCATATTTTGAATTGCAACAACATGTTTTATTTACAAAAATAAATTTATTTTATTAGTTAACTACTGTTATTCATTATATTTAAGGCATAAAATAAATATGTATTAGATGTATGTGTAGTTGAATTTCCAAAATAGTAGCGCCTTAAAGAAATATGTATAAATAATTTTAAAAGAATAAAGATCTTATGAAGATCATGTTATCTAACTATTTAAAACCTTTGTATATTGAAATACGTATTTATACATGAAGCAAAGTTTCTTTCATTTATATCATAATAAAATGAGTTTAAGTTATTTTTACAATTTTTATGAATTATTTAAGATAACCATATTTCTCACCAAACGCCAAAATCTTCTGTCTGAACTACAAAAATCATAGCTCATAAAAGAAATACGTATAAATAAGTTGAAAAGAAGACAATTGTTATACATACTTTGAATTTCCAAAATATATTATTTTTTTATTATTTACATACGTTTTATAACTATTTCAAAAATCTATGTATATGAAACTACGTATGTCTATTCATGTTCGATCGATTCCTCTAATTATATTAGTAGGAAGTTAATAATAAACAATATATTAAAATCCAAATTCCTCTATTTTGTTATTCCCCTATGTTCATATACATGAGGCACCATTGTTTTCATTTATATCATAATCATATTGCTCTAATGTATTTTTCCCATTTTTAAAAATTATTTAGGATAATAATGGTTCGAACCGAACATGAACATATTTTGAAGTATGACTTAATGTTCTCAAAGAGAGTAATTATTGACATTGAAAACCCAATTCCTAGGGAGAAAAGATGTTTATCATGTCGTCATTTATGAGATTCTGAGTCAGCCATCTCTCGATCAAAGAACGAGCCAAAAAAATCACAGGCTGATAAATTTTGTTATATCCTGAATTCCATAGAGAGTAATTCGTTGATTCAAACTTACACTCAAGAAGGAAATTTCATCAACTCTTCAAATGTTTAAAAGGTAAAAGCATTTATACTCCATTCTATAATCAACAATCTTCATACCTCAACTGATGTGACTATTGAAATATAACTTCCTACTCGCCCCACTTTTATCAATCTAGATCTCACTTCTTAGGATGAAAGCAACGGAATGCATATTATTGTCTCTGAAGATGAATATTCATTGATGGACCCATCCCACATGGATCATTCCTTAAATCATCTTTAAAATTTTAACTATAATGACTACGATTAACCATTTTCCAGTCCAACCTTTTATCCTTTATATGAAGAGGATCCTTACGAGGAATTAACATGTTCTTCTAAAGCTTAATAGATCTCAACTTTCAATCCATCATTTCGCCTTGCAAATAAATATATGTATTACTTTTTTTACACATTTATGTATGTTTTCTAGTTATTATAAAATTTCATCAATAAATATGTTGTTCGTCAAGAACAATGTCGTATTATTGCTATGTTTATTTATAACACATGTTTGATTAATAATAATCGATGGTTTTATCATATATTATTATATTTTAGTATTACTATAATACGTAAGAAATATATTTGTCATTTAATTCATTTGTGTGCATAAATTATTGATGTGATTTTTTTATTATTTACCCGTATATAGGACATTTATATGTTATTATTGATCAAAAAATAAAATATATTCATATTGTGAAAGATGTATTGTTTAATTAGTTTCATTTTGTTAATGTTGTTAAATTTATCTATATTTTATGCATAGATGGATTACAAAGAAAGATGTAGACTACATAGAATTCATAGGAGACTCATGCGTTATTCACCATTTCGTCGGCCATTAACCAGTTCCGTAAATCTTTCTTCCTCAACCCGACCCCATTTCTCTACGACTATACCCTTCACATACTCATGTATTGGATTAAATGTTAGTGGATCCACAATGACGATGACACATATACAATCCATTTCTTCAAGATCAAATGTTAATGCCCATGGTTCTATTACGACCACCACTTCAATAGAGAATTATCAACCTTATGCACCTATAGAACATTATTGTGGATACACGTTAGAGTGGGTAAAATGTGTCGTGGCATCAGTAACTTCCTCAACGACCGTAATGAAGTCACCTGTGATAACTAACAAAAAACAATTTCCCGGTATGATTTTAAACATTTAGAATAAACTTTGCACTTTTAAACAAAGTATATATGATTTCAATAAAATATATATTTACATATTAAATAATTGTATTCATTACAACAGGTAAAAAAAAAGATTTAACTCAACCACCCATCGTAAAAGTGGCCCATCAACCACATGCAACAATAGTAAGACCATATAAATTAATAAATTTTTAAAGGATCTGTTGATATTTATGTAATAGATAATTTTCTGCATTAAAATAGGTAATCAACCATGACATAGCTCTAATGCCTATCATAAGAGTTGTCCATTATAGGTACTAACTCCGTTACATGGACGTTTAGACCTCCTTCAAAGCAATGTAGCTTCTATTCCTCTATTATTTGGTACGAAGAACGTACTGAAAAAATAAGCAAACAAAATTTCTTAAATTCTACCTATGCTGTCAAGAAGGGAAAAGTAAACTACCACTAATCAAGAATTCGCTTACATTACTTATTGATTTGCTATTATATAATGGAGTTATGCGCTCAACAAAATTCAGAACTAACATCCATGCATACAACTCTGTGTTTGCCTTCACTCCCATAGGAGATAAAGTAGACAATAGTTACAATAATGGTCCTGGACTATACGTGTATTGAATTAGCGGGAAAAATCATCACAAAATTGGGTCATTACTATCGATTGAAGGCCAACGACCAAAATTTGCCCAATTGTACATCTACGACACTGATTCGAAAGTCTCAAATCGTATATTAGCTATACGATCATCAAACGGTCTGGATAATATAGACCCGGCCATTGTGGACGGACTTATAAAAATGTTTAATGAAAGAAAAAAACTAGCAAAGGTTTTTAGAATGGACTGTAATTGTTTTAGAGATTCTGATTTTGCAAACATTCGACTCCGGTTGCTGGGTATAAGACGTGGTCACCCCCTATATAATTTTCCACAAGCCTCTCAGGTTGCCGGATTGATAGTTGGGGACCTTTCAGATAGTATTTATACGCGTGACATTATCATCGATCATAAGTCTATTGGATTGCATCGTATAAGTGAGCTACATCCCTCTTTTATGGCTATGAAATATTCAATTTGTTTTCCATATAGGGAAGATGGATATCACACCGACATTCGATATGCAAATAATATTAGTCATCATCATACAAAGAGGGAATGCATAACTATGTAGGATTTTTACTCTTACAAGCTCAAACAAAGATCAAATGAACCAAAATTGTCACAAAAATTACTAGCCATTTATTTCAACAATACATTATTGACACATACACATGTATAGAGGAAGAGAGGTTGTGATGGATACGCCAAAATAAACCTCAATTGTGTTTTGATCTTTACAAAGGTCTAAAGGATGCAGTCTTAAGAGGGGACACAACACTTGCATCCATTGGTAAATGAATCGTTCTCCCCTCTACTTTCACAGGTGGCCCAAGGTACATGACTTAAAGCTTTTAGGATGCAATAGAAATTTGTAGATGGTTTGGCAACCCGGACCTACTCATAACTTTCACAATGAAGCCTAAGTGGTCTTAAATTAGCCATTTTTGTCACTAATTCCTGGACAACAACCTGATGAACGGCCCGACATTATTGCGAGATGTTTTAAAATAAAGCTTGATCATTTCATGAAAGATTTGAAAGAAGGAAAGCGATTTGGAAATATTTTAGCATGTAAGTAGATTTGTATTCTAATCTCATGCTTAACTAATTATAACATAATCTAACTTCATTTCTTTTTTTATTCTCAAAGATATTTACACGATTGAGTTCCAAAGAAGAGGATTGCCACATGTTCATATCATATTATTCTTACATCCTGACAACAAGCCTCGAACTTCTGCACAAATTGATATGATTATATCAGCTAAATTACCGAAAGAGGAAGGCGACCCTATTGTCTTTAAAGTTATGACATGATTTATGATGCATGGTCCCTGTGGTGAAGCAAATCGTAACTCTCCTTAAATGTCAAAAGTAATTTGTTCCAAAAAAATTCCTAAGCCATTCGCACATGAGACCTCTTTAGATGAAAATGCTTTCCCTATCTACCGAAGGAGAGATGATGGCGTTGTTGTGGAGAAAAATGGTATTAAACTCAATAATATATGTGTTGTCACTCATAACAAGGACTTAATCATTACTTACGACACCCATATTAACGTAGAGCTATGTACTAAGTCTGGAGCAATTAAGTATCTTTTTAAGTATATCAACAAGGATGCTGGCAAAGCAAGGGATGTATTGTAAGAAAATATTGCCATAAATGAGAAGATAGGGAAGGATGATGTCATACCTATTGATGAGATTGCATCATTATTTGATTATAGATATGTACCTTCTAGTGAGTTTGCATGGATGATATTTAATTTCGATATTCAACACTGTAGCGTAGCTGTAGAGAGTAATGTTCCACTTACCAAATGAACATTATGTAACATTTAGGGATTTAGAAAGATTGGACAATGTTGTCGACATAATCAATGTAGAGAAAATAATGTTCACTGAATGGATGAGGATGAATTCAGAAAATCTGGATGCCCGTGAACTTACATATGAAGAGTTCCCAACTAAATGGGTATGCCAATCAAAGTACAAAGAATGGAAAAGAAGATAAAGGCAAGATCGCATAGGTCAGATCGTGTACGCACATCCAATATCGGGAGAGAGATTTTACTTGTGAATGCAACTTAACATTGTGCGAGAACCTCGCAATTATGAGGAAATTAGAACCGTAAATGGTATTACATATTCGACCTTCAAGGCCGGGTGTTATGAACTAGGCCTACTGGACGGAGACAAAAACGGTACGATGCACTCTCCCATGATTCGAACTGGTCATACGATAATCAAATTTGGGAATTATTTGTTACGATGCTCCTTTTTTACGAGGTTACTAACCCATTTCATCTTTGGGAACGAAATTGACATATTCTTTTTTAAGATGTTTTATACATGTAGTGGAATAAACTTCAATTTCCAGAGTTGCTCTTAACTAACTCTTAAGTCCAAAATTACGGACTTTACAAAATTTAACAAATCATGCATCGTAATAATATAAGTTTGTAAGATTTTCCACCCCTTCCACTTCCTGGTGATTATTTGATAAGGGATATGGTAAACTGTTTGATTAGTGAGGATACATTGTATAATATTGCTGAAATGGCCTCCCAACACGAAAAACTATAAGTAGGATTAAAATAAGTCAATTACTGGTATATAACAACGTCATTGATTTAGTTAATGAGCAAAAGGGAGGATTGTATTTTGATTACAGGGTAGGAGGAACTGGAAAGACTTATCTATACAATATTATCATTACATGATTAAGATCTGAAGGTAATATTGTTCTTACACTACCATCCTCTATCGGGTGGAAGAACAACTCATTCGCATAATTTCGATTGGGATATGTGAATCATCGACCTGTGACATATGACAAGACACTTGCCTCTCTGTAAATGATCAATTATTATTTGGGATGAAGCTCCTATGGATCACCGTCATACATTTGAAGTTATTGATTGAACATTACGCGATATTCTTCACTTTGACGATCCAAACTTAAATGATAAACATTTTTAAAGAAAAATTGTGCTTCTCGGGAGAGATTTTAAACAAACATTTCCAGTTAATGAGACATGATATCATTCAAGCTTCACTAAACATGTCACCAATTTGGAAAATGTGCCAAGTCTTCGTACTCAAACAAAATATGTGATTAGAAGACACATTTGAATTTTCAGATTGGGTTCTTGGAATAGGAGAAGGGACGATAGGATCAACTTCTTTTAAAGATGAATTATATTAGACATTGATCGAAATTCCCAATGATATGCTACTTCAACCTACCAATAGTCTAGTGGCAACAATCATGGAAAGCACGTACACTGATTTGGTTGAGAACATTAAGAACGTAGATTACTTGAGATCATCAGCAATTCTAACACCAAATAACGACGTGGTCGACGATATAAACATTTTTTTCTTGATAAAATTCACTACGACGAACGTACGTACCTAAGTTCGGACTCCATTTGTAAAGCATCTGCTAAAATAACAGACGGAGATATGCAACTCCCTGTGGAGTTTTTGAACAGTTTGAATTTTAATGGGTTACCTAGCCATAAGCTTCATCTAAAATTTGGAGTCCCGGTGATCCTACTTCGTAACATTAACCAAAGTGCAGGCCTCTATAATGGAACACGTTTAATCATTACTCAACTGAGTGAATGGATCATTGAATCTAGAGTTCATACTGGATCACACATTGGGACGAAAGTTTTTATTCCAAGAATTGTGATGACATCAAAAGATAAGAAATGGTCATTGAAACTTAAACAAAGACGATTCCCATTATGCTTACGTTTTGTTATGACCATAAACAAGAGTCGAGGACAAACTTTGTCAAGGATTGGAATTTACCTCCCCATCCAGTATTCTGTCATGGACAACTCCTCGTAGCTTTGTCAAGAGTCAAATCAAGATCAGATCTGAAGATACTAATAAGAAATGAAGATAACATACCTCAAAATTACACTAAGTATATAATCTTCAACCAAATATTCCAAGACTTAGATTCTGGTAAATAAACTTTATTATTCTTACAAAATTCAAATTTAAATTACATTCTAATTGCGTTAATAAGTACATGTGCATTACAACAGTATTTTTACATTTTACTTATATTTCTCATCTTGATGTACATACAATATGAGTCACGGCTATACTTTAGTCTCAGAGTTAACCATGGATTCAAAAAATTGTGCAATTGTTGTCCGATTAACAAGAAAATAGGATGTTGTGAATTTCAAGAGGAATAACGAAACTTATATCAACCGACTGTATTCTTGTTGATCAAAAGGTATGCATTTCTACCTTTTTTCCTTTATATTGCTAGAGTAATAAAAAAAATTACTTCACAATCCTACAGACACATTATAATCTTATAATGTCATCATATATCTGCCTTTTTTATTCCTTATGATATTAATGACTTAATGATATGTGTAATGAAATCATACAGTGCCTTTTATTATATAGTTTAATCGATTTATCATGAATAGATACTCCTTAAACTGTCTACTATTATGCAAACAAGCCTAAGGTTGTTAAACTGATTGGCAGCATTCTAGAGATAAGAAAAACAAAAGCTTCGTAAATCAATTACAATACTAGTTTATGTTGATTCATTCCTTTCCTACCCTGAATATATTCCTTTATATGAACAAACATAAAATCAATTTCGATTAATAATTTTGAGAAGTATTCTAAAGAAAAATTAAATACCCTAACTACTTAAAATAGTGGCAGTGTTTACACCAAATCAATTAAATATTTTCATTTTTCGAGCCAAAAATTAAGGGAACACATTTTAAAAACAAGATTTGATTTAATTAAACTATCACACTTAATAATTTGTAAGCATAGGACAACAAAGTTAGGATACTAATAAGGATAGATGAATACCATTTTATTGATTTAACATGAATAGATACTCCTAACCATCATTTTGGTTATTTTCTTACACGTATTCTGAAATTATATATTAGTATGACTTTTTAGGCCATATTATGCTATAAATGATCTGCTCCTTTACGTATTTGTAGCACAAGTGTTCTGTCCACCTGATTATTGGTGTGTCCCATGTCATTAATTTTGGATATATGTAGTACATTATCATTAATAACTTCCTCTAAATTTAATTTGGACTCAATTTATATAGAGGATTACAATACAACATCATATATTAAGGTTGTTTAGCCTGCTGATTGAACCTGTAATCTCCCATTTCCTCCATCCCATCATTCCTTACATTATTGTGTTCTTCACGTAGTTATGCGTACTTATGTCGAGAATAAAATCTGTCATTTGCTCCATCTGATCATTATGATATTATAATCCTTTCTACTAATTCTTTATTTTCTTCTATGATTTTGCATAACATCAATTGTGAACTTGCGTTCTAAACTATATTGTATACATATATATATTAACCATTCTCATATTCATTTTCAAATTCAACTCTGTATGCCATCCTATTTATAATTCTTTTCTTACGTGTGACTCAGCCGACTAAGTCAATCAGCAGTAGCTATTAGTTATCTGTATGGGTCCCATCTTGCCTTATTTTATCATGGATCATTAAAAATTCAAAAATTGAGGCAGAAGTATCAGTCATCCTTGTATTGAGCCGGGAATACTCCACTCCATGAGTTAATTCTCTAAGTTTTGCTCCAAAAGCGTGTGTTGATGGAAAAAACTAAACTAGGCCTAATTGATTATTCACAAATAAATAATGAAAAACAAATAAGACAAAGAGGTTTTTAAAGTGGTTCAGCTCAATGAAAACGCCTACATCCACTGTTGTGTATTGACTGCCTTGATTTGTTTTTCCCTTGTCCCTTGCAATGAGGATGATACAATATATTTATAGCCCAAGAGGGCTATTGATAGTTGTCGTATGAAAGGATGGAATGCCTTTATTTGTTAGTCATTTATATTATTACATAATGATAATTAAATATATGAATGTTGTCACTTCATCGGCAATACAAGATGTAAGACTATTATCGCTTTGTTGGTTATACAGATTGAATTTCTGGCAGTTGGTCGGGCTTCTCAGTTGATCGGGCTTCATTATTGTTCGAGATTCCTTATTGGTCGAGCGTTTATATCATGTTGACTTGGACTTATGCCACACTGGATGACACGTGCTGACTTGTAATTGGTCCACGTAGGATGGTAAATTTTGGTATTAATAGAATCCCCTAATGTTTCATACTTGGAGCTGATGCGAAAGTGTAAAATATTATGCTTCAACGGTAGTTCGGGATG
The DNA here is from genome assembly GCA_949130495.1 of Sambucus nigra. Classification (NCBI taxonomy): domain Eukaryota; kingdom Viridiplantae; phylum Streptophyta; class Magnoliopsida; order Dipsacales; family Adoxaceae; genus Sambucus; species Sambucus nigra. The sequence continues at coordinate 147,881,072 of OX422214.1, read as the reverse complement.
CTTGGTCGGCTGTAGACCTTCCAGACTTGTGAAATTTATCCACTTCAATAATTTTTTAGCGTGAATGGCAATTTTGTAAATATTTCAAATTTTAGCGATTATTTTTGGGGTATCTCCGTCTTTTTCCTTGTTAGCTATCGTAAACTCAACTATCATTCACTTTAATCATTACTTTTCCCAGTTTCTGAGGTGACTTATAAAAAGGGTGATAAAACTTCGATCATCTTTTTCCTCTCACTTCTAATTCTATTGTTGTGTTTTTTGAACTTTTGTGCCATCGTTTTCTTTTCTATCTTCAGTTCTTTCTGAATGCTTAAACTTTTGTAAGAATTTTTCTTCTCTTCTTCTTTGTTTTCTTCATCATGGTTTATCCTATCGAGTCGCTTGATAAATTCAGAATTGACTTTAGCATTCCATCTTGGGTTGTACTAGAACATCCCACATTTCCTTCTAATTTTTTCTCTATTGCTGAAGGCCATTGGTTCCCTTCCATATTTATTGCTGAATGTGGGTTCACATTTCCTCCTAATCCTCTGTGTCTGGAGTTTTGTCAATATTTTGACATTGTTCCTATAAGAGTGGATCCTAACACATGGAGAGTAGTGAATGGAGTAATAGGTTAAATCAAATCTATGGAACCCATCTAAGAATTCCAAAAATAATGTTTTGTTATAAATAGGTAACTAGTGATACTACTTATTGTTTGAAAACTAGGGAGTTAGTAAAGCTTTAGTAGTTAATATCCCTTATTCTAATAGGGATTTGTTTGATCATGGGGTAGTTGTAAAATATTGGCAACACGCCCCTTTAGTTGGAAGTGCTGAATATCAAGGACCTAGATTTCCGCTCTTTGGCAATGGAATAGTTTTCTTTATGTTTTAGTAGTTTTGCACTGTTTATATTTAGTAAAATATCATACTGACTGTCGCTTTGTAAATTGAATTGCAGTTGGCCAGAAAAGAAAATCCCCCAAAGAGAGTGAAATAAATTTGAAAGAATTGAAGTTTATTTGGGGACTTCACAAGGTAGTTGCTGAGGAGCACGTTAGGTCTGCCTCTTATTTACTTCAATACAAAAACATTGCTTCTTCCTTTATTGCCAGACCTGCTGCTTCTCCTGCTCTCGTAATTGATCTTGATCAAGAGGTTGTTGTTGATTTAGACACTCCTCTATCTAAAATTATAAAAGAGAGAAAGTTTCCTGATCTTATCAGTGGTAGTACTTTTGGCTCCCAAGCACCTACTGAAGGAGCCAAGAAAAAAATAATGGATGTTATAAAGCCCTTAGTCCCTAGGGACCCATCCCCAAAAGACCCAACCCCTAAAGTCCTAACCCCCAAAGATGCAGCTCCCAAAGACGTTAAATTTCATTTGAGAAGACTTAGGAGAGGGCTTGCAGAGAAACAGGTCGACTAGGTGACTGATCAATTATCCTTAGTTAAATTACCCTCTTCTGACGTTGTTCCTTCGACAGCTATTACTCCTGGTTTGGCCAAGAGGTTGATCAAATCTAGTACTCTTTCGAACCACAAGGGGTGGATGTCATGCTCCCTCAAGCGAGGGTTTTTGAATTGGTTGCTCATAGCCTTGCATCAGTAAGTAGTTTTTATTTTCTTAGTTTGGTTATCTTTTATATTTCTCATATACTCATCTTGATCTTCATCTCTTGTAGTTCTTGGTACACTTTAATAATATGCTGGAGAAGGATGATGCAATTAAGGCTTCTTCTTCAAATGATGTGTAGGAAGCCTTAGATGGATTAAAGAAGTCTTTGCTCGAGTCTCAATAGGCCTTAGAGACTGAGAAGAGTTCTTGGGTGGATAAACTGGAGATAGCCGAAACTGCTCGGCAGACGTCTGATGAGAATACCCTTGAAGCTGAGCACATGGCCAAGGAAACTGAGCGCAAGGGGAAGGAGGCTGAGTGCGGGGTAGAGGAAGCTGAGCGTAGGGCTAAGGCTGTTGAAGAGCTTATAGCCTCTACCAGATCCAAGAGAAAGTCAAGGCATCCTTTAGTACTAGTTGGGACAGGGGCTGGAACAAATCCATTTGTGTTGCCTCTGCTCAAATTGAGTGTGCAAAATAAAAATGTTTCAGAGATGGTTGGGTTGCTGCTCTTTAGGATTTAAACATTATTAAGAGCTATAAACTTTTTCAGAGATATGCTCATGGTCCTCCTCCAGTCATTGAGGATGAGGTTGAAGATGAAGTTGGTTCTGGAGTGTCTTCCCTAGTGGTTGAATCTACTGCAGACCAACCTAAATTTTTTTATCCTTCTCTTCCTCCAGCCGAGCAAACCGAGGAACTCCATCCTGTAGCCTCTTCTTCTAAGCAGGAAAAGAAGGTAGAGAATGATAGGGAGAAGGTGTAAAGTTGTTCGGAATTTGCCATTTTTCTTTTTTGTTTCTTATTTATTTCTTTTGATTGTATTTGAACTCTTTGTTATCAATAAAAGAACATTTTCTTCCTTTTTGTCTCTTATTGATTATACCTGTTCTCCATTCTTGTTATTGATTGTTGGTCACTTCTTCTTGCTAGTTTATAGTGAAGATGGAATAACTATCATTCAATGATACCGAGCTACTAAGGAAGTGCAATGCTTTTTTTAAAGTAGAACATACAGACTTATCCGAAGAAGAAATTATTCGGTTGCTCAGTGATGAAGTATCAGAACAGGCTAAAGAATCCTATAAGTATTTGAAGTACTTACTTGATCGGGCGGTAGCAAATAATATTGCTTACTATGAGATGATAAAAGAACTTCAAGAACAGTATAAAGAATCCACTACGATGTTTCACCAGAGCTATGAGCAGAAATATCAAAACTTAAGTGTAGGTCGGGGTTTTGATAATTTTATTTCTATTTATAATAAAAAGGAAGCTTTGCTTAAGCTTGAAGTTGAAGAAACCAAAACTGTTGCCAAACGTCTGGAAGAGGAGAATAATAATTTGAGAAATGAAGTGAATATTTTGAAGTCTGCATCTAGAGATATTATTATTACTATTAATGAGGGTTACTTCTTTTTAGAGGCTGAAAATGCAACATTAAGAGATGAATTGGAAGCTTTAACAAATATTAAGCTTGCATCTTCCTCCCGATCAAGAAGTAAGCCTGGCCGAGGAACCACAGAAGAAATTAGGACCCATAGGACCTTGCCAATCAAGATGCACAGTTAAAAGTAAAAGACCGAGCTATTGATGAGATGTCCCAGAAGCTGAAGACCTTGTCTGAATAATTATCCACTCAATCTTCTCAATTATAGGTTAAGAATGGAGTATTGAAGAAACTACAGTCTCAGGTAGATAAATTAACCTTTTAATTCCACAAGCAGCTGAGATAAATTTTAATGGATGGGTATAATGAAGCTTTGGGAAATTTTAACGATAGACTTCAACAGTCTAAGAATGAGTCCTATAAATGGAGTTGGATGAATGATTTAATCGTGCTGAAGGTAGATCAGAACAACTTTTTATGGGATTGGTATGACCCAGGCTTACTGGAGCTTGACAATCCTCCATTCAAGTTAGATGTTAACTGGATTCCTGTTCATCGTATTCCTCAATGCTTGATTTCAAAATACTTAGGAGATTATAAGCTACATGATGAACTAGAGATTATTCGACCTCCTCATTTGCTTGATCATCCTAGCAGCAGCAATATCAGGATGCTTCAGAACTTTAACTTCATCAACTCTCTTTATACTTTGGATGATCCTCCAGCTGGCATGGATCCTGTTTTTAAGGCTAAAGGAAAACGTCCTGTAGAATATGGATTTGTATTTTGTTTTTGTATATTTAAGCAATAATATGTAATCATTTAATTTAATGAAACGCTTATTTTACAAATGGATCAACTTTTAGTCAATATTTGCATATATGAATGTTTATTTAGTCTTTGACTATAAATGGATCAACTTTTAGTTAATCTTTAGTTTTTTACCTTTTCTATTGATATCCTTAGGATTATCCTAGGTATTATATCAATTACCAATGCATCACCATGGTTCTACTAATGTACCTAAAGGTTTTCGATAATTGCATTAGTTACCTTGGTTTCCAGGCATGAGTGGAACATTTGTCCATCGTTTAGCCCAGTTTAGATGAAAATTATTCATCTAGGTCTTCGTTAACCAAGCATTTGGGACTTACAATTTTGCCTTGGGTGGTTTTTTATATGTTTGACAACCAACTTTGTAGGTGCCTTTACTGATATCGACCAACATTTCACTGGTGGTTTATGTTAACGACCAACATTGTTGGAATTTTTGTGTTGACGACCAACTTTGTTGGTGCCTTTATTGTTGTCGACCAACATTATTGGTATTTTTGTGTTGACAACCAACTTAGTTGGTGCCTTTGTTGCTGCCGACCAACATTGTTGGTATTTTTGTATGTGCATGCATAATATAGAGCACTAGTACTCCAAAAAAAAATAACAAATTTAGGGAAATTGCATTCTAATTAATATTGAAATGAACTTAATACAGCATGATTGCATCACTGATAGTATTTCCTCAAGTGTTCTGCATTCCATAGGTTCTTGAATTCTTCACCTTCCAAAGTCTCAATTCGATATGTGCCTGGTCGGATGACTATAGTAATACGATAAGGTCCATGCCAATTGGCTTCCAGCTTATTGCTCTTCTAAATTACTTTCTTCAAAACATAATCACCCTCTTTTAAGTTGCTCAGTTTCACCCTCTTATTGTAAAAATGTGTAATTCACTATTGATAGGTTACATTCCTTAAAACCGCATCTTCACGTACCTCTTCTATCATGTCTAAGTCCATCCTTTTCATCAAATCACTGACTGAGGTATTGAAGTTAAGAACTCCGTGCGTAGGTAAACCTAGCTCGGCAGGAATTACTGCTTTAGTACCAAATGCTAACATGTAGGGAGTTTCTCCAGTAGTTATTCTAGGAGTTGTTCGGTAAGCCCATAAGATAGAATACAGTTCATTGATCCAATTCCCTTTAGCATTTTCAAAACTTTTCTTCAACCCATTCAGCAAAGTTCTATTAGTTACCTCTGTTTAGCCATTTTTTTTAGGATGGCCATGAGCAGAGTAGATTTTTTGGACGTTGGATTGGGCATAATAAGCAGCAAATTCGTCGTTATCGAACTGTGTGCCATGATCAGTGATAAAAGCGTAGGGTAAGTCATACTTGCATGGGATATTCTTCCAAATAAATTGATAAACCTTTTTATAGGATATATCGATCAACGATTCAGCTTCAACCCATTTAGTAAAGTAATCAACATCTATAACCAGGTACTTGAACCTTCCTCGGGTGGTAGGCAGAGGCCTGACCAAGTCAATTCCCCACATAGAAAAGGGCTAAGGTGAAGTGATTAGTGTTAGGAGAGCTTGTGGGGCCTTGCGTATGCTGAAAAACCTCTGGCACTTATCACACTTCTTGATAAAATTTGCACAATCTGCTCGCATAATTGGCCCATAGTACCCCTGTGTATGGATTCTCTGCAACAACATTCTTCCTGCTATATGGGCTGCACAGGACCCTTCATGGACTTCTTCAATTAAATCCTTTACTTCAGTTGGATGCACACACCGTTGTAGACCAACAATTAGTCCTCTTCTATATAACACACCATCATCTAGCATATATCTTACGTCTTTGTATTTTAACTTCTTAGCTTCAAGTAGGTCGGCTGGAAGAATCCCTTTTTCAATATATAATCTTATGGGATCCATCCAAGATGGTCCCATATCAACTGCAATAAAATTAACCATCAGATCTTCATCAATGCTCCTGTTAGCAAGTAGGTCAATAGGAATAGTTCTTCGCAGCTCAATTCTGGTTGTTGAAGCTACCCGAGTAAGTGCGTATGCTCAGGCATTTTCCAATCTTGGAATTTTGATCATCTGGGCAACTAGTATAGTGGAAATTATCTCCAAAGCTTTAGCTAAGTATCTCAAAATCAGTTCTCCTTTAGCTATATATAAGTTCAACACCTGATCTACCACCAATTGTGAATCACTGTATACCATAATTTGCTCGGCATTTTGTTATTTAGCTAGATTTAAACCAACAATCGTAGTTTCATACTCTACCTCATTATTGGAGGATTGAAATTGGAATTGTAGAGCGTATTCTATATCTAGCTCATTTGGAGTATTGATAATGATTCTAGCTCCACATCCAGTTGCACAGGATGACCCATTAACATACAAACTCCATATGGGGATACTGCTATCAAACGCTTGGTTTCCCAAAATCCTTTGATGGAAGATTTTATCCTTCACCTCCTTATACTTATTCTTCATCTCTTGTACTCCGCTGGACGGTTCTGGTTGATCATTGATAACTTCTTTTGTAGTTTCCCCCATTTGGAGTTGGTCGGACGGATCTCCAGTAGGTTTGTTGACTCCTAAAAATTGCTTGACCAGAATCTCTTGTTGCTCGGGGACCTCTAGGTAAGTAAATTCTGTAATAAAATCAACATAACTTGGACTTTTAAAGCGGTTCTTGGTGTGTATACAAGGTCATATTCCCCCAACTCCACAGCCCAATACATCAATCTTCCATATTTCTCTAGCTTATGCAAAGCTTGCCTCAGTGGCATGTTAGTGTATAACACTATGGTGAGAGCTTTAAAATATGGCTTCATTCATCTACTAGCCTCAATTAAGGCCAATGCTAATTTCTTCAGTCTGGTATATCTAACTTCTGCTCCTCAAAAAGCTTTTCTAGTGTAGTAAACTGGATTTTGAACTCCATTCTTTCCCTAATCAAGGCAGAGCTAACAACTGATTCAAATACAGCTTTTCTCCCAACACTAGTCGGGAGAGTAGTTGTGGTATTCCCAGGTACTTTTTCAACTTCAGGAAGGCTTTTCACATTCATCGTTCCATTCGAAGGTTTTTTCGAGCACCTTAAAGAATGGAAAATACCTATCCGTTGCTCGGGACACAAATCTGTTGAGTGCCACTACGCGCCCTGTTGGCATTTGAACATCCTTTTTATAGGTCTGGGATTACGTTTCTATCAAGGCTTTGATCTTATCTAAATTAGCTTCAATGCCCCTTTTATTTACTATATACCCGAGGAACATTCTCTCCTGGACTCCGAAGACGCATTTGGTGGGGTTTAACTTCATCTGGTGCTTTTCCAATTGATCAAATATCTGGATGAGGTCGACAATATGATTAACAACTTTTTTCTCTTAGTGAGAATATCATCAACATACACCTCTATATTCTTGCTTATTTATTCCTCAAATACTTTGTTCACCAGTCTCTAATAAGTAGCACCTGTATTTTTTAGACCAAATGTCATAACATTATAGCAATAAGTTTCTCAGAGAGTAATAAAATAAGTACTTTCTCTGTCTTCTTGCTTCATTTTGATCTGGTTATAACCAGAATACGCATCCATGAAACTCAACAGCTCGTGCGCCGAAGTAACATCCACCAGTTGATCAATTCATAATAGAGGAAAGTGATCCTTTGGACATGCTTTGTTCAAGTCAGTAAAATCCACACACATCCTTCACTTATTGTTTTTCTTTTTTACTATAAGTACATTGGTCAACCAGCCCAGGCACTTCACGTCTTCAATAAATGAAGCTTTTTGAAGCTTCTCAACTTCTTCCTGTATAGCCTGGTTCTTCTTCAGGCTAAAAACTCTTCTTCGTTGCATCACTGGTTTAACCTCCTTATTAACATTAAGCTCATGGCATAGGAAATTTGGGTCTATCCCCGATATATCTTCATGGCTCCACGCGAACACCTATTTTTATTATCTCAGGAAAGCCACTAACTCCTATTTAAGAACCGATTCCAATGACGCTCCTATGAGTTGTCCGTTCTGGTTTATCATCATCTATAATAATGCTTTTTGTTGCCCCCGTCACTTGACCTTTTACAATCTTAGATTCATCTCGTGGATCTAAGGTTTCAACCTCAGATTCGTTGTTCGGCTCAGATATATCCACTTGATAAGTGGTTGTTTTCCTTGTTGTTTCTAACATATCTTCCTCCTCACTAGAGGAATAATAGCATTCCTGAGATACTTTCTGATCTCCTTTTACTACTCCAACTCCAAAGTTCATCGAGAACTTCAGGCATTGATGAACAGTAGAGGGTACAACTTCAAATTTCTTCAAACCAACTTTTTCTATGATCGTGTTATAGGCAGAATGAACATTTTTGTCCATTATAAAGAATCTCACTTTCTCTGTCCTGCTCGCCCGCCATGTCCCTATCAACACGTCTAGTTTGATTATCCTTAATGAAAATACTTTCTCACCAGAGAATCCAATGAGTGGCCTGTGGTAAGGCTCCAATTGGCTGAGTTTTAATCCCAAACTTTCAAAATAGGGATAGAACATGATGTCTGCCGAACTGCCATTATCCATTAATGTTCTTGCCACCAGTACTTCTTTCATCCTAACTCTGATTACCAAAGGATCATCATGAGGATACAACACTCCAGATTGATCATTCTTGGAAATGCCAATTATGATCTTATCCTTATTAATTTTTCTTGATCGATCTTCCTCGGTAAGGTTGATTTACTGGATATAGGAACAAGCTTGAGCCTCATTGAGGTAAGCCTTCCTTTCAGCTCTATGATCTCCTCCTCCTGTATCCCTACCAGTAATCATATGGAAATCAAAATATCCAAAATTAAGTGTGAATACCTTGCGTTCAGGTTGGCTAGGCTCGTTGGGAAGACCAGGATTATCTTCTGGATCATCGTCATGGTTCCTCTTCTTATCTTCTCTAGGTCTAACAGGTGATTTAGATCTATGTTGACCTCTGCCTCCAGTTCTTCCACCAGCCTGTCGATCAACAAATCTGTCTAATGAGTGCTTCTATCTCATTCTGGAGAGAAATACACCGGTTAGTCTTACGACCACGATCTTTGTGAAATTCACAATACTTGGACTTATCCCTTTTATCAGCAGGTAACCTTAACTTTTCAGTCCAACTCAAATCATTGTTGTGCTTGATTTCTTCCAAAATATGATGTATATCCACCATTAAGGGAGTGTAATTGGTAAATTTTCTAAGCCGATCTAGGATTTCTTTTACTTTCGAATTCCTTCTCTCATTGTGATTCTTGTGCTCCTTCTTATCTGACTTCCCTTATATCTTTGCTTCCGCCTTTGCATCTGAATTCTTTTTAGCAGCCATAGCTTCTTCGACGTTCATAATTTTAGTTGCTTTAGCCATCAATTGTGTCATCATCTTCGGGGGATCTTTTGCCAAAGTATAATACAATTTGTCGGGGAGCAAACCACTCATGAGGAATGTGATTGCAGTCTTCTTTTCGTAATCAATTACTTCTATTTTCTCATTGTTGAAACGAGTGATATGATCCCTGGAACTTTTTCCCACGTTCTGTCTTACACTAAGCAAATGAGTTGCTCTCTTCACTGGCTTTGCTACAAAGAAAAAATTACTAATGAATAGCTCAGCGAGTTATTGGATGCAAGAAATCTACCCCCGAGGAAGACTATTATACCAGATTTGAGCAGACCCAGTGATTGTTCCTGAAAATACCTTGCACCTCATTTCATCAGGAACCTCATAAATATCAGTCGCTGTTTGATATTATTCTATATGAAGAACCGGATCAGTCTTTCCATCATACTTGGGAGTGACCATTGGAACTTTAAACTTGGTCGGCATAGGGAAGTCTACGATGGTTTGCACAAAGGGAGATCCCTTAATAAAACTTATGTGGAGGGGATTCTTGGCCTTGGCCATTTTTACACACATATCTTCCAGGCACTGAATAGAACCTTTCTAAGTATCACTGTTAGCACCAGAACTATGGGTGGCAGCTTTTTTATGCTGACCAACAAATCGTGTAGAGCTTTCTTTTTGCGAGCCTTCTCTTTGGCTGGACCGAGCAGTTTGTCGGGTGTTCAATCTAGATTGGGTTGAATCTTCCCTCAAGTTTCTTGGTCGTCGGGTATTTCTCAACGCAACCCAGAAGGCATTTCCCTTGGGTCCCAAACAGGATAGGCCCTACTTAGCCTTTCTAAGGCACTCAATATTTCTGGGATGAGGGATTGTCTATCAGAGGTGTTGGTAATCCTAATAGAAGAAGTTGCTCCATGAAGGTACGAAGGATCCCTTGAAGTTCGAGAATGGCTATGCCTAATACTCCTTATTAGAGGTGGTGGCATACTCCTTTGATTGAATTGTTCAAGAACTCTAGCTCGTAAAGTTTGGGCGGCCAACTGCCGCATCGTGTCATGCATAGCCTCTTGACCCTTGGACAAGGTAGCTAAAATCTCGGTTAAATCATTGTTGTTTGGAGGGGCAGAGGAATTAGGCGAAATCCCTCATTTCTGGTGCTTGATTCAGGAATTTCAGCCATGAACGATGAATTGGTGAAAATATCTAGTAATACGTTCCCACAGACGGCGTCAATCTGTTGATGCAAAAAATTGGACTAGGCGTAATTTATTGATTACAGATAAATAATTAAAAACAAATAAGACAAAGAGGTTTTTAAAGTGGTTCAACTCAATGGAAAAGCCTACGTCCACTGTTATGTATTCACTGCCTTGATTTATTTTTCCCCTGTCCCTTGCAATGAGGATGATACAATGTATTTATAGCCCAAGAGGGGTATTGATCATGATGGCAGCTTATTGTAGGGGTCAGCACCCTTGCTCAGCTTCAAAGAGAGGGTCAGCTCAGACATGGAATCGTATGTGCAATGTGAGGGACAAAGCTGAAGAGCAAATGATGTGGATTATTGGAGAAGGAAATATTCATATAGCAAAGGACAACTGGGGTGTTCCTGAATGTAAATTATCAAATGTGGTAGAAGCGGGGCAGATTAAAGAATACTGGAACCAAAGCAAAATATGGGATAAAGAGAAGTTAGAGCAGGTCTTCAACTATGAGATCACTTTTAAAGTGTTAACTTTTGAAGAAATTATGCCTAATTCTTCTGATTCTCTGATTTGGAAACCTTCTAGCACAGGTCTCTTCAATATTACCTCTGCTTGGAACATTTGTAGACAGTCAAGTCCATCATGTCTGAGTTCGAAGTTTATCTGGCATAAACATCTTCCCATAAAAATGTCAGTTTTTATGTGGAAGATGTTGAATAATCTTCTTCCTACTGATGATAAGATAAAAGCTATTGGTTTTAGAGGGCCTTCAAAATGTTGTTGTTGTCAAAAGCCAAGAGAAGAAGATGTTGATCATATATTAGAGGCTGGAGATTTTCCTTCTGCTATATGGGATCAAGTTACTAGAGAATATGGGATTACTAGAATTCGAGGTGGAGGTGTGCGAAATCAGCTTTTTCAATGGTGGATTCATGGGGTTAAGGTAGACAAAATTGTAAGCAAAGTGGTGCCATCAATTGTTTGTTGGTTCTTATGGTGCTATAGAAACAAATGTCGGTATGATGATTGCTCTCCTAGTGTGGCTTCAATTTTGGTTCTAATTAAAAATGAAATTTCTCGAAGGGCTGTTACGAGTATGGAGCATGGTAAAAAAGATATAATGTTTGTAAAATGGAATCCTCCTATATATGGCTCTTTGAAGTTAAATGTGGATGGGAGTGCTATAGGGAATCCTGGGCATGGAGGAGGAGGTGGCGTGCTTAGGAATCAATCAGGAGATATGGTTTGGGCGTTTCATGCGCATTTTGGTGTGGTGTCTAATATGGAAGCTGAAGCTTTGGCTTTACTAAAAGGCCTTGAATTCCTTTTAGACTTTATTGGTTATGATCTATTGGTAGAAAGTGATTCAGAGGCTCTTGTGAACATCATCAATTGTCAAAGAAAGCCTCCTTGGAAAATAAGTTGGGTTATTCATAAAATCAGGAGCTTAATGGAGATGATGAAGATAAAACTTGTTCATGTATATAGAGAGGCGAATAAAGTGGCTGATTTTCTCGCAAAGCTAGGAGCATCTGAGAAAAAGGACTGCTTCTCTTTAGTTCTTAGTGACTTCCCAAAGCATCTCAAAGGTCTTATAGTAGTGGATAAATGGAGACTCCCATCCATCAGACATGTATAGTGGTCATTGGTGTTCTATTTTGGCAGTAGGTAGGATTAGTCTATATCTATTTTGCTCCTTATTAAATGGCTCTGTAAGGGATCTAGTCTATAAAGATCCTTATTTATATTTCCTTAAAGTTCTCTGTGTTCTTTGGATGTAAGCCATTTAGAAGAGGCAAGGTCTTCTAAATATTGCTAATAAATCTTATAAAGTTAAAAAAAAAAAAAAAAAAAAAAAAAAAAAGATAGTTGTCGTATGAAAGGATGGAATGCCTTCATTTGTTAGACAATTACATCAATACATAATGATAATTAAATATATGAATGTTGTCTCTTCATTGGCACTACATGCTGTAACACTATTGTTGCTTTGTTGGTTATACAAATTAAATTTTCGGTTGTTGGTCAGGCTTCATTGTATCATGCTGACTTGGACTTGTGCCATACTGGATGACACGTGCTGACTTGTAATTGGTCCATGTAGGATGGTAAATTTTGGAATCAACACGGTTAGAAATACGAATTCATTCTCAAGCTCAATAAAATATTTTGATAATGGGAAATGAGTACTACACAGTTAGAAAATTCGACAATACTCCTACAGACATTTTAACCACAGAAATCAAACATAACTTTATTATATTAGGTACAAAAAAGAGAAAGTACAGTACCACTGTTGAGGAAGAAGACTGAATCAAGTAATGATTAACAAATTCATATGTATCAATATGTCAAATATACACAATCAACTTTTAAATTTATTAACACATTAACTCATATCCTGCAGGATGCAATATATCATTTCATCTCTACATCGTCGGACCATAGAAGCATCATGAAAGTTACGAATGCAGTGCCAAAGATCATAACATACTTCTTATATTTAAGATTTTCAAGAATTTGATGTTTTCAGTACAATGTTTGTCATCCATCAACATATAATTTGTTCAAATATTAGATATATAATTTTGTTATTTTCAAATGAATATTTCGCTCTAAACTCATTAATAAAAGTTGTTGTATCACAACACAAAAAAATATCTTTGTCAAACAAGAGTTCACTATTTCAAAATGGGTATATCCCTTCTCATTTAATTATGAAAAATATATTATTTGATAACAAAATAAAATAATGAATAAATTGTTATAAAATATTGGTCACGCATCACGTGACCTCAATGCTAGTTGTAATAAAAATTAAATTGATCAGCTAATATTTATAGTTAAAAAATAAAGTTGTTGAGGTTCAAAAGAAATAAGGGATGTTAAGTATTTAATTTCATTTATAAAGATTTATTTGTGATTACTCTTATATTTTTATTTTTTTTAGGAGCTGATCATATTATAATAAATATTGAACAACTATTATTCTCTGCAAAAAGAAAATGAGTAATTACAGAGAGAGTAAAAGCGATTTTGAATGATTACGAGATTTTTTATAATTTAAAAAACACTTAAAAGTGGAATTTTGTTATAAATATTGTATTTATCCTATTTGAGTGGATGTCCACTCCTATTAGGACTCTACTAACTTGTACTATAAATAAGGGGTGACCCCCCCCCCATTTGTTACACACCAATCAATAGAGCACACTTCATCTCTCCATATTTCTCTTTACTCTTTCTATGATCATTTAGTTCATAACACGTTATCAGCATGAGTGCTCAATCAACAACAACAAAAAAAAGGGTTTATATCTTTCTCTCTCTAAAGATAGAGAGTTGCCGACATTTTTAACTTTCTCTCTCTTTTGTTTTAAGCCTCCATTTCTTTTTCTCTCTCTAAATTCTTGAGATTTATTTGAGAGCTTCGTAAAATCCAAACACTACTTTGTAAGATCTTGAGTTTTGTATTTGTATATAAGATTTTGTTTAGCTTGTAGCAGCTACCTACGCATCAGACCATTTGAGTTGTTGGGTTTCAAAGTTTTCTTCTAATTTTCGGGTAAGAAAAACATAAGGGGGTTGTGGATGTGGCTGTCTTGATCCTCGGTTGAATTTCTTTGGTGTTCCGGTGTGGTTTGGAGTCGAGTGTTAGTTCCGACTTGGTGCTTTTTCCAGCGGTGTTCTCCTCCCCGATCAGGTGTTATATCCGGTGGATATTTTTTTTTAGGTAACAATATTATATATATATATATATATATATATATATATATATATATATATATATTTGTTATATATTAGTTTAGTGTTTAAGATCTGGTATAGGTCCGTCCTCATACACGAATTCTCTAAATTTGTTTTCTTAAACATTGGATCCGAAAACGAAAAAAAAAATATTAATTTTGCTTTTCTAAACTTTTGTTGCACAAGATCTGCTTGTGTTGAGATATTAAATTCTGGATTGACTTTTGTTGTTGATTTGTGTAAAACAAAACTATTACTGCTTGTTCATTTGGTGAAATTATGTCTTAGTAGACCTGGTTTGGTCGGATTAAAAAGATTTTAACAGTTGTTGATTAGAAATCAATTTTTTTTTGCAGAACAATTTTTGTTTGAAAAATATTAATCTGTTCGTTTTGACACTTTTAAGTGTTGTCTTTTTAGTTCCACATATTGTGTACCATTTTATATAGTGCTTATGTTGAGGTATTTTCATTTGGACCCTTTTTAGATCTTGGAACTATTTGTTAGGTGTCTACTTTGGACTAAAATTTTTGTTGACTAAAATTTATTCGGGCTGAATTTTTTTTTTCCATCTCCATTTAAATATTGGACTAATACTGGATTTAACCTTTGTATGTTTTTTTTTGGACATGATAATAACATGTACCATAAAATCAGACCTGAAGATCTCAATAATTTGGGCCTGAAGTTCCCAATTCATATTTAAATTTTTGCGGCCTGAAGTTCACAATTAATGTTCAATTTTTGAACATGATAAAATGTTTCGTAAAATCAAACTAGAAGTTTTGATTTTGAGGATCTGAAGATCTCAGTAATTAGGACCTGAAGTTCCTACATGATATTCAATTTTGAACCAGAAGTTTCAATAATTGATGTTCAATTTTTGAACATGATAAAATGTCGCATAAAATCAAACTAGAAGTTTTGATTTTGAGGGCCTAAAGATCTCAATAATTTGGGCCTAAAATTTCCAATTCTTATTTAAATTTTTGTGTCCAGAAGTGCGCAATTGATGTTCAAGATTTTGGACACAATAATAGACTGTGGCGAAAAATCAAACTTGAAGTTTTGATTTAAAAATTTGGGACCTGAAGTTCCCAATATAATTTGATATTTGGGGTCTCAAACTCTCAATTAGTATTTTTTGGGGGGACTTAAAGCTTCTAATGGCTATTTACATTTGGGACCTGAAGTTCCCAAATAGTTATTTTAATTTGGGACATTAAGCATACTCAAATAGTTTAATTTGGATATGAAACTCCAAATTTATATTTGTGATCAAACCTGAAGCTTTGACACAATGGGGTGGGGATTTTTAAATCCCAAGATATTAATAAAATTGAACCCGAAGTTCAATAAATTTTTGGACCTGATGTTCCATATACAATATGCTTCCCAACAATTAATTAAAAATTAGGGCCCGAAGTTCCTAATTTACATTTAAATTCGGACCTGAAGCTCCGAATTGCTATTTAATTTGGGATCTGAAGTTCCCATGTCAATTTTTTCATTTGGAACCTGAAATTTCCAAGTTATTTTGGGATTAAAAGTCCTTAATTATTGTTCAAATTATTGAACATGACAATGAAATATGCCCTAAAATCAAATTTGAAGTTTTTGATTATTTTTCTATCAGGGCAAAGAATACTAAAAGTCCAATCACAATTATTTATAATTTGGACCAGAGATCCAATAATTTTGTAATCAAACATGAAGTTTTGATTACTTATATAATAAGGGTAAGGATCGTACATATTCCGTAAGGATTATTTCTATTTTTGGACCTGAAGTTCCAAACAATTTTAACCCGTATCAAACTTGAAGTTTGAATATAATTGGACGGTTGTTAAACGTCTCTAAATATTTAATGTTATGATATGAACTTATCATTATTGGGGCCTGAAGTTCTCTAATAATTATTCCAATATGGAAATTGAATTTCTCCGTTCAAATTTTGGGAATGTTGAGTACATAAATTATTTGGGCCTAAAGTGACAAAAAAAAAATATATCACAATCAAACCTAAAGTTTTGATTATCAAATTGAAAGGTTATAGACCATGATTCCCCCAATTATCATTGATTTGTGATATGAAGATTCAAATTCAATATTGTGACCAGAAGTTCACAAAATATTTTTTTTATTTGGGATATAAAATCCATGCTATTTATGGTTATTTGGGCTTGCAGATCCAACTAAAATGCGCGATAAATTAAAACTCGAAGTTTTGATGGTGTTACCTAATGGTACCCACTTATTCATAAATAAAGCTATATACTCAAGAAATTTCAGAAGAAATTTATTGAGTTTTAAGGACATAAGAGTGAACGGGTATCATATTGAAACATGTAATGAAGGTAATAAAGAGTTTCTTTGCATTACATCTAGTGTTGGAAGCTAGAAGCTCACACTAGAGAAATTGCCTGCATTATCCATGGGGTTATACCATACAACAATTAATGTTGTAGAATCACATACTGTCATGAGCCGGAAGCTCAATGATCCTTATAATTTAATATTATGGCATGACCGATTGGGTCACCCTGGATCAAACATGTTGCGTCGAATCATAAACAACTCATATGGGCACTCGTTAACAAACAAACAACTTACCTTACCCGATGATCATTTTTTCACCCCTTGTTCTCAAGGTAAACTAATCACTAAACCATCTTTTCTCAAAATTGCCTCTGAGTCACCATCCTTTTTTACAAAGAATTCAAGGGGATATTTGTGGACCCATCCACCCTTTTAGTGGACCTTTTAAATATTTTATGGTTTTTATTGATGCGTCCACTCGTTGGTCACATGTTTGTTTGTTATCTACTCGTAATTTGGCCTTTGCAAAATTTCTTGCTCAAATCATAAAACTTAGAACACATTTTCCTGATCAACACATTAAATCCATCCGTTTAGATAATGCGGGAGAATTTACTTCTCAAGTTTTTGATGAATATTGTTTATCACAAGGTATTGATGTTGAGCACCCAGTCCCGCATGTCCACACTCAAAATGGTTTAGCTGAGTCTTTGATTAAACGTTTGCAACTTATTGCGCGACCTTTGCTTATGCAGTCTAAACTCCCAGTCTCTGCCACTACACCAAATCCGCCCATTTGTCAAGGTCATTGACCTTGACAAATTCACCTTGTCAAGGTCAATGACCGTGACATTTCGAGGCGAGACAACTTTTTTTGTCACGGTCGTGTCACGGTCATTGACCTTGACACAAAACTCGCGTTTTGTGTCACGGTCGTGTCAAGGTCAATGACTGTGACACGTTTGTCACGGTTTATAACCGTGACAAAGCCGTGACCCTTTTTAAAATAATTGTCACGGTCAATGACCGTGACAAGCCCGTGACAAATGTTGTCACGGTTTTGTCACGGTCAATGACCGTGACAATTCTGGGCAGAATTTAAAAAAAATCTGCTGGGCAGTATGGCCACCGCCACTGCCCAGCAGTATATTTGTACCTGTTATAGCAACGTTGTACCTGTTCCAAACATCATATATCCAACACAAACTAAAGATAATGCAAATATATATTCATGACAGTATAATCCAAATCTTCAAAGTAAAAATAATATACATGACGATATAATCCAAATATAATTAAAATGGACAAACTTAAAAATAATGTTACTACATGTCTTAGATAAAACTGAGGAGGTGAGTAGGCCACACGACATACGAATTGACGCACCCACTAATATACGTCGTGCCGCATTGTTCGCGCAACCACAATAGGGAGTTCTCCTTCCCGGGTATGACATGCGTGACGAGCACCCTGGACTCCATCTCTTGAAGCACACGTCCATGGACTAGTCCACCCTCGACGATGTTCGGGTCCCTCAATCCCCGCCCTATCCGCTGGCCATCAAATATGTCCAATATGAACACGCTCGGCCAACCAATTGTCGATAATGGTCTGTTAGAGGGCGTCAAATAGGGAAGTGGATCGTCGAAGTACGAACGTGTCGGTGATGAAGCAGCGAGGTCCACATCCTCGTCATCCTGCGCCTCGTCCTCCCGCACCTCCTCCTCCACCGCCTTCTCCTTCCCTTTCCCTTTCCCTTTCTCTTTACGGTCTCCACCCAACGTACGCTTCATGAATGCGTACATATCTTGGACCGTCGCCTCTAAACGGGACAGCTTCGCGTCGTGTGAATCCACCGTTCGAGCCAACCCGGTGTCGCTCGTCTCCAATCCGATGATCCTAGATTTGGCCACCCGCGAGCTCACTCCCCTTGTCCTCCCCTTGCGATCAGAGCCAAGCACTTGGCTGAGTGCGTCTGTGGACAAAGATGCCTTGTCGGCATCAGACTGCGACTCATGCACTTCCTTAAGCTTTGCCTGAAACGACAAAAAGCACATGATTAGTAAAATAAGTAAACTAAAAAATTATAACGTAATTAACAATAATTAAACTGTCGGATTACTTACAATCGTGGCTGCGACGCTCGGGGACACCTCCTTGTCCTTCCCCTTCTTCGTCCGAAGAGCCACATAAGTATCGAGCCTATGTGGCTTACCCCCTGGCCCACTCCCTACCCCCTGAAATAAAATAAAGTAAAGTAAAATTAGTATCGGCCCCGCAAAGTAAAATAATATCCAATAATATATTTCTGTAGTTATAGATAAATTAAATATAACCTTCATCCTATGCTCCACCTCAGCGTAAGAGGTCCGGCCGGAGTAGTGCACGTCCGTCTTTTTAGCCCGATTTTCCCTCCCCGATTGGCGAGATGCCAATTGTCGATCCTCGATCTCATTGTCAATGAACTTTTGCCATTGTGCCAATGAGATCGGCTCCTTGGGCGGGACGGATCCGCGCCATTGTAAAATGGTCTCTCGTGTTTTTCCAAAGTACCGTGTCCGCATATTTTTTTTCCACGTCTTGTGTTGCTGCCTCAACTGCTCGAAGACGGAATCACGTAGCTTTGGATCCAAGTTGAATTGTTCCTGTCCAACAAATACAATGTTAGTTGCGAATAAATATAAATATAAATATAAATATAAATATAAATATAAATATAAATATAAATATAAATTGAAATTGAAATATTCATATAAATATTACCTGTAGTGCCGCCCAAACAGCTAACTTGAGCTCATACGGCACCTCCTTCCAACTCATAAACCCCGGGCCGATGACCGTCTTTAGCAGCTCGAGGGATCTCGCTAAAAGCTCCGACTTGTTTTCGACGGTAATCCCAAATTTTCCATATTTGGGGAGCCTAGGGGCGGAGGAGCCCTTGTCGCCTCCGCTACCACCGAACCCAGACGACGACATCATCATAAACAGCATCATCATCTTCGCCCTAACATCTGAAGGAGACATTTTTGCTGTAAAAAAAATGTTATTAGTACAGATAGAAAAAATGTTATTAGTACAGATAAAAAAATGTTTCGTCTATATTATAACGTATGTGTAAGTTCCGGCAATACCACCCCCGCCACACGCGCGCACACACACACACACACACACACACCACCCCTACCCACCCCACCCCACCCCCGCCACACGCACACACACACGCACACACACACACACACACACACACATATTTTGAATGAAAATATCAATTATTTATAAAATTGATGTCTCATAATAGTGAATAAGGGTTAATCCTAGCCATTGATTAAGTGTATTATTAGTAAGTACAAAAATTAAATATGGACTCTTAATCTAGGATATAAGGAGTATTTGTTAGTGAAATAATAATTTAGTGATAAAAACACACTCGAACACTACCAAGTTTTGACGACACGGGTCTCTAGAAAGAAAAACAAGCATTTCCAAATTACACGTCGAAATAATACAAGTGCATGCTTTGCAATCAAAGGTATTTATCTTTAGGGGTTTGTAAATTTAGGATTTATTGTAATATGTATTTTGAAAATAGGACAACAAACATTTTATTTATGATTTTAGTCCCTATTTTTTAATAAAACCGCTGGCGCGGACCCATATTCATAAAACGTTAACCAATCATAACATGTCACGTGTCCCTTTAATTTGAAAATAGGGACAAAAAATGGAAACAAAATGTTTGTTGTCCTATATCCATAATCAATATTATTTTAAGTCCTAAAATTACATAATCTATTATCTTTATAAGGATAAAATTATCTTAAAATGATTGGTAGGGAATGTCTATGAGGTGGATGATAATTTATTTGATATTTTATTTTATTTCTTTTGGTTAGGTTATTAAGACTTTATTTGAATTGATATCTTAGTAATTATTATTTAATATTTATTTTGAGAAATTATCTTATAGTAGGATTATTATCCTAGAAACAATTCTATCAATTCAAATAAATAGATATCAATTCAAATAAATAGATGTCATGTCGGGTTCGTGTTAAGTATTAGTCAACCCTAACCCGACCCATTTAACTAATCGTGTCAGATGAGCAAACACTAACCCGACCTATTTATTATCGTGTCGTGTTCGGGTTGACCCGCATAACCCATTAAGTAAAATATAAAATAATTTTTTTCTTCTCTCTTAACCAATCATAGCACTCATACGCCTACAATAACTTAATTTAATTAATTTCAAATTCTTGCAACACATAAATAATTTGTCATCCGAGTTCGTGTCGAGTTCGTGTTGGGTATCGTGTCGTGTCAAAAATTGCCACCCCACCCCACCCCTGCCCCCCTCCACCACCACACACCACCACACACACACACACACACCCCACCCCACCCCACCCCCTCCCCCACCACACACCACCACACACACACACACACCCCACCCCTAACCACCCCCTGCCCCACCCCTCCACCAACCCCTCCCCCACCACACACCACCACACACACACACCCCACCCCACCCCACCCCACCCCCTTCCCCACCACACACCACCACACAGACACACACACCCCACCCCTAACCACCCCCTGCCCCACCCCTCCACCACCCCCTCCCCCACCACACACACACACACACACCCCACCCCACCCCACCCCACCCCCTCCCCCACCACACACCACCACACACACACACACACACACACACACACACCCCACCCCACCCTCCACCACCCCCTCCCACCCCCTGCCCCCCTCCACCGTCCCCACCTCCTCCCCCACCCTGCCCCACCCCGCCCCACCCCCCACCCCCTGCCCCCCTCCACGCACACACATACACACATATATATATACACATACACACAAATATATATATATAAATGAAAGAGAGAGAGAGAGAGAGAGAGAGAGAGAAATGGACCTGAAAGTAGAGAGAGAGAGAGAGAACAGCGTCGAGAGAGAGAGAGAGAGAGAGAAATGGAGGGAACGGCGCGGGAGGGAAAAAAGAAGGGGGGGTAGGGTTTTTGCTGAGAATATTGTCACGGTCGTGTCAAGGTCTTTGACCGTGACAAGAATTTAAATAATTGTCACGGTCAATGACCGTGACAAGGCCGTGACAAATTGAATTGTCACGGGTTTGTCACGGTCAATGACCGTGACAATTCGTTGTCACGGTCGTGTCAAGGTCAATGACCGTGACATAAAACGCGCGTTTTTTTGTCACGGTCAATGACCTTGACAAGGCTGGCCGGCTGAAAGGTGACAATTTGCCCATTTTGGTGTAGTGTGCCTGGGGACATGCCATCCTACACGCTGCTAAGTTAATTCAGCTTAGACCCACGGCTTATCACCCCTTTTCACCTTTTCAACTTGTGTCTGGATGTCAACCAAATATATCCCACTTGCGTAAATTTGGTTGTGCAGTGCATGTACCCATCCCTCCACCCCGGCGTACCAAAATGGGTCCCCAACGTCGTTTGGGAATATATGTTGGTTATGATTCGCCCTCAATTATTCGTTATATTGAGCCACTGACAGGTGATACATTTACCGCTAGATTTGCGGATTGTCATTTTGATGAGACACTCTTGCCGCCGTTAGGGGGAGGAAAGAACGTACCAGAAGTACGGTCCGTTCCTGAAGAACGGCGAGAATTAACATGGAACACTTCCACTTTGTCTCATCTAGACCCTCGTATTACTCAATATGAGCATGAAGTGAAAAAGATATTGCATCTTCAGGAAATTGCAAATAAATTACCCGATGCATTCAATGATGCTGCAAAAGTAACCAAGTCTCATGTACCCGCTGCAAATGTGCTTGCAAGAATTGATGTACCAGTGGGACAAACATTGGCATCAGCAGCAAATGAATATGTTGCACGCCAGAAGCGTGGAAGACCTGTAGGTTCCAAAGACTCTACTCCCCGGAAGCGGAGATCAAATGAAAAATCATGCCCTAATCACCCTCCCGAAGAGGTTATAAATAAAAGATCCACTTTCTCTGAAACCCCTGAAGAGGTTATTGTTTCTGAAAACACACAAGTCACTGAAGTGACTATACAAGCCCCTGAAGAGGCAAAGGTACCTTATAATAATAACGAGATCTCTATATTTTATACATATTCGGGAGAAATGTGGGATCGAAAAGAAACAATCATTGATAATGTTTTTTCATATGCAGTAGCTACACAAATTTCAAAGGGCATTGATAATGATATTGAACCACGTACTCTAAATGAATGTCGACAAAGAGTAGATTGGCCAAAATGGGAAATTGCCATCAAGGCAGAACTCGAGTCTCTAAATAAATGTGGTGTATTTGAACATATAGTACAAACCCCAAAAGGTTTTAACCCGGTAGGTTATCGATGGGTTTTTATAAGAAAAAGAAACGAGAAGAATGAAATCACTCGATATAAGGCACGACTTGTGGCACAAGGTTTCTCACAGAAACCTGGGATTGATTTTGAGGAAACATACTCCCCTGTTATGGATAGTATAACTTTCAGATATCTGATTAGCTTAGCGGTCTCTGAAAATCTTGATTTGAGACTCATGGATGTTGTGACCGCTTATTTATATGGGGACTTAGACACAGAAATATACATGAAAATCCCTGAAGGATTTCCTTTGCCTGAAGCAAAGCCGAGGAGTACGTACTCGATACGACTGAGACGTTCATTGTACGGTTTAAAGCAATCCGGAAGAATGTGGTACAATCGTCTTAATACTTGTCTAAGGAAGGATATGAAAATAATCAAATTTGCCTTTGTGTATTTATAAAGAAATCCTCAAAAGGATATGCAATAGTAGCAGTCTATATGGATGACATAAATTTAATTGGAACTCCAGAAGAGCTCGAAACAACTGCTAACTATTTGAAAAAAGAATTTGAGATGAAAGACCTTGGGAAAACTAAATTTTGTCTCGGCCTGCAGATCGAGAAAAATTCTAGTGGGGTTTTAGTCCATCAGTCTAATTATACTGAAAATGTATTAAAACGTTTTAATATGGATAAGGCGCATCCCCTAAGTACCCCCATGGTTGTTCGGTCTTTGGACATAAAGAAAGATCCATACCGTCCTAAAGAAAAAGATGAGGAAATATTGGGTCCAGAAGTACCCTATTTAAGTGCAATCGGTGCATTATTGTACTTGACGCAATGCACTAGGCCGGATATTTCATTCTCTGTGAATCTGCTTGCTAGATATAGTTCTGAACCAACCAAAAGGCATTGGGCTGGTATCATACATATCTTAAGATATCTACGTGGAACCACTGACATAGGTTTTTTTTATTCATATAACTCTAATAGTTCCAATTAGTTGGTTATGCAGATTCTGGATATCTCTCTGATCCTCATAAGGGTCGATCTCAGACAGGTTATGTATTTCTTTGTGGTAATGCTGCTATTTCCTGGCGTTCTACTAAACAAACTTTAGTAGCTACTTCTTCTAATCACTCTGAAATTTTGGCTCTTCATGACGCTAGCCGTGAATGTGTATGGCTGAGATCTTTAATTCAGCATATCCGTAGTTCTTGTCAATTGTCTTCTATTACAGATATTCCAAGTACTATCTATGAAGATAATGCAGCATGTATATCACAAATTAAAGAAGGATTCATCAAAGGAGACAGAACCAAGCACATTTCACCAAAATTTTCTTCACTCATGAGCTTCAGAAGAAAAATGAGATTGAAGTCATGCAAGTTCGTTCAAGTGATAACCTCGCTGATCTCTTCACAAAGTCACTGCCAAAGGCAACATTTCAGAAGTTTGTGTACGAGATTGGAATGCGTCGGCTCCACCAACAGTGAATTTGGACATATCAATCAGGGGGAGCATCTTATCAAGGGGAGGATACAAGAACATGTAATTTGGGACATTTGTGCGATGTACTCTTTTTCCTTTAACTAGGTTTTATCCCATTGGATTTTCCTAATAAAGGTTTTAACGAGGCAGCATTAAGCACGTTCAACACCGAATCAATGGTCACAATAAATTGTACTCTTTTTCTTTCACTCCGGTTTTTTTCCAATGGATTTTTCCTTAGTAAGGTTTTAATGAGACAATAATCATTAAATGGTGGATATGATGTACATCCAAGGGGGAGTGTTATAAATATTGTATTTATCATATTTAAGTGGATGTCCACTCCTATTAGGACTCTACTAACTTATACTATAAATAAGGAGTGAACCCCTTATTTGTTACACACCAATCAATAGAGAACACTTCCTTTCTCCATATTTCTCTTTACTCTTTCTATCATCATTTAGTTCATTAACAAATTTAACAAATAAAAGCCGATGGGGTCATTTTATAACCATTAATCTGAGGCGGAACCAGGTTTTTCCGTCCAAAAGTTGAGTCCGCAAGTTTAACCCAATTGTTACTTTTTAAGGTCCCACGTCAGGCGAGTCGATAAATATTCGAGAACTTTCAATCACAGAATTCTCTGGAAGCGTCCTGAAAATTCCAAAAGTCCCAATAAAGTCATCCTCCACTCCCTCTCTTTCTTACCATAACAAACAAACAAACAAACAAGCATTGTACAACTCCAAACAATTGAAAAAATGTCGCTGATCCCCAACTTCTTCGGCCGTCAATCCAACGTTTACGATCCGTTCTCTCACGCGATGTTTGATCCGTTCGAGGGATTTCCGTTCAACACCAACTTCCGATCATTATCTGACCAATTCCGCTCGGGATTCCCCTCCGAGACGTCGTCGTTTGCACACGCGAACATCGACTGGAAAGAAACTCCGAACGCTCATGTATTCAAGGCGGATTTGCCGGGGCTGAAGAAAGAAGAAGTGAAGGTAGAAGTGGAAGATGATCGGATCCTTCAGATTAGCGGAGAGAGAAACCGCGAGATGGAAGACAAGGGCGACACTTGGCACCGTCTCGAGCGGAGCTCTGGTAAGTTCATGAGAAGGTTTAGGTTGCCGGAGAATGCTAAAGTTGAACAGGTTAAAGCGGCGATGGAGAATGGGGTCTTAACTGTCACTGTTCCCAAGGAGGATGTGAAGAAGCCCGATGTCAAATCCATTCAAATCTCTGGTTAAAATCAATGGATTTGTGAAATGTTATGTTCCTCTTCTGGTTTCTTTGTGAAAATAAAGTGTACTAGTGCTTTGTGTTTTGTGTTTTGTTAAGGTTGTGGTATGATGTTGTTGAAGTTTATATCTACAACTATATAATAGAAAATCTGTTATGCGATCTATTTTTTTCGGTGTTAGTGCTGATTGCACCTCAAAATTTTGAGGAGAGTGGTGCGGGGGGGTCGGGGCGGGAGCCCTCGGGCTAAATTTTTTTTTTGGGTTAATACAAAATTTTTATTAAAAAATAATGTAGGCAAAATTTTAGGAAGAACGTTTTTTAAAAATTACACATTTTACCTACTTAAATTTTTTTAACCGCCCCTGCCTGGGGTGCAGTACAGATGCTTACTATAGTATCTTAAATCTATAGGATTTAGGACTGACTAGTGATACTCTTACCTTTACTCTTACGGGTTCGAGTACGGCTTTAATATAAAATGTATTTTATATGACTTGTGCATGGATAGAACTCACAATATAAAAATAAATCACATTATTATATAAATAAATAAAATAGCATCGATACTTGTACCAATGTGCCTATCATTGTTCTTTGGGACTAGAATGCTTAAACAGAGCTTAAATTTGAATCCCAATTTTTCACATGCAAGTCGGTTTTCGTATAGTGCGATTAATTGATTATTAGTCATGCTTAACTTTGCATGCAAATAGATTAATGGGATCATTTAAGTATTTAGTGTCATTTATAAAGATTTATTTATCTTTGATACTATGTTTTTCTTTCCCAGTAGTTAGTTCTATTCTAATAAAAATGAATAGCTATGAGACAAATGTTATTCTTTTAGTTAGAGGGAAGTTATAAGTGATTATGAGCGACTATGGAACTTTTATAATTCTACAAATAAATAAGAGTAGAGTTTAAATACATCTTTATAAATGAGATTAAAGTTAAAAAAATTATAGTGTAATAAAAAATTATAAAATACATGCGATTTTAATGGCAACTCACTTGTCAAATATTTTTTTTCCAATTGTATAGTACAATTTTAAATTTAGAATATAACTAGGGCGATTCAATCTTTAAACTTAAAAGGAGACTTAATGATGTGGCATTGCCACCTTATTAAGAAACACATTGAAGAAATGAGGGGTGCTCCTTATGCGTGTGTTTCAAATCAAATCAATATTTATAAAAATTATCCAATTTTTAATTCCCAACAAATCAAATTGTGAAAAACTAATTCTTACTTTAAATCAATTTTATCTTGATTAATTCTAAACATGCTGTAACACCCCGTGTTTTTGTGCATTTAATATTTAATTAATTCGAGAATTTTAAATTACTTGTGTGTTATAATTTTAATTGAATTAATAATGGCAATATATATATTTAAATATTACTCAGGGAGTAAATGGTTAATATTTAAGGAAATTTATTTACTAAGTAAATAGTAATAATTTAATTACGTCATTTCGGGTATTAAGGACGGGGTATGCACTTATCTCAACCGGGAGTCGGTATAGACTAAATTGAGTGTGAAATAAGGATTTTTATAAATTAATTCGGATGCCAATTCTGAGTGCGCGGTTGAGTCCGGATGGGTCGAGATAGTCAGACAAGAGTACCCGGGGTAGTAATTGGGTCTCAGAGTATTTTTGGGCATGGTCGGGCCCACACGGGGTGAGTTGAGCCGCTTTAATTAAGCCCATTGGGTGAAAAACGGGATTGAGGGTTTTAACCTAAGTGAGGGTTAGGAAATCAGCAGCCATCACAAATCTAAGCCTAGGGTTTGAGAGGAAATTGGGGGAAAGCTTAGCAAAAGCCAATTTGGGGATTTTGGAGCCAAATCGAGAGACTACGCGAACGGATCAGACACTACGAACACTTACAGGCAAGTTGTTAACTGTTGCGATTTCTAAATTGATGATAATCAATTCATATCATAGTGATGTGTAAACCAAAATTCGTTTTGGGGATAAATGGGTACAAAATGGCGTTTTTGTTCATGAAATTATTGAATGAGATTCATAGTAAAAATTGTGGTGTTGAACATATCTGAGTATAGATGTTTAATTGGAATAAGAATTCGGAATATAAATAGGGAAAAATCTGGATTTGGAATTTGGTTTGTAGAACAAGATTGATGAATTTTAATGGAAAATCCATTTCGGAAATTGTGAGATAATTTGAGAAATTTATATACTAGAGGGTGTATATGATGTATAGGATCGAAGTTCATATGTTTATGTGATGGGATGACTTGATCAGGGGTTGAAATTAAGGTTTACAAACCTTGAATTTTCGTTCATGGTGTAATGTAGTGGGGAAGAAGAGCTGCCTAGGGATGATCGATCGATCGATCGGGGGCCATCGATCGATCGACGGTCCCAGGAACTTGACACTTCGTCCAGTTTGTTTTTAAAGAGGATTTTATTTAAAATTTAATCCCTTGATTTTATTTAGTGGTAAATTCACATGGACACATATTTCCTTAACAATTATAGGGTGATATAATTGGGTTTAGGGGTGTGTGTGAACGGTATGTCATGAGATGAACGAATTTGGAGAAATAATTCATAATTATTGATATTGAGCCGAGGAATAATATTCAGATATTGTAGTTAGGTGGCACTAAATTATTAAAGGAATTTAGGTAAAATATTTAATTATGGACCAAGTGGGCGAGTCCGGGTATGCTAATAATTATAGGTAAATATAATTGGGGAAATCATGGAATGAATGTGTGACACATTGTCGGCGAAAATGTGAGAACGAAATTTTGAGATGTCAAATGGACCAAGTGAGTGAGTACGGGTATGTTGGTTATGTATCACCAAATTATTAAGTTAATTATTGAGAGGGAGTAATTAATTTGGAGTCGGAACATAGACTCGGAAAATATTAAGTTACGGACCAAGTAAGTGAGTCCGGGGATAATGGTTGGGTGACACCAAGTTATTAAATTAATAAATGTGATAATTAATTTAATTAGAGTCGGATTGTAGACTCGAGTAGGATTAAATTAATAAGTGTGACAATTAATTTAATTAGAGTCGGATTGTAGACTCGGGTAGAATTAAATTAATAAATGTGATAATTAATTTAATTAAAGTCGGATTGTACACTTGGGTAGGATTAAATTAGTAAATGTGATAATTAATTTAATTAGAGTCGGATTATAGACTCGGGGAGGTATTAAATTAATATATGTGTTAATTAATTTAATTAGAGTCGGGTGATAGACTCGGAGAGGTATTAAATTAATAAGTGTGTCAATTAATTTAATTGGAGTCGGACCATAGACTCGGGGAAAGTATTATATAAATTGAAGTGTGAGTTAAATATATTAGAGTTGGACCATAGACTCGGGAAAACGATAAATTATTAAGTGAGAAAATTAATTACGTTGAGTCGGGCCACAGACTCAGGAAATTACAGGCAGTGTACGGGATTTTTAGTACACGGTAAAGTCGGGGGTTTATAATATATATATACGGTGTAGTTATAGTATATATATACATGTATATATTGTGTGTGATATTAAATATCAGTGACTAGATATTTATTCAATTTATATACTCTAATGCTACCAAGGGAGGTTGCGCGATGTGGGTGAATCCCCCTAGCTTGAGGAGTAGGGCGAGTATATCCCCGGGTCATAGCGTCCGATATATAGGGGTGAGGGATTAATCTCACTTTCAGGGAAGGAATATGACCGCCTCCACTTCGTTTATAATTTGGTCCAAGTTGGTGAGCGATTCCAACTTGGGGAAAACTAGGTTTTGTGAGCACACCTAGTGGGATGGCATTTTAGAGGGAATCATCTGGTGAGGGTATACTCGGAAGGATGGATACACGTATGATATATGTGTGGATGTTAATAAAGGTACGTATAATATGGTGGAAAATATTATATGTAGGTGATAATACAGTGTGTGGTGTATTTACTTTATATAACTCGGGTTACAATTATATGTTGTTAATTAATGAAAAATTAATTAAGTTAATCATTTGTGGGAATAATACAGAGTGTGAAGTATTAAATTTATATAACTTGTGTTACGGTTATATGCTATTCATTAAGAAGGAATTAATTAAGTTAATCGTGAAATAACTTATAATTCAGGAAATCATTATACTCGGGTTAGAGTAGTATGACAAGGGAAGGTTATACCAGGACTAGTTTGATGGGGTAGCACAACTAAGTGGGGTTAAGGTAACCGGTAGGTGTGCACAATAGTGGAGGGGTGAAAATGTCCACAAGGGAGTGCGACACTAACTTAAATATGAAGCGCATTCATGCATTTTTAAATTACTGCAGTTAATTCACTTGCTAAATATTTTCAAAATGTTTTGGGTTTTAACCCTTGCTATAAAAATATTTTCAAAACCTTTTAGGTGTCCAGCCACAGGGATGCCAGGATTGATATTCTATTCCAGGGACACGGAGCTTCCTCATATGTGGATGCTAGCAAGAGTTTGGATTAGATGCATCATTCATTCATTTCTAGAGTAGGAATCACTCATCAGTTCCAGTTTTATTTAGGGCATGTCGCCCAGACTTTCACTTCAGTTTCCAGATTTGTTTTATTCCGATGTTGAATATTGTATTGGATTATTTGACTTTGGTGGCCGATGGTTTATTCGGTAAGTTGTGTAATAAATTATTCAGTGGAGTTTTATTCAGTTGTGTGAATGGTTTATATTTATTTTCGCATGTACTGTTTTGTTAAATAAAAAAGGTTAAAATTAGGCACCAGTTTTTGGAATACTAGGTGGTTAGTAAGTTTTAAAAAAGTTTTCGACAGTGATGCTAAGGATGATCCAACTGGGATTCCTGTTTTAATTTGGTATAGGACTGATCACCCGTTATTTTATTAGGCGGGGTGTCACACATGCATCTAGTGATTAAAGCAAGTAAAGTAAAGTAAAGAATACTCACAACGCCGAATGTATGAAGAAAAAAAATCAAAATCGAGAAAATAACCTCGGAGGCCCAAGGGAGACAATCACTATGAACAATGGCTTTACAAAGACAGATTAACCTTACTCAATTACTCGATCCCCACGGGTCTTGACGCTCCTTCTGATCTTCTACCGTTTTTCAATAGTGCTCATGCAGAAATTCCTTCTTCCACAATACCTGTCCACAACACACGCGTCCACGTATGTCTCGGTGTCCACTGAATGGCTTTGATACGTCTACGATGTCGAACAAGAAGTTCTTCTCTTTTCTTCACCGCAAAACCCTGATGTTCAATTGTAGAGCAAACCTCCTTGGTGCAGCAAGATCACCTAAACATATAATAATGATAACTCGGATATTTGCAAAATCTAAGGATATGTTTAAGCTTTGAAACCTTAGAAAAACATGTGCAAAACTCGTCTTTGATCGTAAACTGTTTTTCCAGAATGCACACACTTAAATTCTGACGAAAATACGCTTTAAATAGGAATTAAGCGCCGCCTCCAAAATTATGTCGCTCGAACGAGAATGACACATCGTTCGCGCGACATGAGCATCTCGCTCAAACGAGCTCTTGTGTCGTTTGAACGACGACGCGTATCAGTTTGACTTTTTGACTTTTTGTTTAAAACGCCTCTTTCAAAAGAGATCCACATAAGTCAAACTCTATTTCGAGCTTATCTGAATAAAACATAGTTTAAAACATTTAAAACACTCTTAAAACATTTTAAAACATTTTCCTTTATAAAATTACATCCTTACCTTTTATAAAATAATTTCGAGCACCATTAATTATACGCATTCATACCTGTGTGATCTCGGAATGCAATTAACTTTAAAAACGAATAAACTTGCACCAATTAAACGTCGGCATGATTAATTCTTTGAAGCTTTGCCGCAACGTTTTCAATTTCTTCAATACGTTATAGACCAAGTGTGATCGTGACAAAGTAAAAATCTTTCAATGACATATTACAAACATAGTTTTGTTCACGAAATTAAGTCAAAACAATACACGGACTTAATTGAAAATTTATGTCCTTACAAATCTCTCCCTTTGACTATTCCGGGACAAAACTAAACCAGTGAAATGCCTAAGTCAGGCTGTCAAGTCGTATGATGCCTAAATCCCATCCCATAAACCCAAAATCAAAGATACAGGACACGGACTAGCATATGTAGCACCGTCAAGCATGAACTGTCTGAGTGTGATGTAGACTTGAAATCTCGAATCGCTAAAGCATACCTACATACATGAAACAGACAAACAAATACCCAGTGAAGTATGGAGGAACAAACGAAACCAATATATATCCAAATGATATCAAACAACAAGAGATACCAATCTGAATAAACTCTGAAAAATCATTTGTTAAACAATTTGAGTAACAAAATGATACCAATGTGTAAAACCAATTTGTAAAATATGAAATAAAAAACATGCTCAAATCTCCCCTTACATCACATACACCTCTCCCCCTTTTTATCTCGAATAGACAATCCGGTGAAAAGGTAAATTAATCAACAAGTATCTAGCAGCACTACACCAAAACTGGCGATTGGTCACGGCCAAAATCCCTGACCAAAGCTGTGGGTCGCGGACTTGGGCCGTGACCATTTCGGGGGTGACCATTTTCGTGGGTCGCGGCCCAAGTCCGTGACCAAAAAATGGTCATGGCCGAGAGGGGTCACGGCAGATGGTCGCGGACTTAGGCCGTGACCCATGTCGTGACGGGTCGCGGCCCTCATCCGTGACCCACAACCGTGACAAATTGGTCGCGGCCAAAGTCCGCGACCCACAACCGTGACAAATTTTTTTTAAAAAAATGGTCTCGGCCCTTATCCGTGACCCACAACCGCGACAAATTGGTCGCGGCCAAAGTCCGCGACTCATTACCGTGACAAAAAAATATAAAAAAAATTGGTCGCGGTCCTAATCCGTGACCCACAACCATAACAAATTGGTCGCGGCCAAAGTCCGCAACCCACAACCGTGACAAAAAAAATAAAAAAATGGTCGCGGCCCAAGTCCGTGACCCACAACCGTGACGAAAAAAATGGTCGCGGACTTTGACCGCGACCATTTTTATGCGTGACGAAAAAAAAATGGTCATGGACAAAGTCCATGACCATATTTAACTATAATTTAAAAAAAAATATTTTTTTGGTCCAATCCTAAAACTGGGGGTCCTGTGAGTGCACCATCAGTTGCTACGTGTAACGTTTGACGCGTACGAGGTGTTACAAATATTTATTATTGGCAAAACAATAAAAAAATCACAAATTGCGAATCAAGAACGTTGTTAATAAACAAATATATATACAAACTTATAAATATTACACGTCTTAATAATTCACAGACCAAAAAAAAATTGGGCAGAGTTTTCTCTTTTTTCTTGACATTCCAAAACCTGTAAATGTAAAACCTACTTATTATAAAGTCTGCACGGCCATAAAATTCAACAATCAAATTATAAAAGCCTGCACGGCCATAAAACTAAACAATAAAAGCCCGCATGGCTGACAAAATCCTGATTGTCCACAACATATAAACAATCTTCATGTTGTAGACCATCCTCCTTCGTTTGATTCCCGTGAAAAAATCCTACAAATGATAGGATACGTAAAAAAATATCAGTAACCAAGTAGTTTTACAAAAAATTTAATCAAGCTGAAAAATTGCATATATGAGTTAAAATTATCAATAACCAAGTAGAAATATACAAATTATAATCGTATTCTCAAACCGGGAGTCCCGCGGCTGTGGGGTCAATTCCTACGAGTTACATTGGTCCCGTGGGAGGTGTCGGCGCCACCCACGGGGCCGTTCGGGGGCTGTTTTGGATTTTCACCCTCTTACACCATGTTTTTAAGCCTAAGCCTAGAAATATATAAATTACCATCGTATTCTCAATTCGGGAGTCCCGCGACTGCGTGGTCAGTTTCTACGAGTTACATTGATCTTGTGGGAGGTGATGGTGCCACCCACGGGGCCGTTCGGGGGTTGTTTCGAGTTTTCACCCTCTAACGCCATGTTTTTAAGCCTAACTCCAGAAATATGCAAATTATCGTCGTATTCTCAAACCGCAAGACTCGCGACTGCGGGGTTAGTTCCTACGAGTTACATTGGTCCCGTGGGAGGCGTTGGTGCCACCCACGGGGCCGTTCTGGGACTGTTTTGAGTTTTCACCCACTAACGCCATGTTTTGCTTGACTCTAGAAATATGCAAATTATCATCGTATTCTTAAACCGGGAGTCTCGCAGCTACGCGGTCAGTTCCTACGAGTAACATTGGTCCCGTGGGAGGTGTTGGCGCCACCCACGGGGCCGTTCGGGGGATGTTTTGAATTTTCACCCTCTAACGCCATATTTTGAAGCTCGAGTTTAGAAATATGCAAATTACCGTCGTATTTTCAAACCGGGAGTCCCGCGGCTGCATGGTAAGTTCCTACGAGTTACATTGATCTCGTGGGAGGTGATGGTGCCTCCCACGGGGCCGTTCGGGGGCTGTTTCGAATTTTCACCTTCTAACGCCATGTTTTTAAGCCTAAGTCTAGAAATATGCAAATTATCGTCGTATTCTCAAACCGGGAGACCCGCGACTGCGGGGTCAGTTCCTACGAGTTACATTGGTCCCGTGGGAGGTGTTGTTGCCACCCACGGGGTCGTTCGGGGGCTGTTTTGGGTTTTCGCCCTCTAACCCCATGTTTTTAAGCCTAAGTCTAAAAATATACAAATTATCGTCGTATTCTCAAACCGGAAGATCCGCGGCTGCGGGGTCAGTTCCTACAAGTTACATTGGTCCCGTGGGAGGTGTTGGTACCACCCACGGGGCCGTTCGGAGTCTGTTTCGAGTTTTCACCCTCTAACGCTATATTTTGCTTAAATCTAGAGATATGAAAATTATCGTCGTATTCTCAAATCGGGCATCTCACGGCTGCGCAGTCAGTTCCTACGAGTTACATTGGTCCCGTGGGAGGTGTCGGCGCCACCCACGGCGCCGTTCGGGGGCTGTTTTGGATTTTCACCCTCTAACGCCATGTTTTTAAGCCTAAGCCTAGAAATATGCAAATTATCGTCGTATTCTCAAATCGGGAGTCCCACGGCTGCGTGGTAAGTTCCTACGAGTTATATTGGTCCCGTGGGAGGTGATGGTGCCACCCACGGGGCCATTCGGGGGCTATTTCGAGTTTTCACCCTCTAACGCCATGTTTTTAAGCCTAAGTCTAAAAATATGCAAATTATCATCGTATTCTCAAATCGGAGAGACCCGCGACTGAGGGGTCAGTTCCTACGAGTTACATTGGTCCCGTGGGAGGTGTTGTTGTCACCCACGGGGCCGTTCGGGGGCTGTTTTGAGTTTTAACACTCTAGCGCCATGTTTTTAAGCCTAAGTCTAGAATATGCAAATGATCGTCGTATTATCAAATCGGGAGACCCGCGACTGCGGGGTCAGTTCCTACGATTTACATTGGTCTCGTGGGAGGTGATGGTGCCACCCACGGGGCCGTTCGGGGGCTGTTTCGAGTTTTCACCCTCTAACGCCATGTTTTGCTTAAATCTAGAAATATGCAATTATCGTCGTATTCTCAAACCGGGCATCTCACGGATGCGCAGTCAGTTCCTATGAGTTACATTGGTCCCGTGGGAGGTGTTGGCGACACCCACGGGGCCGTTCGGGTGCTGTTTTGGGTTTTCACCCACTAACGCCATATTTTTTAGCCTAAGTCTAGAAATATGCGAATTACCGTCGTATTCTCAAACCGGGAGTCCCACGGCTACGTGGTCTGTTCCTACGAGTTACATTGGTTTCGTGAGAGGTGATGGTTCCACCCACGGGGCAGTTCGGGGTTGTTTCGAGTTTTCACCCTCTAACGCCATGTTTTTAAGCCTAAGTCTAGAAATTTGCAAATTATCATCGTATTCTCAAACCGGGAAACCCACGACTGTGGGGTTAGTTCCTACGAGTTACATTGGTCTCGTGGGAGGTGATGGTGCCACCCACGGGGCCGTTCGGCGGTTGTTTCGAGTTTTCACCCTCTAACGCCATGTTTTTAAGTCTAAGTCTAAAAATATACAAATTATCGTCGTATTCTCAAATCGGGAGACCCGCGACTGCGTGGTCAGTTTCTACGAGTTACATTGGTCCCGTGGGAGGTGTTGTTGCCACCCACGGGGCCGTTCGGGGGATGTTTTGGGTTTTCGACCTCTAACGCCATGTTTTTAAGCCTAAGTCTAGAAATATGCAAATTATCGTCGTATTCTCAAATCGGGAGACCCGCGGCTGCGGGGTCAGTTCCTACGAGTTACATTGGTCCCGTGGGAGGTGTTGGTACCACCCACGGGGTCGTTCGTGGGTTGTTTCGAGTTTTCACCCTCTAACGCCATGTTTTGCTTAAGTAAATATACAACCAGTAAAATGAAATATACATCCAAATTGTCTAAATTCGAGATTGATTCGGCCGGATCCAATTGGATTACCTCTTTTATACAAAAATGCAGTTTCGAGTTTGATCCCATCATATTTGGTCTACAAATAAAACAAATAACAATATGAGGACAAATGAACTATTTGAATAATTGCATATGTATATATGCGAGTGCATATATGCAGTGCGTGTGTGCGTTTGAGTGGGAAAGGGGGGAGAGGATGGGCAGGGGGCGCGTGTGTGCATGTGTGCGCGTGTGAGTGGGGAAGGGGGAGGGGATGGGCAGGGGGCGCGTGTGTATGTGTGTGTGCGTGTGTGTTTGTTTGCGTGTGTGCATGTGTGCGTGTGTGAGTGGGGAAGGGGGGAGGGGACGGGGTAGGGGCGTGTGTGTGTATGTGTACATGTGCGCGTGTTTGCGTGTATGCATATATGCAGTGCGCGTGTGTGCATGTTTTTGTGTGTTTGTGTGCGGGTGTGTGAGTGGGGAAGGGTGAGGGGACGGGCAGGGGGCGCATGTGTGCGTGTGTGTTTTTGTCCACGTGTGTGCGTGTGTGAGTGGGGAAGGGGGGAGGGGACGAAATATAAACTTATCGTTCTTACCATTATGAGGCTTTCCTAGTGACATTCGTAAATGTTCACATCTAGAAGTACATTTCTCATCACTGTAATATTGGCATTAGTATCAAGATATTAGTAGAAGAAAAAATCAAGATATAAGTAAAAAAAAATACTTGAACGAAGCCCATATAATATGTTCGGTAAAGATGGTCACCAAAGAGAATCAATATATGCTTAACATTCTTGTTTTGCTCGTTCTACAGGGAAAAAAGAGCAAATTAATTCTCTAGACATCATGTGCCAATAAAAGTGACATTTTTCAGAATTGTCTAAAGAGGCAATCAAAGTAGGCAAAAAAAAACTGAAGAAAAAGACGAAACAAATCTGTAATGAAAAAAGGAAATGTTGACTTACGGACGATACGAATCCAATGGCGCTAGAATCGCCTCATTCTGATTAACGGTTAAAAAGTTATGGCATTTCTCCCAACAGTGCAAAAAAAAAAGAAAATTAAAAGTTCGCGTCAGCTTGTTCTTAGAAAAAAATTGGTTTCATATTTCATAAAATCAACGCAAAGCAATCACTTAAGAAACACGGCCTATATAGAAGCTATATAGCAGCCTATATGCGGCTATATAGCAGCTATATAGAGGCCTATATAGAAGCTATATAGAAGCTCTATAGAGGCCTATATAGCAGCCTACCAACTGCTCAAAACACCAACTACCAACCACAATACAACACAATACACCATACCTGCTATGCCGCCTAAAACCGAGACCATCCCAACCCTAGTGTTGCCTATACCCACAAACTAACCCCACCCCCATCCCCCACCCCAATTCGTGACCAAACCTCAAATAATATGGAGAGATAAAGAAAGGTCGAAGGCTCTCAATAATCTATATGAAACGTACAATAACCTCAAATTTCAAACAAACCATACACTAAAAGTACAATTAATTGAATTCTATGAAACTTACCACTTTCAAACAAATTATGAGACATTTACCTTGTGTGAATCTGCACAGTGGCAGGTACCTTGTGTGAATCTGCACAACACTACTCGGGAATATGCACGACGGTAGGTATCTGCACAGTGTAAAGTGGATAACACCGCCCGGGAAGTTATTGAGTATGCGCTGCATTGACACACTACTTGCTTTTAACAAATGGCAAACATTCCTTCCACATTTTCAATCTTCAATGGCGATATTGAACACTGATTATCCTCTTTGTCATCGCGTACTCCTCTCCTCCTCGATTCCATTGAACCTTATCCAGGTGTTCATCTTGAAGGGCTTAAGGTCTCGAAGGAATGTTTGGCTGAGGTTTTTAAGATCGATCCCTCGTCAGCTGATTGTACATCAAAACCTGATTCATTAGTAGACATATTCAGTTAAAGGGAATTACTTGAACGACATGAAATTAAAATTGTAAATCATGAAGGATTTTAAGTATATGCTCTTAGTATATCTGGTGCACAGAAGGTTTTCGATGCTAATGCAGAGGCATCACATTCTCCTCCATTTTCATTTGTAGCGCGTGAACTATCTGCAAGTTATATAGTTATATAACTGCTATATAGCAACTTATACCAGCTATATAGCAGCTATAGCAGCTATATAACTGCTATATAATAGCTATAGAAGCTATATAGCAGCTGTATAAGAAGCTATAGGTTCAAGGCTTGAATGATTATTTCAGTAAGGTGTACTGAAATAGGCACATGTATGTATGTATATATAGTGTAGTGTAGTGAAAATATATGATTAAATACCTGCCAAACACTTGGGTGGGATAACGGGGTAGCGTGATTTATCGGTGTAGTAATCGTACACCACGTGGTTTATACGTACCCAGCGACAACACTGAGTTGTTGAAACAGGTATATGCATCATAGCTGCTGCTACTGCATATAAAGTAGAACAAAAATTTGCAAAAAACCATTAATACATGAAAAGAAAAGAATCTAAAACCTCCTCCGGACGCCTTGCTATTCGTTCCTCGAACTGACTTTGAATATGTGTTATAATTACAAAGTTAATATTAAAATTTTATGTCTTTTTAAGCCATAAAAAAGAGTAATAAACTCTTTTGTTATTTCCTCCACTTAAGAAACACGGGATAAAAAAGTTATGGCATTTTATATCTTTGTTATTTCCTTTTTTATTTGGCTGGACACGGGATACAAATAATAGTGTCAGAGCATCTCTAGGTATACAAATAAAGTGCTAATACAATGTCAATATCATAATAGGATACAAATAAAATTGATGAGGATAAAATAATATTTTGATACTCAATCTTCCTCTAAATCAACTAAAAGATCCTTCAAATTAGGGTTGTCATCAAGAGCTGACTGGAACTCTTTTGGAGCCTTTAATGCGTCTACTTAAGTAGTCATACCCTTTGGTGCATGCACAACAATAGACCAATTGCAATCGTTTGTGCACTTCGAGTAGAATACCTTCTTTACATTCTGAAAGGCACAAATAAAAGGCTCGTTGACTATGCGGTCTTTAGTCTTCAGCTTTGATAAATCTACCATAATAAGTTTGGAGTCGGGATCAACTTTGCAAGAATTCGTTGTATCCTCCACCTTTACCCAATCACAATAGAATACGATTTCTGTGAAATCCAAGTAATCAAGTTCTAGGATTTGTTGAATTATCCCATAATAGGTTAGCACCGTATTCTTTGGATTTTTATCACTTTTGCTAGCGATACAGGTGGTCAAGGCGGAAATTGATATTCCACTGTTTTGCGTCAAAAGCTTTTCCTCATATGGATATGAAATGAAATCAAAACCGTTGGTGCGGAATTTCTTAAACTCTTTTGCACGAAAACTAGGACCTTTTGCTAGGCGTGCAAGTCTGGAAGAGACATCACCTCTTTTTAGAAGCTGTATTTATTAATGAATTTGTATTAGGGCATGTTTTTACCACACATGAATAAATAACCGCACACATACGATGTGAAAAGTACCTCTTTTGACACCCATGCCCTAAAGTCAGTTGTCGTCCAATTTCTCCTTTGATTTTGGATAATTTCATTCTCGTACTTCCTACAGAAAAATTATAGAGTTTAGATCATAAAAAAAAATACATATAATCAAAGAAGAAGAATTCAGTAGATACTCACTCTCTCCAGTCTTGGACTTCATCTTGCGATTCGAAGACATGACGAGTTTCTTGCTCGTATTGTAGGTTTGTGAGCAAATGATAATTCGTCCTCAAACTCGTCAGGTTCCTCTATCACTTGTTCTCCACGAGGATTAAACCTCCTCACCTCTTGTTCTGGCATATGTTCCCTAGCGAATAGCGATGATTCCACCGTTACATATTCTTCAGCAATTGACCCTCCAATATACCGTGTATTCTTTACATAATCTTTGAAGGTTTTCATCAAGCGCTCAAAAGGATACATCCAACGATACCTCACGGGACCACATAATAAAGCTTCATCGCATAAATGCACAAGCAGGTGGATACTGATATCGAAGAATGACGGAGGAAAATATTTCTCTAATACAGAAATTGCCTCGGCTAAAGTTGATTTCGCAGCTTTAATGTGCCTTATGTTTACCACTTTTGCACAAAGTAGGGTAAAACACAAACTGATTTGCATAATTGCCCGACGGAGATCTTTATG
The DNA here is from genome assembly GCA_949130495.1 of Sambucus nigra. Lineage (NCBI taxonomy): Eukaryota > Viridiplantae > Streptophyta > Magnoliopsida > Dipsacales > Adoxaceae > Sambucus > Sambucus nigra. The sequence goes on along the minus strand of OX422214.1, from coordinate 147,840,943 downwards.
TTCAGAGAAGCAATGCCGAAATAACAACGGGATTAATTGGATGATTACGTGCCAGTCGTGAGACTTGCAGTGTTTCAAGTCATTTGCTTGGTAGCTTACTACCCTACGTAAATTACCATAATAACCGGTTGGAGTCTTCAAGTTGAACAACGTGTCTAAGAGGGTCTTCTTCTCACTAGTAGTCAAAATGAAAGCAGTCGGGGGGATAGAAATTCTTCCTGTCATTGGATCATTTTTTAACCACAGTCTCTTCTTTATTTTCATATCTTGTAGATCTCGGCGGGCACGCTCTCCATCTTTGGAATGAGATCCAACCAGACATGTTCCTATCAAATGTTCTGCAACATTCTTCTCTGTGTGCATCACATCAATTATATGCCTTACACGATGATCTTTCCAATACGGTAAATCAAAAAATATTGATCGCCTGGACCATGGCTTCGCTTTACTAGGGTCGTTCGGATCCTCCCTAGCTTTACGCTTTAGGTTTACAAACTGGGGGTGTTTGCCTACGTACCTATTCCCCGCAGTCGCAGACACCGCCTTCTCCTCAATTTGCTGACCAGAAAGTCGAATAGGTGCCGTTCTTCGCTCGTGACCGACAGGAAAAAAGTTAGACTTGTCGTTCCGAAAAGGGTGACTGGTCGGCAGAAATCTACGATGACCCGTGTAACTCAACTTACCACTATGTTTTAACCAACAGGCTTCAGTTTCCTCCCCACATATGGGACATCCATAATAACCATGAATATTACAACCGGACAAGGTCCTGTAAGCAGGAAGATCATGGATCGCCCACATCACCATTGCTTTAAGTGTGAACTCTTCACCCTTATGAGAATCGAACGCCGCCACGCCTTTATCCCACAACTCTTTAAGTTCTTCGATTAATGGTGCTAAGAATATATCAATATCATCACTGGGAGCCTTCGGCCAGGGTATCAACAGAGATAACAATGTGAACTCCTTTCTCATACATAATGTCGGAGAAAGACTTAAAGGCGCCATAAGAACTGGCCAATAACTCTAACTAGTACTTAAATTACCGAAAGGGTTAAACCCATCGGTTGAGATTGCAAGACGAATGTTGCGCGGTTCCTTTGCAAATTCATGGTGTTGTGCATTTGAAATTTTCCAGATGAGTGAATCAACCGGATGACGCATCAAATTCCCACCCACCTCGCATCGAGCATGCCATGTCATGGCCTCCGCTATCCACGGTACAGTAAAAAAACGTTTTAACCGTGGCCCAAGTGGAAAATACTTCAAAATATTTTATGGGACTTGCGAGCACTTGCGATTTTTTGCATGTTTGCCATTTCCATTCCCACAAACCATATATCTAAGCTCACTGCATACAGGACATTCATCCTTCTCTTTGTGCTCATTCTGGTACAATATGCAATCATACTTGCAAACATGAATAGGTTTTTATTTCAAACCTAAACCCTTCAAACTCTTCTTCATGGTAGGATAATTTTCTGGTAACATGTTCTCTTTTGGGAGAATTTCTTTAACCCACTTAAGAATTCCGGTTACGCTGTTTCTAGACAAACCAAATTGACTCTTCAAATTATGCAAACCAATCATTGCCTATAATACCGAGTGATCTTCATCGCAATATTTATACAACGGTCTAGCCGCATCGACTTTCAACCGTATGTATTCCCGATCTCCTAGTAGTTCAGCATCAATTTGTTCATTTACTTGGTCATAATGCGCATTATTTGTATCCATATGTTGGTGGTTTTGTTGGTTGTGGAGTCCGTAAGCATCATCAACTAAGTCGGTCAATGGACGATGTGTTAGTGAATCATGTACCACTTCTACTCCTTGAGGTTCCGTTACACGTCCGGCTCCCGGTAATTCTTCTGGAACATAAGGTACAACTTTTTCACCATGGTATGTCCATATGATATAGTCTTGACAGATTCCCCACTTTAGTAAATGCAACTCAACAACTTCCAATGACTTATATTTTCCGTTAATACAATGAGTGCACGGACACGGAATCTTCTCACTTTTAAGATTTTTGGAAGCGTATTTAACAAATTCATAAACTCCCTTTACATGATTAATTGATATCCGGTTAGTCTCTCCCATCCACTCTTTGTATTGTGGAAAATCCATGTAATAATCTTCAAATTTCAGTCCTGTGGTAATAGGTTAAAAAATATTATTACAAATGAAACAAAAAGAATATTCTTACGACTAAAACAAAAAAAAATATCATTCCAAACGAAACAAAACCAATTTTCTTACAACTGAAACAAAAAAACAAAAAAAATATCATTCCAACTGAAGCAAAACCAATATTCTTACAACTAAAACAAAAAAAAATTATTACAACTGAAACGAAAGAAAATATTATTAAATCTTGGCCAACAGATAAAGTGGCCAAGTAATAAAAGATTTTGCATAATTCCTCAATTTCATCCCATCCCCGCTGTTAACGTACACAGGTACATCTCCGCAGCCGTTGTATATTTCATCAACCATTATTTTATCCTCACCCTTATCCAAAGGTCGGTGATGTACTTGAGTTCCAGGAACCCTGGAGATGAGTATGCACACGCCAACAAACCTCGAATTGCTCATGTCCTTGATATCGTACTCTTCACCATAGTCAGTGTGAGTTGTTGACGATGATCCGAGCCCCGTGATTGGCGGAGGTGCAGGGGAGGGGAATGTTGGAGGATGAGGCATTTGAGAGGGGAATGTTGGAGGGGAAGGATGTGTGAAACCTTGAGTAGGAGTAGGGTAAGGGTAACCTTGAGGAGGCATTGGGGGCCTATAACTTTCCCAAAGATTCACAAGTTTCCCAATTTGATTTGTCAATAATCCCAGGGAATTTTTAATCTCATGGACATCCCCATCGGTCTTCAACTGGTGCTCCTTTTGGGATGAGATAAAATTCTTGACCGAAGAAAGCTCGTCCACAAGAGGTGCAATGTGTTGAAGTTTTGTTTTTGGCATATGTGAGCCAACACCTCTCGTCCTCCCCCTTTTGTCCTTTCCAAAGGTCTTAGTCAGGGCATCATTTTCAAGGTCAAAGTCATCAGTAGGGATCGAATCTGATTGACTGCTGATGGCCTCTATTGATTCCAGTGTCTTAGCCAAGTTCAGCGGGAATTTATTATCTTTATCCCGTCGAGCATGAAGGAATAAGTTGGATCGATTTGGGTTTTTACCGGCATCTGGACCATCTTTTGTCCTACTCTCCCATTCATTCTTCAAATCCTCATATGATTTGGATCCCAGCCTATGGATATCAGTTTTTTGTGCCCTATTTGTTTTGTTTTGCTCCCTCTGGACCAACTTTTTTTCCTTCGACTCATTCTCCAAAAACTTATTCCACTGATCCACCGGCATTTCAACATTGGGAGGCACTTTCTCTTTCAAAGTCAAAATATCTGAGCTCGCTACCTCTTTCGGAAAATGTTTCTTCCGAAGGTTTCTCCTGTATGTCCTCAATCCTTCAGCAACCCGAGATAGAACCTTATTCTTGGAACGGTCAGGAAATGAGAAATGCTTGCAAAGTTGGTCATGTATGTCATCTTTGACATCTTAATCAACAAGGTTCCAATTGTTTGATCCACCGACTCCCACGTTCATTTTTCCCAGCGATAAACACCGGGCTTTAAAGTTCAGCACGTCATTCCTATCACCCGTCGGGTTATTCTCGAGAAGGGAGAAGCCAATAGGTTTCTTTTCATTTGAGCGGGTGGCATCATGAGTGTTGGATGGGGGCGTTAAAGCAACATGAGTGCTGGATTGGGGCGTAGGAGCACTTGGAGTTAGACTTGGTGAGGAGTGAACCATTGGTGGAGTTGTGAATTGCTCAGCCATTGGTGTTGAGAATTCAGGTTCTGCACGAGATGGTGAACCTCGTTGTGGTGTCACATCGGCACTTAGTACCCTTGGGTTGTTTCCTCTCGACATTATCTACAAAAATTAAAAAACATAAGTGACTAAATAATTATAGTAATATGAAATTATAACTAATTAATCAAGCTTAATTAGTTTTATATATATAGATAGATAGATACCTTTTCAAAGTAAGACTTTAGAATAAGTTCAATGTGTCTGATCTCCATCCATTCGGTATTAGTTTTTAAGAACCTATGAATTTTTGCACGTGGACAACTAGAAGGAAGGGTATCTATGATTGATGTAGATGTCAGTGACATGAACTCGGAATCCCCTATTTCTCAACTTGTTGGCAAGATTCAATTTTACATGCATGTGGCGCGAGACATCACAGTCTATGTCAATGCTCTTTGTACGCAGTTGTATCCATAACGGGTGGATTTTTTTTTCGCCTTCTCCAACAACGTAACCAAGGTCAGGGCTATGTCGGGATTACGTGTGTGAAATATATTTTGTATAACATCATCCCAGTTTTTTGGTAGAGAAAATAAAATACGATCGAACAAGTAATCTTGCTGGATATCAAATCCATGATTTACAAGGTAGTTAAATTGTTCGATCTTTTTATTTCCGTACCTATAAATAGGAGTACCCTATATATGACGCACGCTAATAAAAGAGTTATGTATGCGGTCTAATTGCAACCTCTCCCACTCTTGTTGACAGTATTTATCATCGTTCCTCATTTTTCCTGAGAAAGTATACGAGGGCATGAATACGAGTCCTGCTATTAAGGTTTAGGTTTGAAAGTTATGAGAGTTTAAACATACATATACACATAAACAATTTGTTCGTAATTACAAACATAAACATACATATACACATAAATCTATACACAATTTATTTCTTGGCCCAAGTCCGCGACCCACTGGGTATGACAAAAAATGCACATTAATCGCAAGATATGTGATATACTTTTTCATAGGAAAATCAAGAGCACACCCCACAAATTTAATAACATATACATTTATCGACACTAGTATCAATTCAATAAATTCAACATAGTACCCAACAACCAAGCCAACAATATCTCACTATAGTAATATGCACACGTGTTTGCGACTCGTATGTCAAAAAAAATCATTTAATTATATTTTCTCAAAAAAACAAACAAGACAAACATATTTTGTCGAAAAAAAATACACACATATACAATCTAGGGTTTATTGACATAATCTATACATACACACACATACAATCTAGGGTTTATTGACATAATCTATACATACACACACATATTATTTAAGGTTTACTAAACCCTAATATTTTTTTTGACATAAATCTATACATACACGCACATACAATCTATACATACACACACATACACATCTACAAACATAAATCTACACATACATACACAAAAATTAGGGCTTTAGATAGAAATCACGAAATCCAAATGAATCAATACATACCAACTGAAATCGATTAGCCAAATGCAAATCTAACTGAAATCCAAATGCAAATTCATCTGAAATCCAACCGAAATCGCACGAACCCTAACAGCAAACGAAGTCGCACGTAATAAATGAGAAGCTGGAAATATTTCTTTTTAAGACCAGACTATGGTCACGGCCTAGACCCGTGACCCGATGTGCGCGACCCATTAATGATCATGAGGCTGGCGATTTTGACCTGGTCACGGCCTAAAGCCGTGACCCATTACTGACTTGGGCAATGGCGATTTCAACTTAGTCACGGCCAAGAGCCGTGACCCATGCGCGCGACCCTTTACTTACTTGCAGGACAATGACGATTTTGATTTGGTCACGGGTTAGGGCCGTGACCCATAATGCGTGACCCCTTTCCAGCAGCCTTGGTGTTTGAATGATGTATGGTCACGGCCTATAGCCGTGACCCAGACCAATAAATGGTCACGACCCTAAGTCGTGACCCTTAATGTGTGTGTTTTATGCTTCATCGCGCCTTTGGTCACGGCCCAAGTCCGTGACCCATCCGCGACCAGTTTGGAGGGAATTTTGGCGCCAAATTGGTCATGACCTGGTCACAGTCCAAGTCCGTGACCCATCCGCGACCAGTTTGGAGGGAATTTTGGCGCCAAGATGGTCACGACCTGATCACGGCCCAATTTCGTGACCCATTATGGTCAGGGACTTAGTCCGTGACCACTTCCAGAGCATGGATAATTTAGTGTGGTAATAAAATTGGTCACGCCAAATATTGAGTGGGTCACGGCCAAAGTCCGCGCCTAGCTGGTCGCGGACTTAGTCCGTAACCCACTGGGCGTGACCATTCGCAGGATTTGGTGTAGTGCATGAGAATATACCAATTTGAGATCGCTAGATAATCATGAAACAACCAGCCAAATATGGTCAAGTAATTACAAATCAGTAGCTAGTAAACCAATGAGTCACACAAAGAATATAGCAATCTAATCAGGTGTGATAAACGGAACCATATGCAAAATATCAATATGAGACAATAAGACCTACATATAAACCAGTTAGTCCAGAAAGCTTCCAGCAGTACTAAAACTATCACCAAAATAAAGCAGTGGACTGCAAACCAATCAGAAGCAAAAATCCAGGCTACAGTTCGAACAAGCAAGGGACGTCACCCAAACGAGATGAGAACGTCGCTCGAATAAGACTTCACGCGACATGGTAATGTCGTTAGAACGAGATCTCGCGACATGCCAAACTTTTCCAGTTTCCCAAAAATATTATATATTTTTGCCCAGTGAAAAAATTTTCAGAAAAAAGTACTAGGAAGGGCCTGAGAGCAGTAAAACAGTGCTAAAACAGTAAGCATTTAACACAAAACTCAAAAACTCATAAAAACTAACAATGTGAGCTCAAACATGGACATAGAATGTATGGTCGTGAAACTAAAACAAATGAGTCACAATTCCAACACATCGAAACGATTAAGAAGCTCTAATCAATAGCGATAAATCATCAAACTTTATTATAGCCACATGACAATTAAAATGTGATCTTAATAAACTCAACATACAACATGCACACAAATTCAGAATTTTGACGATTCTACAAACAATAGCGTCAAATTGCAATGTTTCAACATTAGTATTAGTTATGCAAACCCATTTAAATTTTCTCCAACCAAACTCCCTCATAACGTACTTTTTCAAGTTCTTTGGAGGTTTCTATCATTCTCAACTTAGAGAAAATCTTATGTCCCTTTTCCTTAGCATATTGCTTTTTCTTTTGGGCTCTTTTAAACGGTGGCTTTCACAACAAGTTAATTTTGAACTCTCGCAGCCATTTCCCGTGAACCACTCAGCATTTTTTCAATTAGGAATCAATTCAAATCCTCACGGTAAACGATTCTTACATGCACACTTCACCTTAAGTCTCCTTACGCATAGATGACAAGATTGAGATAAGAGCGCCTCACCAAATTAAAATATATAAGAGAAGTCAAACATCCATATAGATTCATGGACGTGTGCAATGTTAACATATATACAAAGTCGAATCAAAATGCATATCAACTTAGAAACAACCCATATGAACAATGGTTAAGATCATTCTAAGCATCGATAATAATGACCAAATGTCCTAGCCACATGGATAATGAAATGATGGGGGGGGGGGGGGGGGGGGGGGAGGGCTCTAAGCACACCAGTATGCCACATCAAACATGTAAACTCAAAAACAAAAACAAAACTATTTTCGGTTTTTCAAAAATTTTATCGAAAACAAAATATTTTTGTATTTTTCAAATAAGAATCAAACAAATGAAAAATATAATATAAAGAGATAAAAATGTCATAACACTTGGAAGAATATATCCTGAAGCAAAACTAGTGTATGACAAACAAAATCATACAAGCAACTATCCATAAGAAATAGCATGTGATGCATCGTGTGCAAGCATGTGAGAATCAACCAACCTAGCGCTTAGCATCTCCAAAACGGATTTCCTAACCTAAACAGGTGTATACCTAACAAAACGGGTTTTGGGAACCGACGAGACACTACGTTTAAACTTCCTAGGGTCTTTTCTAAGATCATAACAAAAACTCCTAAGGTGACATTTCCTACTACAATGCGAACATGTGTAAACACGACAAGGAACGAGACCTTTGTGTTGACCTTTTCTAACACACTTGGATGTGATTGATCCTCTAAAACAGGTAATAGTTTTGGGATTAGCAATGGAAGCATTAGAACAAGATGAGCCATTACCATCACTACACAAACTACTCGAGTCATTTGAAATACTTTTAAACTTCAAAACTTTGGACTCAAGCAAAAAATTAAGCTCCTCAAACTTTAGGGACTCCTTCTTTAAATTATCAATTACCCCTAAAAGGTTATTTCGTTCCCCCTCAATGTGAGCAAACTCATCCCTAAGAGCCTTTTCTCGTGCCACAAAATCATTAATCGAATTATTATCCTCAACGGCACAAACCCTAGAATTTCTCAAATCTACTAACTCTTTTTCTAAAACAAGGACTCTATCATCACTCTCTTTTTCCCCAATTTTAACATATTAAAATCATTAAACAAGGAACCAAACTTATCACGACAAATATCTCTTTGAATTTGAAACGTTTGCAAATATTCAATCATATTTTTAAAACAGGAATTTTTTTTCTCTAAAACTTCAATACGTTTTGCAAACTTTAAATTCAAACGATGTTAATCGTCAAAGCTTAGAGACTCCATTAGGGGTGGAAGAGGTACGTATTTTTACCGTACCGTACCGTTTTGGTTCGAAAAAAATGATTTGGGTTTCATATATTAAAATACTAGAAACCGGTCTTACCGAAACCAAAATTATCGCAAAAAAGTTGATTGGTTTTGGTTTTAATATTTAAAAAACTGATTTATCAAAATTACTGTACCGAATTTTACCGAAACCAAAATAAACAGTACCGAAATTACCATACCATACCGAATTTATCGAAACCAGAAAAAACCGTACCGAAATTACCGTACCGTATCGAATTTACCAAAACAAGAAAAAAGTTGGTTTTAGTTTTGGTTTTAATATTTAAAAAAGTTGGGTGGTTTTGTTTTTGATTTTTTGGGGCTTTTAGTGCTGCTTACCGAAACCAGAAAAAACCAGAATTTATCGAAACCAGAAAAAACCAAAATTACTAAAAAAATCGAAATACCTGTCGATTTGGTTTTGGTATTGATTTTGGTGTACCGGGTGGTAAACTGCTACGGTTTGGTTTTACCATCCAGAGTTTGGTTTTGGTATTGGTATCTACTGTTTACCAACCAAACCGTACCGCTTACACCCCTAGACTCCATCGCGAGAAAACAAACACAAGAGAGATAAACAAACACACGGGATCACAAAACAAATAAATTATGTTTTCTAACTCTGATACCAATTTGAAGAAATGGAGGGTGGTCCCTATGCGTGTGTTTTAAATCAAACCAATTTTTACCAAAAATTATCCAACTTTTAATTAGCACGAAACCAAGTTGTGAAAAACCAATTCTTACTTTAAACCAATTTTATCTTGATTAATCCTAAACATGCATCTAGTGATTAAAGCAAGTAAAGTAAAGTAAAGAATACTCACAACTCCGGATGTACAAAGAAAAAAAATAAAAACCGGGAAAACAATCTTGGGCGGCCCAAGCCAAACAATCACTATGAACAAAGGTTTTACAAAGACAGATTAGCCTTACTCAATGACTCGATCCCCATGGGTCTTGATGCTCCTTCGGATCTTCTACTGTTCTTCAATAGTGCTCACGCAGAAATTCCTTCTTCCACGATACATGTCCACAACACACGCGTCCACATATGTATCGGTGTCCACTGAATGGCTTTGATATATCTACGATGTCGAACAAGAAATCCTTCTCTTTTCTTCACCACAAAACCCTGATGTTCAATTGTAGAACAAACCTTCTTGGTGCAGCAAGATCACATAAACATATAATAATGATAACTCGGATATTTGCAAACTCTAAGGATGTGTTTAAGCTTTGAAACCTTAGAAAAACATGTGCAAAACTCATTCTGGATCGTAAACTATTTTTCCAAAATGCACATACACGCTTTAAATAGGAATTAAGCGCCGCCTCGAAAACTGTGTCGCTTGAACGAAAATGACACGTTGTTCGCGCGACATAAACATCTCGCTCGAACGAGCTCTTATGTCGTTTGAACGATGCAGCATGTCAGCTTGACTTTTTGACCTTTTGTTTAAAACGTCTCTTCCAAAAGAGATCCAAATAAGTCAAACTCTATTTCGAGCTTATTAGAATAAAACATAGTTTAAAACATTTAAAACACTCTTAAAACATTTTAAAACATTTTCCTTTATAAAATTGCATCCTTATCTTTTATAAAAATAATTTCGAGCACCATTAATTATACGCATTCATACCTGTGTGATCTCGAAATGCAATTAACTTTGAAGACGAATAAATTTGCACCAATTAAATGTCGGCATGATTAATTCTTTGAAGCTTTGCCGCAACGTCTTCAATTTCTTCAATATGTTATAGACCAAGTGGGATCGTGACAAAGTAAAAATCTCCCTATGACATATTACAAACACAGTTTTGTTCACGGAATTAAGTCAAAACAATACAGGAACTCAATTGAAAATTTATATCCTTACACACACCCCAAATTTGTTAAAAAATACACATCATAAATGCATTTTTTTACAAAATATATTTTTTAAATTAAAAAAAACAGTTAATTAATTTAAAAAAATATTTTGAGTTAATTTTTTTTATATTTCATCTGAAATGTTTAAATATCGCACAAAAAAAACTCAACTCAAAGATAATTTTTTTACTATTTTAAAAAATGATGAGCGCCAGCGGTATGTATAGGCGGTCCGCGCGTACCATTTTTTTTAATATGTTCGTCCGTATTAGCGGTATATATAGTTAGTCGGACCGTCTATAAATACCGTTGGCGAGGACCATTTTTAAAATGGTGCGCGCCAGCGATATATGTACTATTTTAGAAAAAATGATTGGATACCCTATATATACCGCTGACGCAGACCATTTTTTTTAAAATGGTAAAAAGATTATTTTCACCTTTTAAAAAAAATGTCCGCGGCAACGACATGAAAAAAATACGACTCCATGCCACGTCGCTTTTTATTTGGATCGTGATCGTGTTAGTTTATAAATAAAATATTCATAATCGCATTGTGTAATTTTTAAATTGGTTTGCATTAAGTAAATAAATAATTTTTTAATACACATTTTAAAAAGTCCCTCAAATACCCATTTAATCAATATTCCTTTATTTTTGAAGGTTCGCGCCACCGGCACACATTGAGTATTTTTATGTGGTGGGTGACTTTTTGGAACAAAATAAAAACGTTTGGACTATTTGGTTTATGATCCAAATAATTAACATAATAATGTATTTTAACACATAATTTTAACATATGTTTTTTTATATATAGCGTGTATTTATATTTTTTAATTTGAAAGTTATATTTTGGAAAAAAAATAAATTTATAAAGTGATAAAATAAATAAATAAAGAGATGTTTTGAGATAAATGAGTATTGTAGGATAAATGATGTGGCAATGACACATCATTAAGTTTGGGATTTAAGTAAAAAATCCCGATCACTTTAGTCGTGCTCTTAAATTTAACAATCAACTTAATTATAAAATATAAAAGATTATTTTTATAATTTTGGATTTGTTTAGATTATATGAGATTTTATATACATAATTTTTCTTTTTCTTTTTTAATATTTTGAGTCTTTTAGAATTCTTATTATATAAGTGTTGAGCATTAAATCCTGCTTAATAGCTTAAAGATGAAAAATAATTATGTTATATGTTTTATTAAGTATGGCAAATTGAGTGCTGCCATAATGATCTGTACCGTGTTCCTATGAGAATTTCGCTAAAAAAAATTAGATAATATTAATTGATCTTGTATGCTTGATAATGGTTTGGATAAGGTTCATTTAGTATTGAATCTTGAAAGGCACAATTCTGAGTTTGAATCCGTTGAATTTTGTAATTCATCTGTAGGTTAAAATCAATAGAGATATGCAATCAAATGATTACGCGTTGCATAATAAAACATTAATGTCAGTTAGATTCGTCAATTTAATTATAGGAGTTGGTCAGATATTTGAAGGTATTGCAAGTCAAATGGATTTATACAAATACGCTGTTGAAATTGGTTTTGATTTTGATTATTTAAAGAAGGAACATATTGGAGTGATTAAACAGTGTTCAATAAAAGGCGACATTGGTTGTAAATGACAAATTAATGCTTCTATTAAACAATGTAATGGTTTTTTTACAAGGAAATTTAATGGCAATCATACGCATGGTTATGTTATGTCCAAGCGAATGGTAGCGTCTAGCGGATTATGATGGGTATAGTTGACATCAACTAGGTTTGTGGGACAAACCTAGGTCTTGAGAAGATTAGGCATTGATATGACTTGAGGTCTTCATGAAGCTCAGACCTATACCATTTGTAGGCCAGGGAAAATTCTCGCAACTTGGTTACTTATTTGCCCGGATCACAAAAGGATACCGACATTAATATCCTTTTGTTCTCTGGGGAACTAAATGGAAAAAATTATGACGATCTCAGGGTTCCTACCACAAATGGGGCACCTGATAAGTCGTCCGTTCATTTTCATTCTTTATAAGTACTTAAAAAAAGTTTACCGGCTGAGATTTTTTTGTAGATTGTTTTCTAAATTCGAAGACTTCCGACTACTAGGTCAATCTTGAAGATTTAGAGAAGGTTTGGAAATGTAAAAAACTAAAGGGTATTCATTCTCATTTGAGGGTGGCCAACATTTTACTCGGCTATAGCTTGACTGTTTAGTCGATCAAAAACTTCACAATCGAACCTGACATTTTTTTGTTGTCGATTATTGCGTGGTTGGTGTTGACTCCATTATGTCTGCCAACCCCTATCCCTAGTGGGACTGAAAGGGGTGTCTACTTGGGCAATCTTCCCTATATGTCATTTCAACATACTCCAATTCTGACCAGGAAGAGGAAGTTAAAGAGGACACTGACTCTTTCTTGGACGATTTTGACCCACTATTTACCTATGATGCCAGGATTTCTAGTCATCCTTGGGAGGAAGTTGAAGCAAAAGAAAACCTTTGTGCAGATGACTTCTCATTGACTCCAATCATATGTGACTTGGAAGATATGTCTAATAGACAGAGCAGGTCGGTCTATCTGGGAGCTTCCAGAGATTAAGCTTTGAGAGTGCGTTTTTGTTCAAACAAAGAAATTATTTAATTAAACTCCATTTTTCAATTAAATCCTAAAACATGCATCTAGGTGTGATTGAAGACAATATACTCATGCAAGAACATTCAATCACAAACAAACACACAATTGAGGAAAAATCCCCTAAAGGGGTAAAACCTTTTATTTTCACTATAATTTGTAAAGAACGGTTTACACGGATTATACTGAGAGCAAGAGTGACATACGAAATACTCTCAGGTGTCAGTTCCGATGTCGTCGACTGGAATTTCCCGTAAGAACTCCAGATGGTCAGCAATGGAAAAGAGTCGGCTTTTCCACAAGTTACTCTGGATAAGTAAAAACGATCCTTTGAAGGTTTAAAGATTCACACACATACATAGGAATGGTTTTATGAATAAAAAGGGCATGAAACCTTAAAACTTAAAGTCTATTTTCTGGCTGTAAATCCCAGAAACGTGTATGTAAAAGACTTAGAAAAATGTGCAGAATGGGCACACATATTTATACCAAAATTGAGGTGGTGCCGTCGTTCGAACGACATAGGCATGTCGCCCGAACGAGATACACTTGTCGCACAAACGAGATCGTACGACATGATAATGTCACTTGAACTACAGAGCGATGTTGTTCGAACGAGCTCGACGACCAAGCAAGTTCGCTTCTACACTTGAAAAAATTTCTGCTTTTATGTTAAAGAAAAATCAGACTTCGAAAAAATATTTTATAAAAATTTCCCAAATATTAAAAATTCCAATAAACCATTTTACCAATAACGCGAAGTGGAGTGGTGGGAACGGTTGAGCAGCACGTTGCATGAAGCATGATGCACGTGTGAAGATGGTGGATGCATGGATTCGAATCAAGGTCGTCGTGGATGATCATGTTGACGTGTCGAATGTAGCGGTATCACACATACATACTGTGATCTAGGTCAAATAGAAAATTCCTAGATTCTACCCCGGACAATTATAAAATTATGTACTTACAATCTTAGAAAACAAACGATCAACAATAGCTAGGTTGAACAAAATGTTGTTGAGAGGAAGAATAAATTAATTACCCTCACGGAAAAGGAGGCCCGAGAAATGGAATGTCAACATCAAGAGCCCAAGCTATCCAAGGAGGGTGGGCACGAATCAGATAAGTGCTCCGCCTGCCCCAATTATCTCTCCCGGGCGACCTGTAGCAATTAGTGAACCTCAACAGTGGAAAGAGGAATGGTCAAAGACTCCTCCACCTAAGGGAACTAAGCTCTCCCTTGGGATATCTCCTTTCTCAAAGGAAAAGAGCTAGTAAATGAGGCTGATTTCGCCCACAGGGATTTAGAGGTTGTGTACTCCGTTGCTCAGGAGATGATGATGTCGTCTAACATGCTAGATCTGCGAGGCTTCACTTTGGAGCAAATTTATAAGGAAGGTTTACGGTACAATGTCTTGGTTAATCACATACCTTTTTATTTTGGTAATTTATTTTTAACTCTTTTCCTCTTTCCTGTGAAGAGTATACGAGTCGCTCAGGAACTCGTCGGCCAAGTCGATCTCTACCGAAAGAACAACGATCAGCTAACGAAGTCTAATAATACCTAAAAGGTCCAACTCATCACCCAATTCAAGGATTTGGATTACCTCAATAAGAAGTTGAAGGTTGAGGAAAACTCTAAGACGAAAGCGACGGAGGAAGCTGAGCGAACTCAAAATGATTTAGTTGGGTGGACACCGGAATGTCTAATTTGAATAAATCCTTTCAATGAAAGTTCCTTCAAAAAATAGTCTTTGAAAAGGAAAAATGCACAATGGAGATGTTCCGGGAGGAAGATATGGAGAAGGCATACAACGAAGGATATGAGGCAACGATCCAAGAGATCACCTTGTAGCAATCCAAGAGATCACCTCTTCTAGTCTGGTTTTGTGAAAATAAACTATACTAGTGTTTTGTTAAGGTTGTGGTATGATGTTGTTGATGTTTAAGTCTAGAAGTATATAATAGAAAATCTTTTATGTGATCTATTTGTTCGAGTGTTGAGTGCAAAATCATCTCAAAATTGTAAGGATATCATGACATTAGAGCACATATTCTTTTAATGGTATCTTAAATTTTTTAGATTTAGTAGAATGCTTAAACAAAACTTAAATTTGAGTCCCAATTTTTCGAATGAAAATCAATTTTCATATCTTATTAGAGAATTTTTAATGTAAATGTGAATTGGTTCCTATGTGATTATGAGAATTAAATAATGTGTATTTATGTGGCATAAAAAAATTTATGTAGACATTATAAATAAAAAAATCATTTTCAGTGCAAATGTATAAAAGTAAACTCGAGTGACACATGTATATAATTGATTTGTTTTGTAAGATGTGAAGAGCGAATGAAAATGACAAGATGGAGAGAGAAATATTTTTATTGATTAGTTTTTCTCTTTATAATGTGAATGAAAGTCTTTACATCTATAGGGTTTGCTTCATATTATGAATATTAAATAGTGTCACATCACCTCCACATTCATTCTAGAGGGTTGCATTGGAGAGTTAATTTTTATCTCATAGTCTATTAATCATACTGGCACCTCATATTCTCCCACTCAACAATAGCATTGGAGATGTTCTTATAAATAATGCGATTAAGTGAGTTGTCATGAAACGTATAAAATATTAGTCAAAACATGTCTAGTCTAAGGCTTTTTGCGTGTGTTTGGAGTACACAAGTTGTCAAAAATACCCTTTGCATGGTAACCAATTAATAACAAGTTGCAAAATACATCTGATTTCAATGACAGGCCACATGTCTAATATCGTTTTGGATTTAATGACCCTCTCAATTATCGAATGTGAAAATTACTTTTGCAATTTTTGAATTTCTTTAGGTTATATAAAATCTTCTTATATACGTAATTCTTTTTTCTTCTCAAATATCACGAGTCATTTAGGGTTTTTATTATTTGAGTAGTGGGAATTCAATCTTAGTTAACAAGTTAACAATGATAAATAATTATGCTACATGTTTTGTCAAACATGGTAAATTGAGTGTTACCACAGTAATATTTTCAACATGTTCATACAATAATTTTGCTAAAAAATACGTGTGAAATTGAAAAAGTTGATAGTAACATCATTTTATATGAGTTATGAGGTCTCAGGTAATCAATGTTGTATGTTAGATAATGATATTGACATGGAGAACATGCTTGGATATATAATATCCTAATTGTTTAGATATGGTTGATATAACATTGAGTATTTAAAGGCCCAACTCTAAGTCTGAAACCGTTGAAGGTTATAATTCATCTGATAATGAATTACACTATGTGAAAATCGACAAAGAGATGCAATCAAACAGTAATGCGTTGCATAATAGGACATTAATGACAGTAGGATGGTTAATTTAATTGTAGGAGTTGGTAAGATATTTAAAGGTGGTGCAAGTTATTTCAGAATGGATTTGTGGAAGTACTATGTTGAAGTTGGTTTGAGTTTGATTGTTTAAAGAATGAACAAATTAGAGTGACTGCATAGTGTTCAATGAAAGACGACATTGGTTGTAAATGGAGAATTCATGCTTCTATTGAACAATGTATTTTTTTTTTGTTACAAGGACATTCAATGGTGATCATATGTGTGGTTATGTTGTGCACACTAGAAAGAATTGTAGAGTAACATTGATGCTATTTTTAAAACCTCTGACTAAACCTTGCGATGTAATTCAGGAGTTTAACTCAAATTATGGAATAAAAATGCCATATCATTTTGCTTTTTAGGGTGTTGAAAAGGCAAGGACACTGTTATATAGTGATGTCTACCCTTCATTTGATTAAATTAGGTGGTACGATGATGTTATTGAGGTAATACATCTTGAAAGTGTTGTGGGATTAAGATGGAATTCGTCAACAAAGAGGTTCAAAGGGACTTTTCTTTATTTCTTTTGGCGCATATATCACTGCTTTTACTTTTTTTTCTTAGTGATATCTTTAATGGTATATTTTTGAAAAGTAGATACAAAGGAAATTTACTTACAACTACAACAAAGAATGGAAAGGTCTGATATGTTTTAGAATTTTGGAATTCATATTTCTGTTAGATTAATAAGCTCGGGAGGGCCTTAGACCTCCTTCCTTCTTGGAACCTTTGATTTTGGGAAAGTGGGGAAGTCAGATTTATCTACAAAGTTGATGGTTCTTTTTTTTTAGTGTGGGGGGACATGATATCCTCTTTAGTGTTCGGGATGACGTTCACATTTAAGGGATCAAATGAAGATGAGGTGGAGGATCTAGAAGACCCCTCGCTCGTAGAAGGAACTGGTAAGTTAGTAACGAAGTTCACAGGCATGGCTATAAAGATAGTGGTGGAATTCGTGAACTCGAACAGAAAGGGTGCCGACCTAGGATGATCTCCATTTGAAAGTAATGGTCTCCTCAAGTTCTAAACCTTGATCAACTCCTCGCGATTAAAATAGGAAGGCCCTTTCTTCTTTGATAGGGCTAAAGAAAAAAAATGAGGAAACACAAACAAAAACATAAATATCTACTTCAGTTACTAAAACAACAACATAAAGAGAAAGGGAAAAATTGACCTATTCTCCTCCCTCTAGCAGGGCAAAAACCCCTCCAAATTCTTCGTCCCCCTAAAAAATAGGCGGATGTGGCCAATTTCTAGAAATAAAGTCCTGATTCAAATACACCTTATTAGAATCAGGGATACTGATAACCAAAATTCTAGCGGCCAACCTTCCTTGCCTTCAAGCAAAGAATATTATCGGTCATTTGAGACTATGAGTAGTAGTATCTGAGCTCTGGGATTCCTATCTGGGTCCTATATAGTTCATTTATCCTATAAACGCCATTTATAATTCTCCATGTGTTTGGAGCACACTGAGCAAGGAAAACATTGAAAATTTGACAAAACTCTAAAAATAACTGATTAGGGGGAAACGTTATACCCCCTTCAGCTACCGATAGAGTGTGAATCATGTGGACACATTCAACATTGTAGCAGTCCACCAAAATTTCAGTGCATTCTATGTTTACCACAGGGATAAAATACTTCTCTTTGAACTCTGGCAAAGTTATTTCTTTTACAAAGTAAACTATTTTTTCTCAAAAATAGTGATAGAAATGGAGATATTTGTAATACCCCGTATTTTTGTGTTGTTATTTATTTATGGGATTAATTAAATTAAATGCGTATTAATTGGAAATTAATCCGGATTAAAATACTAGCGAGATGCGAGTTGGTATTTGAATATAATGTGCATATATGATTATACATGAATATTGAAGTATGAAATTTATCGTGATATTGAAATACGGCAAGTTGGAAAATTTTATTGAGACGCGTGTGACAGTCGCGTCAGGGAAATATTTATTTTAATTAAAAAGTGAATTTTAGTTCTATTAACCGTATGGTCATTTTGAGTGCGTCAACGTGTCCAGAAGGGTCGAAATAGTCAGAAAACACTAGTCGGGGGTTAAGTTTGGGTCCCGGGGCATTATTGGGCCATACCGGTAACTTATAAGGGCATTTTGGTAATTTCGGAAATTGGGTAATTAAAACCCACGAAAATTAGAGTTAAAAATCTGACTTAGTATTAACCCACTAAGACATTTTCAACCCCAATTTAGTAAGTGGGATACGGGAGAAGTTATAACTTGGCAAAACCAACCTCACCTCCATTAACACCTTGAGAAGAAAGCTTGGAGAGAGAGAGAGAGAGGAGGAATTCTGCAGAGGAGAGAGAGAACCATTCATCAGATTCGTCATCAAATATAGAGTTACCCTTAAGGAAAGTGATTTAATTTCATTTTTATAGAGAATGCTTCTTCCATGCGTAGGAAACCCAATTAAATTGTATGTTCTTGGGAGTTAATGAAAAACCCATTAAAATTGGAAGTATAATTACATTTTTGATGAGGAATCGCATGTAGATTTGTATTTAGATGATTATTCTGATGATATTATAATTTGGATGAAACAAAAACGGATTTAATTAGGCCCATTGATGATTTATAAGTTTTAGGGTTCATGTTCTTGAGAGTTGAAAAATAAATGTTGGAGATTTGATAATTTGATGCAGTTTAGGGTGATTTAAACCCATATAAATGTTGTAATACGGTTGAAACATGTTTAGGAAGGATTAGATACCTTAAAACATTGTTGGGATGACATTTAGGTGAGATTAGAGGTGAAGAGAATTGGGAAAAACGAGATAGAAATTTCTGGGCTTGAATCTGGCCACTCGTTAGAAGACCTACCCAGGTCGTTCGAACGAGCTTCTAACGAGTTGACAGTTTGGGTTCTAACGAGAGGGATGTTCGTTCGAAGACTTTCATTCGAACGAGATCTCGTTAGACGGCCCAGTTCGTTCGAACGAACTCTCGTTCGAACGAGACTTCGAACGAGTTGACAGTTTAGGCTTTTTAGCCTGTTTTGATCCTGAGTGTCCCGTAACCTTGTGTATATGTAGAGATAACCTTCCCTTGATGATTAATTGTTACATTTGGGATGTTTGGGATATATTGAGGAGTCAAACCTAGAAGTGTAGTTTGAACCTAAGGGAAAAATATGAAGTAGGACGTGAGTGTCTATTACGTTGTGAGAACTATTGACGACCTAATTTATTATAGTAACCTAGAACATATAAATTGTGTAGTATTATATGTCGAAACGAAAATGAGAAGGGTACCACCAATATATTATGGTGATTACTAAGATGTGTGAATACTTAGTATATGTATTGATTTTATGTGTATGACATACCTACCATACTTGCTATCACGGGAGGTTTGCGTTCGCTTAGGGCCTTCTAATCCTTGTGTTGCCCGGATTTAGATTGGTTACCTCGATGAACATAGGTCAGAGAAGGACTTATTGGGATGTTAATAAGTCTGCTGATCGTGGGAGCGCAGGTATGTGCATGACCCATGTGATGTGACTGTGTTCGCCTCCATTATTTGTGATGTTGTTATCTGAACGATTCCTGAGAGATTCGAAATGCGTGATCCTTATGTATGTGATGTACCAGGATGGATAGCAGAGTATGTGTGCACCGCAGCTTAGTCTCGGGGTGCTTGTATTGTATATTTATGACGTGAATAATATACACTTAATTAATGGGAACTTTCAAGTTAATATTGTGAATATAATTATGGTAATGTTTTGAGAAAACATAACGGGTGAATTGATAGTGAATTATATTACAAATTGAGAATCCGAGTTTAAGTAAAACCCTCTATTTAATTGATAACGTTAGAATGTAATATGAGAATCGAGTAGTAAGGGGTAGAACTTATTACAGTTTGGTAGATATGGATGTCTTATAGATGGGTACGGTACGTTAGGAGTGCACATGTAGTCGAGAGGTGAGAATTTCATGTGAGTGCACGTCCTAACATGTATTTTGCATTTAATGTTTTAATGTTATTAAAACACTTGCTGTTTTTTTAAAATGATTTCCACTTTCGGGCTCTGACCCAGTTGCTTTCAAATTTATTTTTGTAAAAACCATTTTAGGTGCCCAGCCACAAGGACACCATGCTTAGGATTCTCATTCAGGTGACGAGCTGTAGCTGTTTGTGGAAGTTACAGGACTTTGCTTGTAGACGCTTCATCTATCTTGACTCGATATTCTTCAGTTATCAGTTGTAGGGCATGTCTCCCATTTCTTTTAGAGACATTTCATTTATTTCAGTTATTCAGACTTCTGGCATGTAATTATTCAGGATTCAGACTTATCATGTTATTTTTCAGTTGTGGGATTATTGTGAGGAGTTTTCCTCCGGATTTATATTTATGTTATTGGTTATTCATTAATTCATTATAGTGAATGGTTATTATTCTTTCATTATTCTGTTACTGCATGTTAATCAGACTTAACTTAAAATTTGGCACTTACTTTTTAAATACTAGGTGGTTAATAATTATTAAAATGTTTTCGACAGTGATGCTATTAACTGAACCAACTTGGAATTTTGAATTAATTTAATAAAGGAGTAGTTACCCGGTATTTAATTAGTCGGGGTGTCACAGGTGGTATCAGAGCATCAGGTTCTAGTGTCCTTTAGGATCTGAACGGCTTATTATGTTTCCGCTGAGCTTTCTTTTATGTAGAGCCCTATATTCTAGGACTGTTGTATTCTTTTGTATATGCTACGTTCTTCAGCTATTTTAAGTTTATAACTGCGAACTTATAAACTTCATTCTTATTTCAGATGCCTCCACGACGTGCACAACGGGTTCCCAGGAATGCAACGCCAGAACCACAGCACGCACCAGTTCAGGGCACGATGAATGCCGCCGAGGTTGCAGCCATTGTGGCCTAGGCGGTAAATGCCGCACTAGCAGTAGTTCAGCAGGCACCACCTCAGGCGCCGATAGCCGCGCCAGTTCAGGCTCATGCATTCCCATCTTCTTGGGAACGTGTACGTGATGCTTTTCAGAAAGCACACCCTCCGGAGTTCGCAGGTAGCTCCTATGTGGTAGTTTCGAGTCAGTGGAGGAAGGACATACAACGACACCTGAGGATGTATGAGTGCACAGATGTCCAGAAGCAGATACTAGCTACCTTTAAGCTAGTGGGATCTGCACTGCAGTGGTGGAAGTCTATTACCACCGTAGAGGAGTGGGATACTCTCACTATTCAGGAGTTTTGGGTGCGGTTTGACCGCAAGTATTTTCCGTCGGCTGTTCACACAGAGATGAGGAGGAAGTTGATGAGCCTCAAGCAGGAGTGTAAGACTGTGGCCGAGTATGAGGCCGAATTCACTGATCTTCTGAACATTGTTCCAGATGAGATACCGACGGAGGAAAAGAAGATACAGAAATTTACAGACGGGTTGACATGGAGGATTCGTCAGCACTTATTAGGGAACCTGTCGTTAGCCACTTATTCTGATGTGGTTAACGCTGCATTGCTCCATTGCCGAGATCACCGCTTTCACATGGCTGAGGGCAAGCGATCGGGAGTGTCTAGCCATCAGGGCAGGACTGGGGGAAATGGTGCCAGTGGGGCACAATCTGTTCAGGGGCAGAGACAGGGTGATCAGGGTACCCAGCAGGGGGATCACAAGAGGTTCAGGTCAGGAAATTTTAGGCACGGACAGGGAGGTTTCCGGCAGGGCCATCAGGGTCCGAACGGCCATCAACACCAGCAGGGTCAGAATGGTCAACAGCAGTTTCAGCAGGGCCAGTGGAGGAATGGTAACGGCCACCAGGGCCGGGGGCAGCAGGACAGAGAGGGGGGAACTTCCCGGGGAAGTGTTTCATTTATGGCAAGACTGGCCATAAACGCCAGGACTGTCCTGATAGGGGCAGGGCCCCGCAGCAGCAGCAGGGTGCTCGACATGAGCCACAGAGGCCACTTTTTCCACCAGCCCTCCCAGCTCCAGCCCAGGTGCTAGCTCTTCCAGCCATTCCAGCAGTTCCTATACAGCAGGGACAGTTACAGTATGGACGTGTCTATAACGTCCACAAGGCAGCAGCTCCGCAGGTACCACCCACGATTGAGGGTATGTTTCCTATCCATGGTACTATGGGTCGGGTTTTGTTTGATACGGGGGCAACACATTGCTTTATAGCTACACATTTTGCGAAAGCCTTAGGGTTGTTAGCCACAGCAGAGAGCACAGTGACGTGTGTAGACTCACCATTGGGGAGTGGGTCACTTATTTTCTTTATATGCCGGGGAGTAGGGGTAGAGATTAGTAGTCTGGTATTACCTACAGATATGTTGGTATTAGATATGCATGTTCACGATGTGATTATCGGTATGGATTGGCTCGCTGATTATAGATCCATGATTGATTGCTTCGGTGGGAGCATTATTTTTGCCATTTCGGGGCAAGAGATGTTTGTAGTGGCGATGCCTCGCCCAGAGGGAGGTTCGACCGCTCATTTGTATTATTTAGAGGAGGAGACCTCTAAGGAGGTGGTGATACCACTTGATTCGATTTCGGTTGTTAGAGAGTTTGCCGATGTATTTCAAGATATACCTGGATTACCCCCCAGTCGAGAGATAGACTTTGTCATAAACTTATTGCCAGATACGAGACCTATAGCACGCGCACCGTACCGTATGGCTCCAGCTGAGATGAGGGAGTTACGGGATCAGATTGAGCAGTTGTTGGGTCAGGGGTTTATACGGAGGAGTACTTCGCCGTGGGGTGCCCCTGTGTTGTTCGCGAAGAAGAGAGATGGTTCACTGAGATTGTGTGTGGACTACCGAGAGTTGAATAAGGTCACGATACGGAATAAGTATCCGTTGCCTCGAATCGATGACTTATTCGACCAGTTGAGAGGAGCTTCTTTCTTCTTAAAGATTGATTTGAGATCGGGATACCATCAGTTGCGTATCAGGGAAGAGGATGTCTCGAAGACTGCGTTCTTATTGAGATATTGATCTTACGAGTTTCGGGTTATGCCTTTTGGTTTGACCAACGCTCCACCAGTGTTTATGGACTTGATGAATAGAGTGTTCAGGGATTTCCTAGATCAGTTTGTCATTGTCTTCATCGATGATATTCTGGTTTACTCCCAGACAGAGGAGGAGCACGTCGAGCATTTGAGGCAAGTTTTGCAGACACTACGTCAGAACGAGTTGTATGCAAAATATGAGAAATGCGGGTTTTGGCTGAAGGAGGTCCAGTTTTTGGGACATATTATTTCCGACCGGGGAATATCTGTTGATCCGGGGAAGGTATCCGCGGTGAGGGAGTGGGGACAGCCCACGACACCGACATAGATTCGTAGTTTCTTGGGCCTAGCAGGATACTACATGAGGTTCATTCAGGGATTCTCGAAGATAGCAGGTCCTTTGACACATCTGACTCGTAAGGGTGTGCCATTCATCTCGAGTGATGCCTGTCAGTTGGCATTCGATGAATTGAAGGATAAGTTGACCTCAGCACCTGTGTTAGCATTGACGAGACCGGGAGTTGAGTATTTAGTTTACACCGATGCGTCCTTGCAAGGACTTGGAGGTGTATTACAGCAGGAGAGTCAGGCCACTGCTTATGCATCCCGTAAGCTAAAGCCTCACGAGAAGAACTACCCCACTCATGACTTGGAGTTGGCGGCAGTTGTATTTGCTCTTTGTATTTGGAGACATTACCTTTTGGGGGAGAAGTTTCGACTGTTCACGGACCACAAGTCCCTACAGTACCTGTTCGCACATAAGGAGTTAAATATGCGGCAACGGAGGTGGCTTGAGTTCGTGAAGGATTATCAGTTCGATATCCAATACCACCCGGGGAAGGCTAACGTGGTAGCAGACGCGTTGAGCCGCAGACCTGCTGATGAGGTGGCAGGGGTGTGGAAGGCAATGTGGAAAGAATTGGGACACCAGGATGCAGTGGCCCGATCATTCATGTCGGTAATGTCTGTTACGCCGCAGATTGTCACGAGAGTGGTAAAGGCACAAGAAGATGACTCGTTCTGTCAGGAGCTGATAGTTCGATTATTAGCAGAGGGAGCCAAATCCTATACCGTTAGCTCAGACGGGGGATTACGCTTCAATGGGAGATTGGTAGTTCCAGAAGGGTAGGAATTGCGGCACGAGGTGATGGCCGAGTCGCACGGCTCACGATTCGCGGTACATCCCGGTGGGGACAAAATGTACCAAGACATGAGACGTCAGTATTGGTGGAGCGGGATGAAGAGAGATATTGCCGAGTTTGTTTCTAAATGCACCACTTGTCAGTTAGTAAAAGTGGATCATCAGAGACCGGCAGGACTGCTACAGCCGTTGGAGGTCCCGATGTGGATGTGGGAGAGCATATCCATAGACTTTATCACGGGATTTCCTACGTCACAGAGAGGTCACGACTCCATTTGGGTAATTGTGGACAGGTTGACCAAAGTCGCTCATTTTCTACCCGTAAGGAAAGACTACACTGCGGGACAATATGCCCAGCTCTTTATTGCAGAGATAGTGAGACTTCACGGTGTGCCCCTAAATATCGTATCTGACCGAGACAAGATATTTGTTTCACGGTTTTGGGAGAGTTTTTAGGAGGCCAGGGGCACAGAATTGCGGTTGAGTACGGCGTATCACCCGCAGACCGACGGGCAAACGGAGCGTACAAACCAAATGTTGGAAGACATGCTACGTATGAGTATCATTGATTTTGGGGGTGGATGGGAGAAGTATCTTCCACTGGTAGAGTTTGCTTACAAAAACTCCTACCAGTTCACCATTGGCATGGCTCCATTTGAGGCGTTGTACGGTAGTCCTTGTCGTTCCCCAGCATGTTGGTTGGAGGTGGGGGACAACAAACTACTAGGGCCGGAAGTGATTTAGGATACTTCGGCAAGGATAGAATTGATTCGAAGTCGCATTCGGGTAGCTCACGATCGGCAGAAGAGCTATGCTGATGCGAAGAGGTTCTTCAGGGAGTTCCAAGTGGGGGACCAGGTTTTGCTCAGAGTATCTCCTATGAAGGGGATTATGCGTTTCGGGAAGAAAGGGAAGTTGGCACCGAGATATGTGGGACCATTTCCTATTATTGAGCGGATTGGACCGGTTGCGTATAGGCTTGGGTTACCGGAGCATTTGCATCGGATTCACGATGTGTTTCATATTTCCTCGCTAAGGAAATATCTTAGAGACGATTTGTCTCATTCTCACATTGCTTTGGAGGACATCGATCTCCACCCTGATAGCTCCTACGAGGAGGGACCGATTGCTATTTTGGACCGAAGTGAGCGGAAACTGCGGTCAAAGATAGTCCCGTTAGTGCGTGTTCAGTGGCGACATCATAATGTTGAGGAGTCCACATGGGAGCGCGAGGATGAGATGCGCGAACGTTATCCAGAGTTGTTCTTACCAGGTACTTTCTAGTTCCGAATTTCGGGACAAAATTCAGTTATTAGGGGGGAAGTATGTAATACCCCGTATTTTTGTGTTGTTATTTATTTATGGGATTAATTAAATTAAATGCGTATTAATTGGAAATTAATCCGGATTAAAATACTAGCAAGATGCGAGTTGGTATTTGAATATAATGTGCATATATGATTATACATGAATATTGAAGTATGAAATTTGTCGTGAGATTGAAATACGGCAAGTTGGAAAATTTTATTGAGACGCGTGTGACAGTCGCGTCAGGGAAATATTTATTTTAATTAAAAAGTGAATTTTAGTTCTATTAACCGTATGGTCGTTTTGAGTGCGCCAACGCGTCCGGAAGGGTCAAAATAGTCAGAAAACACTACTCGGGGGTTAAGTTTGGGTCCCGGGGCATTATTGGGCCATACCGGTAACTTATAAGGGCATTTTGGTAATTTTGGAAATTGGGTAATTAAAACCTAGGAAAATTAGAGTTAAAAATCTGACTTAGTATTAACCCACTAAGCCATTTCCAACCCCAATTTAGGAAGTGGTCTACGGGAGAAGTTATAACTTGGCAAAACCAACCTCACCTCCATTAACACCTTGAGAAGAAAGCTTGGAGAGAGAGAGAGAGGAGGAATTCTGCAGAGGAGAGAGAGAACCATTCATCAGATTCGTCATCAAATCCAGAGTTACCCTTAAGGCAAGTGATTTAATTTAATTTTTATAGAGAATGCTTCTTCATGCGTAGGAAACCCAATTAAATTGTATGTTCTTGGGAGTTAATGAAAAACCCATTAAAATTGGAAGTAGAAATTACATTTTTGATGAGGAATTGCATGTAGATTTGTATTTAGATGATTATTCTGATGATATTATAATTTGGATGAAACAAAAATGGATTTAATTAGGCCCATTGATAATTTATAAGTTTTAGGGTTCATGTTCTTGAGATTTGAAAAATAAATGTTGGAGATTTGATAATTTGATGCAGTTTCGGGTGATTTGAACCCATATAAATGTTGTAATACGGTTGAAACATGTTTAGGAAGGATTATATACCTTAAAACATTGTTGGGATGACATTTAGGTGAGATTAGAGGTGAAGAGAATTGGGAAAAACGAGATAGAAATTTCTGGGCTTGAATCTGGCCACTCGTTAGAAGACCTACCCAGGTCGTTCGAACGAGCTCGTTCGAACGAGCTTCTAATGAGTTGACAGTTTGGGTTCTAACGAGAGGGATGTTCGTTCGAAGACTTTCGTTCGAACGAGATCTCGTTAAAAGGCCCAGTTCGTTCGAACGAACTCTCGTTCGAACAGCCTCGTTCGAACGAGACTTCGAACGAGTTGATAGTTTAGGATTTTTAGCCTGTTTTGATCCTGAGTGTCCCGTAACCTTGTGTATATGTAGAGATAACCTTCCCTTGATGATTAATTGTTACATTTGGTATGTTTGGGATATATTGAGGAGTCAAACCTAGAAGTGTAGTTTGAACCTAAGGGAAAAATATGAAGTAGGACGTGAGTGTCTATTTCGTTGTGAGAACTATTGACGGCCTAATTTATTATAGTAACCGAGAACATATAAATTGTGTAGTATTATATGTCGAAATGAAAATGAGAAGGGTACCACCAATATATTATGGTGATTACTAAGATGTGTGAATACTTAGTATATGTATTGATTTTATGTGTATGACATACCTACCATTCTTGCTATCACGGGAGGTTTGCGTTCGCTTAGGGACTTCTAATCCTTGTGTTGCCCAGATTTAGATTGGTTACCTCTATGAACATAGGTCAGAGAAGGACTTATTGGGATGTTAATAAGTCTGCTGATCGTGGGAGCGCAGGTATGTGCGTGACCCATGTGATGTGACTGTGTTCGCCTCCATTATTTGTGATGTTGTTATTTGAACGATTCTTGAGAGATTCGGAATGCGTGATCCTTATGTACGTGATGTACCGGGATGGATAGCAGAGTATGTGTGCACCGCAGCTTAGTCTCGGGGTGCTTGTATTGTATGTTTATGACGTGAATAATATACACTTAATAAATGGGAACTTTCAAGTTAATATTGTGAATATAATTATGGTAATGTTTTGAGAAAACATAACGGGTGAATTGATAGTGAATTATATTACAAATTGAGAATCCGAGTTTAAGTAAAACCCTCTATTTAATTGATAACGTTAGAATGTAATATGGGAATCGAGTAGTAAGGGGTAGAACTTATTACAGTTTGGTAGATATGGATGTCTTATAGATGGGTACGGTACGTTAGGAGTGCACATGTAGTCGAGAGGTGAGAATTTCATGTGAGTGCACGTCCTAACATGTATTTTGCATTTAATGTTTTAATGTTATTAAAACACTTGCTGTTTTTTTAAAATGATTTCCACTTTCGGGCTCTGACCCATTTGCTTTCAAATCTATTTTTGTAAAAACCATTTTAGGTGCCCAGCCACAAGGACACCATGCTTAGGATTCTCATTCAGGTGACGAGCTGTAGCTGTTTGTGGAAGTTACAGGACTTTGCTTGTAGACGCTTCATCTATCTTGACTCGATATTCTTCAGTTATCAGTTGTAGGGCATGTCGCCCATTTCTTTTAGAGACATTTCATTTATTTCAGTTATTCAGACTTCTGGCATGTAATTATTCAGGATTCAGACTTATCATGTTATTTTTCAGTTGTGGGATTGTTGTGAGGGGTTTTCCTCCGGATTTATATTTATGTTGTTGGTTATTCATTACTTCATTATAGTGAATGGTTATTATTCTTTCATTATTCTTTTACTGCATGTTAATCAGACTTAACTTAAAATTTGGCACTTACTTTTTAAATACTAGGTGGTTAGTAATTATTAAAATATTTTCGACAGTGATGCTATTAACTGAACCAACTTGGCATTTTGAATTAATTTAATAAAGGAGTAGCTACCCGGTATTTAATTAGTCGGGGTGTTGCGAACGTGTGATAACTGATTAACTTCGCAAATTTCTAATATAGCACACTTATTTAATTTCAGCCCCTAATCATGCATCTAAGGTGCGTGTGTCAACCCATAAATAAATAAAGCATGTGACACAAAAATATGATGAGACACAGAATTAAGGAAAAAACCCCTTTCGGGTAAAACCTTTATTTCACTATGAATATACAAGCTGCAACTTACAAATACATAGAGAAATCTGCAATGGATCAACGCGCAGCCAACCCACAAAGACACACAGTCTTGAACTCAGCAAGAGAATACACGCATCACCCTCCAAGGACTCGCAGCCCAAACAACGAAGAAAGAACCGCAGCTCTCCTCAATGACACGCAGCCATAAAACTTTGTAGAAACTCCCTTAGCAATGACACGCAGCCCTCGGTTGCAAAGATCTCTCCACAAAGATGAACAACAACGAAGTTTGTGTTCTAGGGTTCCAAAAGATTCACAAAAGTAATTGGGATTTTTGTGTGTGAATCAAAAAGATGTTTAGCACATCAAAAATTGAAGTCTTGTTGTGTTTGTACTCTTAAAAACGTTTTCTCAAAGACCTAAAAAATACACCACCGAAACAGGTATATATATAGGAGAAATAAGTTGGTGGAAAAACAACTCACAGAACTGTTCGAGTTTATCCCAGGCGGACCGGTCCGGCTTGGAGGCGGATCGGTCCGACCTCGGATCGGTTCTTTTAAAATTTGCCTTCTTCGGTTCGCAATCGATCCGTGGTCAACTAGACAAAGCAAGGCGGATCGATCCGGGTAGAGGGCGGACCGGTCCGGAGGCGGATTGGTCCGGTATAGAGGCGGACCAGACCGGCTTCCCAGAAAACTAAAAAACTTTTAAACGCCTCATTTTGCTTGGAAAAACTTACTTCTAATTTTTATAAAAAACATTTTATAAAAATTTCCCAATACTAAATATGAACTTTAAGGAACGTAAAAACAAAATTTTACCAAGTTCATTCTCGCAGAGGCTATGATGTTGAAGACACTTTCATATTCGGATCCGTTGAGGTAGATGCGATCTTGAGTTTCTTCAACGGTGTAACGGCGTACGACATACAAATTGATAATGGACAAAAATGTCCTTACAGGTGTCACAATATTCAGAAGAATTGTCACAGAAAAAACTGAAAACGCAAAGGAAAAAAAGAAGAAAAGAAAACTTAGAAATGAAGAATAAGGAAGGAGCTCCCCAAAGGCTTTAAATAGTTGAAATGATAGAGTGAAATGGCGGTTGGAAACTTTTGATGGCTTGGCTTAAATTTTAAAATGTCATATCATTTGGGAATAAAGGCCAAGATTCATTATTTAAAATAAGCACTTCAGGTTTTTTTAAAATGAAATTTTACCAGTGTCCCCCATCTAACTTTGGAAAGTATAAGCGCATACTTTGAGGACTCAACAAGCAAAATATGTTCAAATAACTCGTGACCTTCATCTAGAGGAACTTTCCAAGTGGGATGCAATCTCAAGCATCGACCAACCATCTGGGCTACCAACCTCTCAACCTCTCTGCCCCATTCAAGTCGCAAAGCTTTAGGGGATATTATGGGGAATAATTTGAACAACCCAAATAACTCGGGTTTGGATTAAATCCGACCCATAGAAATTGGCTAAAGATCTTTATGTGAGATAACCATGAAGATAATTTCCACCTGGGTGGATCTCAAAAGAAATGAGCATAATTAAGCAGCAATCTTTTCAACGGGCGAAAGGAATCTTATAAGACTCCATCTTTTTTTCTCTATAAATGTAACCCTTACCCCAAGGAAAAAGGGATACCTAATTCTTTTTATTAATAAAGAAAAATATAATAAGAATAGTGAAGCATCCCGGGACGTAGGCCATTGCCGAACCACGTAAATATTTATCAAGTGAGATTATTCATTTTCTGCTCGGCGTTAACTATTTAGGATCATTATTTGTGAGACAATTTCACTCATAATTATGTTTTTAAACAAATTTTGATTCAAATTATGTTTATTAGCTTAATGGTTATTATATTAAAAAAAAATTCAATTTTGATGAATACCTAAGAAACTCCTATACTTTGATCGTGTTTGAACTCGTAATTGTCGATGGTTTCTAATGATCCAAGATGCGAAGTCTTTAATATAACCTATTTTAATTCTTTTTTGAGGTATTTAATCAAACATGATATAGGTACACCGTATCAAGTTAAAGATAGAAAAATAACACAATAATCAAAAATAAAAATTTATACCATACTACGAATTAATTATAAGACTTTATACCATAAATTAAGACGATAATATAAAGGGAAATCGATGAGCCGTTAAGATTAGTCTAAAATAGTAACATCATGACCATAATTTTAAATGAAAAAATAAGAAGGCTAGAGATGGAATCCAGGATTCTTGAAAGTCATTATCAACCAAAATCTTACCTTTAATTGAATCCATCAACACACTCAAAATATATTATCTATATATAAAACAGTAAATACATATAAATAAATTCATTTCATCTCTCCTTACTTTCATTTTATCTCATTATTTCCTAAAAAATGCACTGGAAATATTTGACAATAAATAGAAATAGGGATGCATCGAAAATGGGGATAGAAAAATAAATTTGGGCAAGAAAATACAGATTTCGCTTCCCAGTCTGGAGAAACCGAGTGAACTCGCGCAAATTTGAAGACTGCAAACATCTTTTTCCAATCATTTGGACTTTGGAGCGACAGGAGTTTAATTTCATTTTATGGGTGAATTTTTTTAATAAATTAAAGAAAAATATTTTTGCCG
Organism: Sambucus nigra; assembly: GCA_949130495.1. Classification (NCBI taxonomy): domain Eukaryota; kingdom Viridiplantae; phylum Streptophyta; class Magnoliopsida; order Dipsacales; family Adoxaceae; genus Sambucus; species Sambucus nigra. The sequence goes on along the minus strand of OX422214.1, from coordinate 147,809,232 downwards.
TTGCCTTTCTCTCGTGCGAGAAAGAAGACTAGTGCGAATAAAAAAAGATAAAAGGTGATTTCGATAAAGGGTGGATGTACATGAAAGAGATAAAAAGTTTGGAAGATGTGGGGCTACTGAATTAAAACTGAGTAATATGGAGGTGGTAGAGTGGAAGGTGAGGAAACTCTTTTGAGTTAGCCTGAGAGAGTAACATTTTGTTTTTTTAAATGGCGATTTAGGTACTATATTTTGGAGATGCATTTGGAGGTTGAGGACTAAAATCAAATATCATTACAATTAATGGGAGACACCATTTTAAATAGATACTAGATTTTAGCTCCGCGCGATGCGTGAACGATTTATAGTTCTTGTTGTAATATATACTGTTTCAAAATTTACAAAACATAAAATACATGTATTATATTCATAATAGTATTTCATATTAAACTCATACTTGCATGTAAAATTAAAGACTGGGTGAAATTTAGAAAATTCATATAAGAAAAGTCTACATATACAATCACGATTGAAATGCATAAAACCCTCGCAAAACAAATATATGAAACACTTAATAGTCACATACTCCTATAAATACAACAAAAGAAAAACGTGGTTTCAATCAAAAGAAAATACATACACAAGCAAAGAAAATAAAAGAATAAATTCTTATAAACATATAAAAGAAAATTATCTTATTTTTTCTTATACATATATGATTAAATAATAAATTAACAACATCAATTCTTATAAGTTAAAAACAATCCATCCCCTGAAACATTAAATAATGAATTTAAAGCAAAAAACATATATGAATATTTATATTAAGGGTGCTATTTTATAAACAATATAAAAACACGACACAGAACGACACAAAATTAACCCCAAATTGACACGATTTGTCATATTCATGTCTATTTTCACACGAAATTGTGTCATGCTGTGCTCGTATCAAAATTATGAGTCACGTTATCATGTCTTGTTGTGTTTTTTATTGTTGTTATTGTGCCGATTTTAGTTTAGTTGAGCATGAAATTTAAGAAATCAAAAAATTAAACATCGACCTTTTCATTTTGTGTAGGACAAAAGCATTTTTTTAAATGTGTGTGTGTCTGTGTGTGTGTGCATACGCACGAATATATTGATAAGATAAATGAAAACTAAGAGAAAATTTAGTTAAATGGATGTATAAACATTAACAAACCATTTATTCATGCAATCCAAAATACAATTTCTATATTAAAAACATAGAGCAACACACATGTAACCTCTCATTCCCTATCCTCTTATTCATTTCTTAATTCATATTTTTAATCTTTCGATTAAGGCATATATAGCCTCTACACACACACACACACACACACACACACACACACACACACACACACATATATATATATATATATATATATATATATATATATATATATATATATTCTCAAAAAAGTCTTAGGTATATCACAAACCTGCACCTCCTCCTTATATCTTCTTTCGTCAGCCCACACATACACTTACACACACGCGCAACCACAGACACACGGAGGCACATTGACACGGCTCAGCACACCACTGACAATAGAGATATATGTCCGCTAACCAACCAATCTCAACTTGACATGTCATGCACGCCATCCAACATAATGATGTTATTTTCTTCAATGAAAAGTAGGAAATGATGTTAAAGTAATCTTTGATCACAACATATGAGTTACATGAAGTAAATAACTTTTTATATTTAAGAGAGGTGGGATAGGATGGGAGAGTAAAAGGTTGAGAAAAAAAATGAAAATAAGAGTTTGGTGCAATAAATGAAAAGAATACAGACCATTAAAATGCTACAATCTATCACAAAGTTTTTAAGTTGAATTGTAAATAATAAAAATAGGATGAGTAAATGGTAATGTGAAAGGGCTTTGTGTTAATTAAAGATCCTTTTTGAAGGTAATACGAGTGAAATGGAGCTTGTCTTAATTGTAGATTCATTTTGAAGCCGTGTATCAAAGTCAAGATTGGAGACAATATATATATATATATATATATATATATATATATATATATATATATATATATATATATATATATGTGTGTGTGTGTGTGTGTGTGTGTGTGTGTGTGTGTGTGTGTGTGTGCTCGTGCCTGAAGGCACGATAAAAAATTTAAAGTATATAATTGCAAAATGATGAAAATTTTCAAAGTACATAATTGCAAAATGGTAAAAATTTCGTTCCCCGACAAAATTTCCAAAGTACGTAATGTTTTTTAACTGTAAAAACAAACAAAAGGAGATAATATTTTTTAAACATGCACGTAAAGCTTTTACAAAATATTTGAAAATAGTTTTGGAAATGTTTATCATTTTTTTATTAAAAATATCTAAAAAATAATTTTTTAATAAATAAACTGAAAAATAAAAAAAAAACGTTTTGGGATTGTCATCGTTTTTCTATTAAAAAATTAATAACAATATAATAGTTTTTTTTTTTGGATAAAAAAACTATTTTATCCCTAAATAATAATAATAAAATAGTTTATTTTTATAATATATATGTTTCCCATGTGGGTTTAGAAAGCGAATGACCACTTTTATAATATATATGTTTAAACATTGTGCCACGCAACAGTCATCTTGGATAGTCATTTTGTACCTTTGTCAGTTGATAGCCTCTTAGGCCACACGTTGTCAATCTCAAGTAATTAAAATCTATTACCAGCTATCACCAACTAATTAGAGTCTCATTTTCATATTTAAACATGTAATCTATAACCAACAAAGATATGAACCATAAATTTTTTGAACTAGTATGAATTTAAATAAATTCTTTATAAATAATGAAGAACATGCAATAATTACCCCCACAATTATGTTCTAGTGCATTTGTGTCTTTGACACATAAATGTGACTGGTTTAAATAATTTTTATTGTCAACATATAACATCTATGATGACATATCTCAATTTACATTGATAGTATCTTATGGAGAAAGCAAAAAATTAAACACAATTAGTTTCCAAGTCTTTTAAATAAAAATAATATATAAATTTATAATATTTTTCAAGGGTGGTAAAATATTTTCTCCATTAAAATATTTGCTCTATTTAATATGAGGATATATTTTCTTTATTTAACTCATCATTTTTCTTTGTTTAAATATGTATTAGTTTTAGCTCTTTTTGGACAATTACAAAGGCCACATCAGGCCAAAATGCAAAAAGCAACTATATTTCTATGTAAGGAGAGTTGTAAGAGTCAGATCATCTTGAGAAGTGAAATTAAGTGCAACACATTAGTTCATTTAATTATGTAAGAAATATACCTTTGTCTCCATGTCCTTTCAATATGGTAAGGATGTCAGTTATGACAAAGTACCACTAAGTAGTAAATCCAATATTTCGCACGCTGAGAATATATTGATATCCACTTTAGGTGGGCTACTCCATACTGCAGTTCTGACATGAAGACTTGTCATTAAAATAATATATATATATATATATATATATATATATATATATATATATATATATATATATATATATTGTTACGTTATAAAAGTGTAAACAGCGGAAAAAAAAATTAAAATGTATCCAACTGTAAAGTTGTACACTCGTGGGAGGAATTGTGTCTTATACCCTTATGGGAGGAATTGTCTCTTCAATCGTGAAGCCCAAGAAATAGACGTGGAACAAACAACTTTTATTAACTGTTCAAGGCGTAAAAATTTTTGTGTGGCTCACGGTTGTACTGTCTTCCATTTATTTATGATTGGCGTGTGCACACGTTTGGGAGGAATTGTCTCTTTAGTCATGAAGCCTAAGAGATAGACGTGTAACAAACAACTTTTATTAACTGTTCAAGGCATAGAAATTTTGGTGTGGCTCAAGGTTGTACTATCTTCCATTTATTTGTGATTGACGTGTATAAAAAAAGTAGGTGTACTATCACTGCTATTAGTTATGACAAAGTACAACTTTATGTTTATGAGGCTCGAGGATGACATATAAAGTTTTAATATTAAGGACACATGCATCCTTTGAGAAATCATTGTGAGGCTCAAGAAAAATCAATTAATATTTACACCACTAATATTTTTAAGATAAGTTGATAAACATCATTTCACATTAACATTTGCTTTTATTCACAATTGTAACTCCACACAATGTTTAAGTTAAATAGTGAATATGATCAGATTAAGTTAAACATTAGTCATAAATATATTAATATTCCCTCCCCTCCCCCCCCCCCCCCCCCCCCCCCCCAAAAAAAAAAAAATATATGCATGGATGAACCAAAGTGACAACAATGTATCTACAAATAACAAATAATAGAAAAAAGTCTTATTTTTATAGTTAAACATGTATCTATAAACAACAAAGATACAACCGTAAATTTTTTGAACAAAAATAAATTTAAACAAATTTTCTAGAAAGAATGAAGAAATACAACAATCACCCTCACAATACTCAACAAAACATTTACTCTTGATAGATAAAAATGGCATTCTTTACTGGCTCTCTCAAAATCTGGAGATGACAAATGTCAATGTATGTACCATCAAATCATGTCAATGGAGAAAAATCATTCATGACAAAAGTGAAAAATATGGCTTTTAGAGAACAGCTAAAATACGGCAACTGAGTTAACTAAATAATTAATCAGAAATAAAGGATTTTATTAAAAACACTGACACAAGTTTAATATAACAAGAAAGACATTGAAGACACTCACAGCAGGTTTAAAGTAGCCATATTCCATGCCCTAAGTTCTTGTACGATAGCCATGAACATATAAGAAACAACTTTGAAGTTTTAGGTCTTGGATAAATGGAATATGGTCACTGAAAGTGTCAAAAGTAAAAACTTCAAATAATATGACATAAGTAAATCGAACCAAAAAATGCTTTAGGGAACTGATAAAAAACACATTAATAAATAGAAAAATATCAAATGTAGGGTGAACCAAAAGATAAATCAACAACGAAATCCTTTATATCCACGGATTTGGTACTTCAAGACGTCCAAAATAAAAATAAATTCCGATAAGCTCTAAATTTAATTTGAATCCCAATACGTGAGATGTCTTGAAAAAAAATGCAAAAGTCAAAGAAAATTGGTACTTGCAAAATCAACATATAAACCCAATACCTGAGAGGTCTTGAACGAAAAAAATGAAAATTCGAAACAAATTTGAAGACCAAATAGGTACCTGTAAAATCAAAATATGAACAAAAATAAGTCTGAGAAACATGAGTTTCTAAGAAATTGAAGCCCTAAATGCAATTACAAACGTTGAACCCACGCCAAAAATGAATTCAAAAAACTCTAAAAGACAGTTCATATGGGTACCATAGATTCAAAAGTGTTGTTTGTTGTGACAACCCGCTCCAAATAATAACGGGTGGCCAGCCCTATACTACATAAATCAGGTATCTCAGATGGTACAGTCTCAACATCAACAACTAAACACTATAATATAAGGCTACTACCCGAAATCATAAAGTGCGAATTGCCAAAAAAATTTAAAACTTTTATTTTTAACAACAACAACAAAACCAATAATGCACACCACCAACAATATACATCTAACTATGATGTGAAATGTCCATGCTCCAACAATATGAAAGAGTACAATACATTGTACAACAAAAATCTCAACAATGAAATACCCGAATATGCTGTCGGGCAACAGACAATACAATAAACTGATAAATAAAATATGAAAGTGTTAATCTACAACACTTGAATACTAACTCAATACAACTGAATCCTAATCTAGATGTACAATAGATAGGAATCGACTAAAGCAAAGTGCCGCAATAGTCCGCAACTGCCACAGCTCCACAAATCCTGGATGGAGGAATATCAAAGGCGTCCTTGCGGAGGAACACCTGAAATGCATAATAATTATAAATGCATTATTACATGATTTAGTTGGAATAGAACACTCCATAAAATTCAACTCACCTCTCATCTAAAGCGCGCACTAAGCGTATACACGTGTCTCCAAAAGGATGTCCAATTCTAATTAGGTAAGAGGATTCTAACTTAAACCCAACTAAAGTATTTAAGTGAAACCATCTACCTTATCTCCCAATTCTACATTTATTTCTATACTTTAAATTATATACATTATCTTTAATGTAATAGTTATAGTTATCTTTATAATGTTCATTTGTTGAACATAAAAAGTTACATGATCCAATCATGTCCACATCATCAACATACACCATCAAATCTCAATTACTAGAATTTATATTCTAGTAATGCCCATATAAGGCATGAAACCATATATATAATTATTATAGATGAGTTATTAGCATTAAGAGTTAAGGACTAAACTCCTCCCGATTCTCAATACGGTACTGCGTTTCGTGCGTGGGACGTCTCGCCGAAGCGAAATCCAAACAAGGAACCCCCCGATACACTAATCCTGACCGTATCGATCCTCGGTGCTCATTATGCCCTCAATGCAAGATGCATGTAACCCAAATGATTATTATCCAATATTAAATTAATTAATATTCCCAATTCTCAACAGTACACGGTGTTTCATGCGTTGGACGTCTCGCCGAAGCGAAATCCAAATAAGGAACCCCCCTCGTTACACTACTCCTGGCACTGTCGATTGTCGGGATAGGTGATATATATGTATATAATTATGAGCATTAAGGACTAAACTTATCCCCAAGTTCCAACATTACACTGCGGTTCTTGCGTGGGACGTCTCGCCGAGGCGAAATCCAAACAAGGAACCCCCCCGATACACTAATCCTGGCAATGTAGGTCATTGAGGTCCATTATGCCCTTGACACCCAAATACAAACACAAGCAATAATAACCATCCAACCGAGCTATAACTCGAAGGACGCAGGCTCACATGCTATCATCTTCCAGCAGCCCATATACGTAGCAAACTGGGGCCACCTGGTGGGGTTCAACGACACCCACCTCGTGATATACTCACGCACACGACGTCCGGGAAGCGGTCATAGTTCCTAACCGGCAAGTGAGAGTGTCACATACCACCGACCTCTCACCCCCAAAATAAATAGATATATATATAATAAATGTCATTTGCTGACCACAAAGGACGACTATGACCTGGGGAATATCCACATCCTGCTTTTCTAGTCAGAATGCTCACCCTCTACGCACGAAACTTCCCAATGATATCAAGGATGGGGTATGCTTAACATGTATATACACCATCATATAAGGTATACATACATCCCACATAATAAAGATATACCATTTTATATAAGGTATACCTGCAACATCATATTCATTTTCATTATACGCTCTTAGGCGTAATTTGATTAACATCATTATTTAGTATATCTCTCTCTTATGATACACTAACCGTCAATACTCACACATTTATCCCACTTAGTATATGCTATACTAATTCTCGCTTGAAGCTCTCATGTCGCTTCTAGTATGAATTGTCCCTCAATTCAATTTAAGTTAAGGATATTTTATATCCTAAAGCACCTCAATTAGCATTTCTCATTGTATGAGATATCTCCCAAGTCAATCATCAATAAGGATATTTCTATATCCATATGCCCATCAAATAGCATTTATTGTTTTCCTTTCATAATAGGGTTCAATTCATTTTATGAACCTTTTTAAAGTTATCCCATTTGGGATTGGATTCTAAAATCCATTATCTCTAAATTATTCACATTCTTTCATATGAATTGAATTTATTATCTCCAAGTCAAGGTGGGCTTCCCCACTTAGAATAAACCAAAATATCTAATCGGTATTCCTCGAATTTAGTCAATAAGACTCCAATCATTTCCTATAAGGGAAACTATCTAAAAGTCTCTAAAACATAATCCAAATAACTCCCATAGAAGTTCCCAATCGATAACTTTAGATGAAACGGGATGAAATTCTTCCTAGAAAAACATCTCCAAAATCCCCTGTTTTCGAATCGATTCGGGCTTATTCCGAATCGATTCGGCCCAGCGAATCGATTCGGCCAGGAAGGCGAATCGATTCGGGTCATCAAACCTGGGACTCTGTCTCAGGCCGAATCGATTCGGTTGGAGTCCGAATCGATTCGGTCACTCAGACCTGGGCACCTGTATATTTCCGAATCGATTCGACTAGGGGGCCGAATCGATTCGGCCCTGCTGAACCTCGAAAATGGCTACTTTTTAAGTAAGCCAAAATACCCAAAAATTCCTCTCCATTTTTCTTCAACCCAATCGCAAATATATCAACAATATTTATCCTAGAATACATATAAACTAATTTCTAACCTCAAATCCATTATAAACACTACAAATCTAAGGTTTTTCCCAAAAGTTAGGTTTTGTCAATTTAACCTAAAACCCAAAATATCAATCCACAAATCATGCAATAAATATACACAACAATTATTTAGCAAGTTTAATCACTTGCCTCGGGTTCGTAGGGTCTGAATCCGTCTTGAGATCGCGTATTGGCCCGGAAATCCTCTTTCTCCTTCTTTTTCTCCTTCCTTTTCTTCTTCTTTCTTTCTCTCTTTCTTTCTATTTCTCTCTTTGGAGAATTGTTTCTCCCGTAGGCTAATTTAGCCTAATCTCCCAAGATACACATCTTTAAATGATAATACACACTTTAAATGACTCGGTGACTTTAATTCGAGTCAAACGGTCCTAATTTATTTCAGAACCCAAATAGACTCCAAGTACAGTCATTTCGACTTTCTCGACCCTTCCAGACACTATGGTACGCTCAGAATTTTCATTCGACACACTTTCTAACAACTCCAAATTTTGACTTTAATTGCCAACTTAATTATTTCTCCAATAAAATATTATTTATTTCTCCCAAAATAAATAAATTGTCGACTCCAAAACCTCGGGTTGTTACAAACTTCCCCACTTGCAAAAATTTCGTCCTCAAAATTTAGCTAAGCCTAATTCTCCAAAGCTCAACTACTTCTACTCTACCCATCATCACTAATCCTATCTCCAACTTCTAACTTCCCACGACGAATTAATTTATTTTATTTTATTTTATGTTGATTATGAATTAAATAAAACCAGTTTCCACATGGGCGCCCATACACCCTTTATAATTGAGCTTTGTGCTCACAACAATCATAATGAGGCTTTATTTTCCTCGAAAGTTCCACATTTCCATAAATATAAATAATACTAAAATTTTAATAGAGCAAAAATTTGAATGGTCCAAAGAAATAACTCCTCTCAATTCCTGACAATCGCCACTTTCGTGCGGGGGACGTCTCGCAAAAGCGAAATCCAAACAAGGAACCCTCCCAATACACTACTGTGTGGCGACATCGGGATTGAGAGTTTGTTAAATCCGGACTAGAGTTTGAAGATATTTTAGTGAAATTTTTTATTTTGAAAGGGCCTGAAGGCCGATAAAAGTTTTATTTTGAAAATAGTTTATTTTGAAAACGGTTTATATATTATAATCTACTATAAAATGCCTTATGTCCAACACAAGGTCTTTATAGATTATCATCTATATAACATATAGCTCAGAAATATTGTCATATTCATGAGCTAAAGTTTTACCTGCGTCCCATCATTCCACAATCACAACATTCAAACATAAACAACATCTCACATCATTTCAATATATATAGCCTTTTTATAAGGTACATCCATATCTGGAATTCAACAATCATAATAGTCTATCATGACTATATAAAAGAAGTAGCTTTTATCATTACTACTTATCACCATAATCATACTTACATTAACTACAAGGTTTAAAGTTCTTTATGAGCACCTTGCAAAATCCTCAATTCTTTACAAAATAATAGAATAAGAGCCTATCTTGCTCCAAATTTCCCCTTAGGGTCATTACATACCATACATAAACAAAAAGGGCTAAAGCACTACCCGATTCATATATATCTCCCATACGATATTCCAAAATTTCATATAGTAATAATCCTATTAATAAAGGAAAAATTACTTACAACCTCCATCTCTAGTCCGATTGCCCATCCTCATTAATGGGCTCCCAAACATAGTCCCCCGGTCTAAAGCGACCTCGAATCTGCTGTAGGGGTTGCACTTCCAAAATTTCATCAAAACGTGGTCCTTTACTTCTATTAAGACAATCTCTCTTTTTATGACCTATTTCTTTACAAAAGAAACACTTACCCATAAACCATTTCTGCCCACTCACATTACTGGCACTCTCTTTGCCAAACTTACTTGATGAACTAATCTCCAAAGTTCTTACTCTTTTGAGAACAAAAACGATATTCATGACACTTTAGTACTGCCGCATTCACTACCTCGATGAAAGTCATTAACTTAGGACTTTCTAACAAATTTTGTTGGATTTTCCAATCTAAACCTCGAACAAACTTCGATATACGTTTCTCTTCCGTATTTACCTCATTAGGTACTAATCTCCCCCATAGAGAAAAATCTTCTTCATATTCTTCCACCGTCCTATTTCCTTGAAAAATCCCCATATCCTGAGTAGGGGAAGGCAAATACCTTCGATCAAAAAGTTCCCAAAATTCTTTTATAGGTAAAGTATCTCTCCGTTCAGATGTGGTGACAGACTCCCACCATTGAAGAGCTGCACCCGATAACCTAAAAGTGGCTAAAAATTATTTCTGCACCTCACAACACTCAACCATACGAAGATGCCTCTACATAATATTTTTCCATTGACTTACAGCCATCGTATCAACTCCCCCTGCAAACTCGGGAGGATGACCCTTACTAAAATCTTCGTTCACTCTCTCCCATAAGGACAATCCTAAATGGGGTGGGGCTGCTCGAGCGGCAGATTGCTGAGCCATCGTAGAAATGATGGCAGTTAATGCTTATGCCACTATATTGGTAACATCATCCGTAGTCATGTTCCTCTGAGGCATTTGGGGTTGCACATTCCCTTTATTTGCCCTGACTGAACGACCTCCCTTCGGTGGCATCTGAAACAAGAACAATTGTATCAGAACGCCTTTCAAATATTTTTGACTCACAGAAAGATATGGACGTATGAATGTAATCGTCCTAATAGTAAGGCTCTACATCAAAAACGCTTACGGAAGATCGTAGTAACGCACACAGATCCTAAATACACTAGAACCTGATGCTCTGATACCACATGTGACAACCCGCTCCAAATAATAACGGGTGGCCAGCCCTATACTACATAAATCATGTATCTCAGATGGTACAGTCTCAACATCAACAACTAAACACTATAATATAAGGCTACTACCCGAAATCATAAAGTGCGAATTGCCAAAAAAATTTAAAGCTTTTATTTTTAACAACAACAACAAAACCAATAATGCACACCACCAACAATATACATCTAACTATGATGTGAAATGTGCATGCTCCAGCAATATGAAAGAGTACAATACATTGTACAACAAAAATCTCAACAATGAAATACCCGAATATGCTGTCGAGCAACAGACAATACAATAAACTGATAAATAAAATATGAAAGTGTTAATCTACAACACTTGAATACTAACTCAATACAACTGAATCCTAATCTAGATGTACAATAGATAGGAATCGACTAAAGCAAAGTGCCGCAACAGTCCGCAACTGCCACAGCTCCACAAATCCTGAATGGAGGAATATCAAAGGCATCCTTGCGGAGGAACACCTGAAGTAATACAATATATACATGGAGGAGGAAAATATAAACGGGTCAGAGCCCGAGTTTTGAAAAACAGTTTATAGCAAGTGTATTAAAATGCATAATAATTATAAATGCATTATTACATGATTTAGTTGGAATTGAACACTCCATAAAATTCAACTCACCTCTCATCTAAAGCGCGCACTAAGCGTATGCACGTGTCTCCAAAAGGATGTCCGATTCTAATTAGGTAAGAGGATTCTAACTTAAACCCAACTAAAGTATTTAAGTGAAACCATCTAACTTATCTCCCAATTCTACATTTATTTCTATACTTTAAGTTATATACATTATCTTTAATGTAATAGTTATAGTTATCTTTATAATGTTCATTTGTTGAACATATAAAGTTACATGATCCAATCATCTCCACATCATCAACATACACCATCAAATCTCAATTACTAGAATTTATATTCTAGTGATGCCCATATAAGGCATGAAACCATATATATAATTATTATAGATGAGTTATTAGCATCAAGAGTTAAGGACTAAACTCCTCCCGATTCTCAACACGGTACTGCGTTTCGTGCGTGGGACGTCTCGCCGAAGCGAAATCCAAACAAGGAACCCCCCCGATACACTAATCCTGACCGTATCGATCCTCGGGGCTCATTTTGCCCTCAATTCAAGATGCATGTAACCCAAATGATTATTATCCAATTTTAAATTAATTAATATTCCCAATTCTCAACAGTACACGGCGTTTCATGCGTGGGACGTCTCGCCGAAGCGAAATCCAAATAAGGAACCCCCCCGTTACACTACTCCTGGCACTGTCGATTGTCGGGATAGGTGATATATATGTATATAATTATGAGCATTAATGACTAAACTTATCCCCAAGTTCCAACATTACACTGCGGTTCTTGCGTGGGACGTCTGATTGGGCATAAATATTGTATATTTATTCCCCTAATTTCAGTACATTTGTGAACCCGAGTGATGTAACAAATATGTATTTGATTCACACTTATACTACTAACCTTCGTGGAGAGTATTTCGTGTTTCGTGCTTCTCTTATTGGTTTTACAGGTTAATTATGCAAGCAGTGCAAAAGAGGAAGCAAAACAGTGCAAGAAAAGCTAAGAAGGCAAGTTCAAGGGCAATTAGGTAATTTTTTTTGCCCGATCCGGAAGACGAATCCAACTGGAAAGTTGAAGATCTCAGAATAATGAGAACACTGGAAGAAACGGCACCCAAATCCGAGCTACGGTTGAAAAGTTATGCTCAGTTGAAGTTGAAGAAAAATCCAAGAAAAGAAGAGAAAAGTTAGAAAAATTCTAAGTGTTGAACTCCAGGCCAGCACACATTCGCGAATCCCAACCTGAACCGGTTCGGGGGGCGAACCGGTTCGCAGGTACCCCCAAACCAGTTCGGGGTACCTGATGCGCGAATTTTGCCTTTTATGCTGATTTGTTCCCTAGTCTCCTAGTAGGTTTTAAACTCTCCAATATTGTAGGGAACGTAGGTCACAACTTAGGAGCAGTCATTAGGAGTAGTTTAACTCAGTTTTTGATAGAGAAGAAGAAGGAGAAACATCTAGGAACATCAAAGGAATTATTTTCTTCAAGATTCAATTATTAAGGGTTTGTTTTTCAAGTTTTAATTCAAATATCAAGATTCTTGTCATTGTTCTTGCATGCTTAGTTTTCCATATTCGTTTTAACGTATTGTTGTGTTCATAATACATATTTACATGTTTCAATCTTGTTTCATTATGATTTCATACACATGCAACGTTAGTATTTCATGTGTTAGTCCATTTAACATGTCCGGCTAGGTTTTGAAGGTTGGGATGCATGAACCCAACCTGATGTGTTAGTGCATGTGTATAATGTTAATCCTATGAATTTAATGATTAATTCTGATCGTATCGTGTAATTTCATAATAATTATGGATCTTTATATCTCATTTTCCCTTGGGTACTCGTGATGATTTAGAGCACAATTTGAATGTAATTACCGCGATACCGATTTACTCATCCTCAGGCTTGAACCTCGTATACATAATGCTGGGGAGTACTAAATTCCGGGTTTGAATTAATCAGATAAATTTATGATTGACGTTGTAACTACACTACACTAGGGTTGGGGGATTGTATTCCCATCCTATTTTCTCATCATTTAAGTTTAACACTTTCAATTTAATTCTTCATTCTTCATTTAGATAATTTAGTTAGTTTCATACTTCATCATAATTTCATAATTGCATTTAGTTTAATCAATCCCAAAAACCAAAATCAAATCTTTTCTTTTCCTTTTTTAGAGTCATCGTTAGGATTCCTCCGTCTCATCCCATCGTCACAACTCCGTTGTCCTTTTTCCCTGAGGATCGATACCCGACTTGTCGGATTATTACTTGAACGACAGGCTTGCACTTGAGCCTAGAGAGTACACACTTTAGAGACACATTCTGAGTCGTGTCAAGTTTTTGGCGCCGTTGCCGGGGAATTAGGTAGACTTAGGTATAGATCGAGTTAATCCAAAGCTTTGACCAAAAATAAAAAAATAAATAATAAAAAGCACAAAAAGATTCACAATTACCCTCTCTCCTAAGCTTTAATGCAAAATTCTGAAACCACTCCCACACCCCATAATATTCCAACCAGCATTCACGAAAATCCACTCGTTGAGTATAATCCTGATAGTCCCCACACTCCGATCGCCCCACAGTTTTGGATCCCACCACCCACACCGTCGCAGTCAATCTCTAGTAACACTCCCTTCTCCTTCGTTGGACACACGTCGTGCACACCCAGTGAGAGCGCCGAATCGTCAAGTGAGAGAGAGATGTCGCAACATAGTAATGCACCTACCGGTGAGGACGAGCTTTCGTACCGCCCGTTGAGAGAATTCTTATATCCTGAGCACACTGTCACTCCAGGATGCATTATACTCCCGTATAATGCCGGGCAGTTCCGTTTCAAAAATGGGATGATCCAGACACTACCACATTACCACGGTATGGATTCTGAAAAGCCATACCTCCATATAAGGGAATTCGAGGACGTGTGTGATACTCTTAACGATCAAACCTGCACACAAGAGGTAATCCGCCTCAAACTCTTAGCCTTCACGCTTAAAGATAAAGCCAAAGCTTGGCTATGGTCTTTACCTCCAAGCTCGATTCCATCCTGGAATGAGCTACAGTCTAAATTTCTCAAGAAATTCTTCCCAACACATCGAACAATCTCTATCAAGGCTCAAATTCAAGCGTTTAGACAAAATGAAAATGATCCATTCCATCGATGTTATGAACGTTTCAACGAGTTAGTGGCTTCATGCCCCCATCATGGATTTGATCCATCGCAAATCATCTCCTTTATCTATAATGGGTTAAATCTTAACTCCAAACAACTTGTTGAAACTATGGAAAGCGGTCCGTTTGTCGATTTAGATACCCATGATGCTGATCTTCACATGAGGTATGTCGCCGAGACTACCCAATCTTGGGATACCTCTGACCCGAATGCTCAAAATCGAAATCGACAACCCACCACGGCCCCATCGGCATCCGACCTATTCCACGTAGATAAGAACTCTATGACGGATTGTCGATTGGACACCATTGAGAAAGGATTGCGAGTCCTGTGCGAGTTATATGGAAAAGGACTAGCTGGACCCATTTCAAACCCTGTCGTGAAGGTGTGTGCGATTTGTGAGGCGGGACATTCAACTGAGGAATGCCCGACGATACCCGCCAATAAAGTAATGTTGCAAGAGCAAATTAGTGGTATAGGAGTCTATAAGGGTAATTTCGGTGCCCTGCAGGGGAATTCATACAACCCTTTGTGGAAAAACCATCCCGGTTTTAGCTACGGGCAACAACATGCCGCAATGAACCCTCCTTCGCATGTTGCCCCTCCTCCACCACAACAATTTCAACAAGCTCCGCACATGGAGGGACATATGCAAGCACCACCACCTCATGGAAATTATATCCCGCCACAGCGGAGAACTTTCGAGGATACCGTAAATCAATTCATTGCAAACCAGACCGCAACCAATGCCAAATATGATCGTCTGATCGGCGACATAAATGCCAACCTGTCTAAAATACAATCCTCGTTAAGTGTTCAAGAGAAGGGAAAATTCCCTGCCCAAGGCCAACGACCTCCACAAGGTCAAACTAGTGTTAGCTCCACATCCACTGAACATCAGGAGCAATGTCAAGCAGTGACCACTCTTCGCAGTGGAAGAGTCGTTGATTTATCACCTCCTCCACACGACACAACAAAAGACAAGGAGATTTCGCCCGGCACGAAAGAGGCCAAAGATGTCCCCTTGAACGAGAGTGATAAGGAAGACACTAGTGAGCCTGAGGTGGTAGTGAAACCACCCTCCGCAGCACCATTTCCTCGAAGATTGATTCTCGCTCAAAAAGGGAATCCACGTGATGAAGTGCTAGAAGTACTTAAGCAAGTCAAGCTGAATCTACCCTTTCTTGACGCCATCAAACAAATTCCATCTTATGGCAAAGTTATCAAAGATTTGTTGACGGTAAAAAGGAAGATGAAGGTAAAAAAGAATGTATTTCTAGCTCAGAACGTGAGCTCCATTCTACTAAATGATCTCCCGTCTAAATTCAAAGATCCCGGTGCACCCACTATATCATGCATCATTGGAGATAATAAAATTGAGAAAGCCTTACTTGACTTGGGAGCAAGTGTAAACATACTCCCTTACTCCATTTATAGGCAACTTGATTTGGGCGACCTCAAGCCCACAAAGGTCACTCTCTAATTGGCGGATCGAATAGTGAAGATCCCACGAGGCATAGTCGAGGACGTGATCGTCCAAGTTGACACTTTCTATTTCCCGATAGATTTTGTCATTTGGGACACGGAGCCCTCCTTTAACTCGAGCAATCATGTTCCCATCATCCTTGGACGCCCTTTCTTAGCTACAGCTAATGCAATCATCAACACAAGAAATGGGCGAATGCAACTCACTTTTGGGAACATGACCTTGGATACTAACATCTTCCACATAGGCCAAAACGCAGGGGAGGAAGATGATCTTCACGCGGTGAGCCTCATAGACGTGGTAGTATAAGAGTATTTTGAGGAAACTTTCTATGGCGATGCTTTAGAATCCTGTTTAGCGACGAGCTATGAGTGTGAGGGGACGTATACCCACTTCGAGAGGGAGGTTGGAAGGTTGAGAGAGTTACTCGATGCGAGTACATCGGACGAGGACGTGAGAGAGGTTAATTGGGTTTCTAGGTTCGAGGAATTACCTTCGAGGGATACACACATGGCTCCCTCCAGTGAAAAATTTCCAACCCTCGAACTAAAGAAACTCCCCTCCCATATCAAATATGCATACCTAGGAGAGGATGAGACATTTCCTGTTGTTATCTCCTCTAGCCTAGATGAAGGGCAGGAGGGTAAACTGTTAAGAATTCTGAGGAAGCACCAAAGTGCTTTTGGTTGGTGTATTGCTGATTTGAAGGGGATAAGTCCTCTAATTTGCACTCACAAGATTCATCTCGAAGAGGATGTGAAGCCCTCTAGAGAAATGCAAAGAAGACTGAACCCCAACATGAAAGATGTTATGAGAACCGAGATCATCAAATTATTGGATGCCGGGATTATCTACCCAATCTCGGATAGCAAATGGGTGAGACCTATTTAAGTCGTCCCGAAGAAGTCGGGTATGACTGTGATTGAGAATGCTAAGGGAGAGCTTGTTCCCCAACGCACCACCACCGATTGGCGCGTTTGCATTGACTACCGGAAACTCAATGCGGGAACTAGGAAAGATCATTTCCCCTTGCCGTTCATTGATCAGATGCTTGAGAGAGTTGCGGGCCACCCTTATTATTATTTCCTTGATGGTTATTCCGGATATAACCAAGAGAAGACTACCTTCACTTGCCCTTTTGGTACGTTTGCCTACAAACGTATGCCATTTGGCTTGTGTAATGCGCCTACGACTTTTCAAAGGTGCATGTTGAGCTTATTTAGCGACATGGTCGAGAGAGGACTCGAAGTGTTCATGGACGATTTCAGCATTTTTGGCACCTCTTTCGATCATGTTTTGGACAAGTTGGAAAAAGTACTTACCCGATGTGTGGACAAAAACTTAGTGCTGAATTGGGAGAAGTGCCATTTCATGGTCACTGAGGGAATAGTTCTTGGCCTCATTATTTCATCCAACGGAATAGAGGTTGATAGGGCTAAGATAGATGTCATAGCTGATCTTCCCTCACCGAAATCGCTAAAAGACGTGCGCTCTTTCTTGGGCCACGCGGGGTTTTATCGATGGTTCATTAAGGACTTTAGCGCCATCGCTAGGCCCTTAAGTAACCTACTTATGAAGGACAACCCATTTGAGTGGACAGAGGCATGCCAAAGCTCCTTTGATAAGTTGAAAAGCATGCTAGTGTCCGCTCCCATCATGCAAGTTCCGAATTGGTCCATACCATTCAAACTTATGTGTGACGCAAGCAATTACGCGATCGGGGCCATTTTGGGCCAACATAAAGATAAGCAAGCTCATGTCATCTACTACGCTAGCCGAACTCTTACCGGACCTCAACTCAATTATTCTACCACGGAGAAGGAGTTGCTAGCGGTAGTCTTTGCCCTCGATAAGTTCCGTTCCTATCTCATTGGTTCTCCCATTATTGTTTTCATCGACCACGCGACTTTAAAGTACCTACTTGCGAAGAAAGACGCCAAGCCGCTCCTCATAAGGTGGATCCTACTCCTACAAGAGTTCAATCTCTCCATCAAGGATAAGAAAGGAGTAGAAAACGTCGTTGCCGACCATTTGTTTCGGCTTTCGTCCGACGTACCTAGTGATCCCATACCCATAGATGAGCATTTTCGGATGAGCAACTATTTGCTACTTCTTCATATCCCTGGTTTGCGAACATAGTGAACTATCTTATCACGGGAGCCGTCCCTCCCGATTGGACACCGCAAGATAAGAAGAGGTTTCTTAATTGGTCGCGTATGCTCTTTTACGATGATCCTTTCCTCTTTAAATATTGCACCGACCAAATCATCCGACGATGTGTACCGGATGACGAGATCCCGAAAGTCATCCAGTTTTGTCATTCGGAAGCATGTGGAGGCCATTTCTCGACGAAAAAGACGGCCGCTAAAATTCTACAATGCGGCCTCTATTGGCCCACAATCTTCCGGGATGCAAATGACGCTTGCAATTCATGCAATAGGTGCCAACGAATGGGAGCCATTTCTCGACGCGACATGATTCCCCTTACCCCCATACTCATCATTGAGATATTTGATTGTTGGGGTATTGATTTCATGGGTCCCTTTCCACCGTCTTTTGGTTTCCTATACATCCTAGTCGCGGTAGACTATGTTTCTAAATGGGTGGAAGCTATAGCTACTAGGACTAATGACAACAAGGTGGTGATTAAGTTTCTACAGGAACACATACTTTCTCGCTTCGGTGCACCGAAAGCGATAATTAGCGATAATGGCACGCACTTTTGCAATAGGCCATTCGAGAAGCTCATGAGAAAGTATGGCATCGTCCACAAGGTTGGGACGACATATCACCCACAAACGAATGGGCAGGCCGAGCTACCAAATCGGGAGATCAAGAACATTCTTGAAAAGACCGTCAATCCTACCTGGAAAGATTGGTCCCTTAGATTGACCGATGCGCTATGGGCCTATCGTACCGCATGTAAGAATCAACTTGGCATGTCTCCTTTCCGTTTTGTGTATGGAAAACCTTGCCACCTTCCTGTTGAGCTCGAACACAAAGCGTATTGGGCAATTAAGCAATGGAATTATGCTTTAGAGAAAGCCGGTGAAGCCCGCAAGCTTCAATTGAATGAGCTAGAAGAACTACGCAATGATGCGTATGAGAACGCCAAAATTTCAAAAGAGAGGATGAAACTTTCTCATGATAGCATCATTCGAAGAAAGGAGTTTCATCCCGGGCAAAAAGTTCTTCTCTATAACTCTAGGCTTCACCTATTTCCAGGCAAATTGCGGTCACGATGGTCTGGCCCGTTTGTTGTGAAGAACGTTTTTCCCCATGGAGCTGTTGAACTAGAAGATTCAAAAGGGGAAAACAAGTTCAAAGTAAATGGACAACACCTAAAGCCATATCTAGAGGCGTGTGCTGAAGAGGCCGACACAATTTGGTTGTCGGACCCCGTTTACGGGGTCAATTGAGCTGCGAAAGTGAGGTCGTCGCACCCCCGACGCGTATGGGGTGAAATTGTGTGCATAAGAGTCGTTTGTGAATAGGTTAGTTAGGAGTCAGGAGCCTGAGTTACAAGAGAGATCGGTTAGCATGCATTTCGAGGGAGCTAGTACGTATCGCGATGTTGAATTCGAGGATTTTTAGGGAACCCTAGGGTCTAGAAGGTTTTTTGGGGCCTTATGCACAAGTTAGAGGATGAGAGAGCACTTTAAAATGGAGAGAAGAGTGATTTTCAGCGTTCGGACCAGCTTGCTACCCCTAACCCCAACCTGAACCGGTTCAGGGGGCCGAACCGGTTTGCAGGTACACCCGAACCGGTTCGGGGTACCTGCCAGATTCTTCCCCCCTTCTTTTCCAAATTCATTACCTTCCCTCCATTCTTTCCCCCTTCTTTCACCTTCGTTTTTCTTCCCTCTAAATCCTTCCCTCCTTCCCAAATTCAACCCAATTCACCCCCTCCCTCCTCTCCTTCCCAACCTTTCATATTTCCCACCAAAAACACACCCCTTCACACCTATAAATACCCCACCACTCCTCCTCCATTTCTCACACCAAAACCATCTCCCACATTCTCTCCCATATTTCCTCTCTCTCTCTCCCTCTTTCCGTCAATATGACGCGCCAACGCCGCCCCAACCTCCGCACAAAGAAATATGATGATACCACCATCCTTGCCGACCCGGGTAAGGGGGTCTTTCGATGCGTCCAAGAACATCATTGGGCTGAGCACTACTTCTCGCATACGCGCCCCATTCACATTGAACGTTTCGTGGATTGGGACCACCTTCCGGGCGATGTCACCGCCCTATTTGCTCGCCGCGGGTGGTGCTCTTTCCTCGCCCCTACGAGCAATAACGTCTTTGATGCCGCCATTCGCCAATTTTATGCGACCTTGGTTCGCAAATCCTCCACACTTCACGAGGCGTACCTTGACAACATCACTATTCCCTTCTCGGCGGCCATCATCGCACGCAAAATGCGTGCCAAAGGGGTGATCCTCCCCGTACCCTTCCACTACCCCAAAAATGCTACCTCCCATACCAAAGAAGAATGCATTGCCCGCATGGCACCCAGGGTAGAATGGGCGCGAGAATCCTTTCCTATTGGTGGTTTGGCCGCCACGGTGCGCTTCACGCACCTCATTGCTTGTGGGGCCATCCACCAAACCACTAATGACTCGGTGGTCCGGTTACGTCACGCAAATTTCCTCTATTACTTTTTGGACCCCGAGAGCACCATCAACCTCGCCCAGCTCTTCTATGCGGATATCCTCAATGCCGCTACGATGATAACGGCAAAACTGCACTACCTTACGCCCATTTCATCACGGAGCTATTGATGGAAGCGGGAGTGGAGAACCCCCCCGGGCAACAAATTCGCCTTCCTCGCCCCATTGGCGGCACGTCCACCACTAGAAGCGAACGCCAAATGCGCGTAGCTCACCCCGACCGTCCCATTCAAGAGGAGGATGTGCCCGAGGAAGCTCATGACGACCCGATGATGGACGTCGATGAGGAAGAATTTGAGGATGAGGAGGAGGATTCCGATTTCGAGCCCCCGGGGGCAAACTTCGATAGTCGCCTTTCGGCGGTTGAGGCCCGTCTCGACGGGTTCATCAACCAATACAATCAAGACCAAGCGGACTACCGAAGGGACACCCGGATGATGTATCAACTTCAAGTCCACCTTCACCAGCTCAACTTTGGCGGTCCTCCTCCCCCCTTCTATTATGACCACTATGATCCGAATGCACCCTCCTCATCCCACCCACCTCCACCATGACCTTTGATTGTTTTTATATTTTGGTGTAATTGTTAGTGGTGGTAGGGATTGCACATTGTTCACAGTTGTTTCCCCATTTCTTATGTAACACAGGTTTCTCATTGGTTCTAATACAAGCTTGCATTTTTTCATATTTGTTTGTTTTATTTTTCCGCACTTCTTATTCGCTTTGAGTTAGATTTTAGTCCTTTTCGCTTGAGGACAATGCAAAAGTCTAAGTTAGGGGGGTCACAAGTGCGTATTTCTAAAACTTTATAAATTTTCAAAAATGCCCAAAATTTCCAAAAAAATCATAAAATTTTGAAAATTCCAAAAATATTTTTGTTCAAAATAAATAAAAATTGGAATTCAAATTTTTCAAAAATATCATTAAAAGTCGAATTGGAGTCTCAAATTGTAAATATCCAACATACACAAAGCCGAAATTGACCAAAGATGGAAATTGAGCGAAAATTGACGACTTGACGAATAAATGTGGAGATTAACAAACCCGGTGAGATTCGAGCCTATCACGTTTTGCGAGATTTTAAATCAATCCGAGTTAATTGTTAACTCAAGGTTCTTTTTAGCGCTTAATAAGTTGTCAAGGATCTCAATTCTTTCATTTTGATCGGTTTTAAAAAAATGTGTGCAATATTGCCTTGAAAAACGTGCCAAATTAGTCTTTAAATATAAATTCACCTCGAAACGCATATTGTAACACAATTGGCATTTTGGACAATGAAGTAGGCCCTCGTTTGTCATCCCAAAAATTTTGGCCAGAAAAAGATGCGAAAAATCACCCCTTTTGCAACCCAAATTGAGCCGAATGAATTTTTCCTGCCGTTTGACAACCCAAAAAACCCAAAATAGCCGGAATTGTGAAAACTGATAAATTCAGATTTTAAGTCCGAAAAGTGCATATAAAGGGGCAAGAAACAAAATAGCATGCTCAACAAAAATAGAAAAAGAAAAAAAAAGCAAAGAAAATGAGCAACAGCCCGGAAAATGCACAAATGGACATCACGAATGACTTTTCCAATTCCAACCTTCCATACCTCCTTCATTTTACCCAATGCAACCTTCAACCCGAAAAAGTCCTAACCGAGTCCAAATTGCGAAAATTGATTACCGCGTGGAGAGTTAAGACACCAAAAGATAATATAAGAGGCTAAGTGCGCGAAATAAGGCAATGTTCCCATTTTTAAAATCGTAGACCGTTGAAGAGATCCTTTCGCCATAAAATTTCCGTCTTTCTAATTGCATGCGTGAATTTGCTTCAATTACATTTACTCTTTATATCACGCATGCTGAGAGAATATCCATAATCCGAGAGGTTCGTTTGAGAGAGTATTCCGTGAGAAATTGAAATCAAAATGAATTTTCGGATAAGTAACGTAATGATCAATTGATGGAAATTGGCGGTTATATTTCAGGCTTCGCACACACACACTGCGGTTTGAGACTCGTAAATATGACTTAATGATGATTATTTTCTGGAAAAGTTTGAATTGCTCAATTTTTGCGTATTTTGAATCTTCTTTGAGTCGAATTTTGTGGGTATATTCACTGCAAACCTTCACGAGACACAACTCGTCCTACTAGGGTAACCTAGAGGTTTAAAGGCTTGTTGCATGCGCTAAATGCAATCGCTTGCCCACGAAAGTGGTACTCTATCCCAATAAAGTCTTTGATGGATCCTTAACTCATATTCTCATTCTTTTACATTGCTCGGGACGCGCAAAGTTCTAAGTTAGGGGGGTTTGATTGGGCATAAATATTGTATATTTATTCCCCTAATTTCAGTACATTTGTGAACCCGAGTGATGTAACAAATATGGATTTGATTCAAATTTATGCTACTAACCTTCTTGGCGAGTATTTCGTGTTTCGTGCTTCTCTTATTGGTTTTACAGGTTAATTATGCAAGCAGTGCAAAAGAGGAAGCAAGACAGTGCAAGAAAATCTAAGAAGGCAAGTTCAAGGGCAATTTGGTAATTTTTTAGCCCGATCCGGAAGACGAAGCCAACTAGAAAGTTGAATATCTCGGAACAACGAGAACACTAGAAGAAACGGCACCCAAATCCGAGCTACGGGTGAAAATTTATGCTCAGTTGAAGTTGAAGAAAAATCCAAGAAAAGAAGAGAAAAGTCAGAAAAATTCTAAGTGTTGAACTCCAGGCCAGCACACATTCGCGAACCCCAACCTGAACCGGTTCGGGGGGCGAAATGGTTCGCAGGTACACCCGAACCGGTTCGGGGTACCTGATGCGCGAATTTTGCCTTTTATGCTGATTTGTTCCCTAGTCTCCTAGTAGGTTTTAAACTCTCCAATATTGTAGGGAACGTAGGTCACAACTTAGGAGCAGCCATTAGGAGTAGTTTAACTCAGTTTTTGATAGAGAATAAGAAGGAGAAACATCTAGGAACATCAAAGGAATTATTTGCTTCAAGATTCAATTATTAAGGGTTTGTTTTTCAAGTTTTAATTCAAATATCAAGATTCTTGTCATTGTTCTTGCATGCTTAATTTTCCATATTCGTTTTAACGTATTGTTTTGTTCATAATAAATCTTTACATGTTTCAATCTTGTTTCATTATGATTTCATACACATGTAACGTTAGTATTTTATGCGTTAGTCCATTTAACATGCCCGGCTAGGTTTTGAAGGTTGGGATGCATGAACCCAACCTGATGTGTTAGTGCATGTGTATAACGTTAATCCTATGAATTTAATGATTAATTCTGATCGTATCGTGTAATTTCATAATAATTGTGCATCTTTATATCTCGTTTGCCCTTGGGTACTCGTGATGATTTAGAGCACAATTTGAATGTAATTACCGCGATACCGATTTACTCATCCTCAGATTAGGTATGACGCGGGCTTGAACCTCGTATACATAATCCTTGGGAGTACTAAATTCCGGGTTTGAATTAATCGGATAAATTTATGATTGACGTTGTCACTACACTACACTAGGGTTAGGGGATTGTATTCCCATCCTATTTTCTCATCATTTAAGTTTAACACTTTCAATTTAATTCTTCATTCTTCATTTAGATAATTTAGTTAGTTTCATACTTCATCATAATTTCATAATTGCATTTAGTTTAATCAATCCCAAAAACCAAAATCAAATCTTTTCTTTTCCTTTTTTAGAGTCATCGTTAGGATTCCTCCGTCTCATCCCGTCGTCGCAACTCCGTTGTCCTTTTTCCCTGAGGATCGATACTCGACTTGTCGGATTATTACTTGAACGACAGTCTTGCACTTGAGCCTAGAGAGTACACACTTTAGAGACACATTATGAGTCGTGTCAACGTCTCGCCGAGGCGAAATCCAAACAAGGAACCCCCCCGATACACTAATCCTGGCAATGTAGGTCATTGAGGTCCATTATGCCCTTGACACCCAAATACAAACACAAGAAATAATAACCATCCAAACGAGCTATAACTCGAAGGACGCAGGCTCACATGCTATCATCTTCCAGCAGCCCATATACGTAGCAAACTGGGGCCACCTGGTGGGGTTCAACGACACCCACCTCGTGATCTACTCACGCACACGACGTCCGGGAAGCGGTCATAGTTCCTAACCGGCAAGTGAGAGCGTCACATACCCACGACCTCTCACCCCCAAAATAAATAGATATATATATCATAAATGTCATTTGCTGACCACAAAGGACGACTATGACCTGGGGAATATCCACATCTTGCTTTTCTAGTCAGAATGCTCAACCTCTACGCACGAAACTTCCCAATGATATCAAGGATGGGGTATGCTTAACATGTATATACACCATCATATAAGGTACATCCCATATAATAAAGATATACCATTTTATATAAGGTATACCTGCAACATCATATTCATTTTCATTATACGCTCTTAGGCGTAATTTGATTAACATCATTATTTAGTATATCTCTCTCTTATGATACACTAACCGTCAATACTCACACATTTATCCCACTTAGTATATGCTATACTAATTCTCGCTTGAAGCTCTCATGTCGCTTCTAGTATGAATTGTCTTTCAATTCAATTTAAGTTAAGGATATTTTATATCCTAAAGCACCTCAATTAGCATTTCTCATTGTATGAGATATCTCCCAAGTCAATCATCAATAAGGATATTTCTATATCCATATGCCCATCAAATAGCATTTATTGTTTTCCTTTCATAATAGGGTTCAATTCATTTTATGAACCTTTTTAAAGTTATCCCATTTGGGATTGGATTCTAAAATCCATTATCTCTAAATTATTCACATTCTTTCATATGAATTAAATTTATTATCTCCAAGTCAAGGTGGGCTTCCCCACTTAGAATAAACCAAAATATCTAATCGGTATTCCTCGAATTTAGTCAATAAGACTCCAATCAGTTCCTATAAGGGAAACTATCTAAAAGTCTCCAAAACATAATCCAAATAACTCCCATAGAAGTTCCCAATCGATAACTTTAGACGAAACGGGATGAAATTCTTCCTACAAAAACATCTCCAAAATCCCCTGTTTCCGAATCGATTCGGGCTTATTCCGAATCGATTCGGCCCAGCGAATCGATTCGGCCAGGAAGGCAAATCAATTCGGGTCATCAGACCTGGGACTCTGTCTCAGGCCGAATCGATTCGGCTGGAGTCCGAATCGATTCGGTCACTTAGACCTGGGCACCTGCATATTTCCGAATCGATTCGACTAGGGGGCCGAATCGATTCGGCCCTACTGAACCTCGAAAATTGCTACTTTTTAAGTAAGCCAAAATACCCAAAAATCATTTTAATGGTTTTCTCTCCATTTTTCTTCAACCCAATCACAAATATATCAACAATATTCATCCTAGAATACATATAAACTAATTTCTAACCTTAAATCCATTATAAACACTACAAATCTAAGGTTTTTCCCAAAAGTTAGGTTTTGTCAATTTAACCTAAAACCCAAAATATCAATCCATAAATCATGCAATAAATATACACAACAATTATTTAGCAAGTTTAATCACTTGCCTCGGGTTCGTAGGGTCTGAATCCGTCTTGAGATCGCGTATTGGCCCAGAAATCCTCTTTCTCCTTCCTTTTCTCCTTCCTTTTCTTCTTCTTTCTTTCTCTCTTTGTTTCTATTTCTCTCTTTGGAGAATTGTTTCTCCCGTAGGCTAATTTAGCCTAATCTCCCAAGATACACATCTTTAAATGATAATACACACTTTAAATGACTCGGTGACTTTAATTCGAGTCAAACGGTCCTAATTTATTTCGGAACCCAAATAGACTTCAAGTACAGTCATTTCGACTTTCTCGACCCTTCCGGACACTATGGTACCCTCAGAATTTCCATTCGACACACTTTCTAACAACTCCAAATTTTGACTTTAATTGCCAACTTAATTATTTCTCCAATAAAATATTATTTATTTCTCCCAAAATAAATAAATTGTCGACTCCAAAACCTCGGGTTGTTACTTTTGTTTTGTACCAAAGCTTCACCAACAAATTTTAGGTTCAACAAACTTTAGATTCAAAGATGGCTGACTCTTACCCAATAAAATCCCAACACCACAAACCCATAAAACCACCTCCGCCTATCCCAAATCGTATAGCCCCACCCATTAATATCCACAATCGCCTTCCCTCTTAACCCACCCTCCCTTGTGAATTTACTCATCTCCTCCATGCCTAAATTTTAACACACACAGACCCCAAATCACTCTACCCCCACCCAATTCCTTACCTCTGACCCCAACACATGCACACACCAAACACCATACCCGACTACCCCTGCTTCCCAACCCATTGCCCTGATCCCACTTGCTAATTCCTCTATCACTGAGATAACCTTGAACCCCATCAACCATAACTCCCCACACGCACGCTCTACCCAGCAGTGCTCTCCCCCTTACACCTGCTGCTACGAACGCACAAACCCACAGCTCCCATCTTGAGGATGAAATGGTGATGACAGCAAGCTTGAATTAAGGTTCCGCGCCTTCGCCTGGTAGTTTAGAGGAGCGACAAATGCATTCAAAGTGAGAGAGAGAAAGGTTTAGAAGAATATTTGAGACTTCAAGAGAGAGAAATAATAAAGAGTTGAAATTAAAGTGTAGGGTGGGTGAGACCTGCATTCGAATTAAAGTGAATATGTCCAGGTTGGTGTCCAGAGTTTTTAATTGAAGCGTGGGTACTAAGAGAGAGAAGTGTCGGAGGGTCTGACACAAAATCGAGGAGTTATCTCAATCATCCATTTTGTAAAAATAGGTAACGACATGGCACTCATATTAACCACAAACTATCTCATCATCTTATGAACAGTAAAAACACCATTACTCATTATATATATATATATATATATATATATATATATATATAGAGAGAGAGAGAGAGAGAGAGAGAGAGTCTTATTATTCCCATTCCATATAATCATTCCCCCACTCAACCCTTTTACTAAAAGACCCTACTACCCTTGAAAAACTATTGACCTCTCACTCATCCAAAACACATTACCTTAACCTATATCATCTGTCACTTTCTCTCTACAACACCAAAAAGAGGGAAAAACTAATATTTTCATCTTCTTTTCTTTGTTTCTTTAATGTTCAAATACGATTCTCACACATGGAGAAACTAATGATTGGGAAGTAAACAGAACATATGCTTGAAGATTTTAGTGAGTTAAATGGTATTATTCATCTCACTAACACAAGCAACATTGTTGGAATCAAAGAATTGTATAAATCTTCCAAATGCTCCATGGATTTAGGTAATATTTTATTATAATAGTTTTTATTATTATTATGGATTCCACTGCTTAGGTTTTTTTTAGAAGAAAAAAATTATGAGAACACAATGGCTTTTAGGGTTCTTTTTGTACCACTGTTTAGGTTTTTTTAGTTGTCTTCTTTTAATATAAAAATGATAAAAAAAACATAATTTTTTTATTTTTATCCGAACACAATTATAAGAAAATTAATTAGAGCGCACTGGAAAGAATTTTTTTTATATGAGAACACATTGAAAAAATGACAAATAATTTACACTAAGAAACATTGATTAGGATGTTGTTTGAATTAATTATTGGGTGCATGTACCGGTATATTTTCAAAGACTATGGGTTTACCTTATGCACACATGATGAGTGCTAAGAAGGCGAAAATGTTGCGACTTGATGATATACATCCCCAATGGAGAATCGATAAAAGATTCTTTAGAAATAAATAACATGACATGGTTAGCCATGATGATCAAATTTGTGGTCTTTTAAAAGAGTTTTGTAGTAAGTATGAACAAATCCCGCTTAACCAAAAGGAAGATAGTCGCAAAAAAATTGCTCAACTTGTTGATTCATCATTTTATTTGACAATTGAAACTTCCATTCAACCTCACAAAGGTCGCTCATTAGGTTTAAAGAAAAAAAGGTGGTTATCTGTACGAGTCGCGATCCTTCTGCCTTTGAGATAGTCTAAAAGACCCAAAAAATATAGTATATGTAAAAAACTTGGACATAATAGCCGCACTTGTTCCAATATGGGTCGTAATACTAGCTCGAACGCGCTCAATGGAAGCATAGTGGAAATGGTGGATTTAAATACACCGTTTTATAACTCTTCATGGTATTAGAAATTTAAGTAAGATTCATTAAACTCATTGCTATTTTTTTTTAAATGTGTTGATCGTGTTTTTTAAAATTTGTTGTAAATGAGTAGAGTTCTTACCAATTAATATTTTTTGGATTTTTACTAATCAATCCTATTTACTAGAGTAATAATTTAATAGGTCCCATGTCTAAGATTTAGTCTCATAAGTCCCAATAATAGAACGTGGTTTTTTTTGTCAATATATTTACTCTTTTAACCCTAACAACAACAAATATTCAGTTATCTTCCCCACGAATCAAACTCGGTCCAACGTGAAATCCCCCAAAATCGATGGTTTGTAACTTCTTAATAGAATCGATTATCTTATCCACATCTCTCATTTGGAACAAATTTTCTGAACAAATGTGTATCTTCCATTACCCTATGTCACTCAAACAAGGTTGAATAAAAGGTAATTTCATTCCCCTATTTATCTTAACAACAAAAGGCATGTCCATATATATGTGTGTGTATGTATGTCTATGTATGTGTGCGTGTGTATAAATCGATATGTATACATATATATATATATATATATACAGAATCTTTTAAACTTCATCCATGGCATAAATAAAAAAAAGATTTTTGACTCGAATATCGATTTAGTGAATTTATTGTCTTCGTAAATGTTTATTGACGATTGCGTTAACCCACATCCATTAAATGATGTTGGTTCACGCTAGTGGGATCAACCAATCACGAATTTAAATTATCAAAGTTTGATATCGTTATACACGTCAAATAATAATTCAGTGAATATTCACTGTTTCACGATGGCAAATTCCAAGTCAATGAATTTTTATCTATTGAACAATAATACACACTTTTAATCGTCGTTTAGTGAGTATTCACTGTTTACACTTTTCACAATTTTGTAATTAATTTTTAATCCTCGTTCAGTGAATTTTCACTTAAACAGTGTTCCATTTACTTCATATATAGTACGCACTCTAATTCTTATTTGTGGATACACTTGTAATTCTTATTAAATAATGTTTTGACTCGAATATCAATTTACTAAATTTATTGCCTTCGTAAATGTTTACTGAAGATTGCGCTAACCCACATCCATTAAATGATGTTGGCCCACGCCAGTGGGATCACCCAATCGCGAATCTAAATGATCAAAGTTTGATCTCGTTATAGACATCAAATAATAATTCAGTGAATATTCACTGTTTCACCACGAAAAATTCCAACTCAATGAATTTTTAGTGATTGAACAATAATACACACTTTTGATCGTCGTTTAGTGAGTATTCACTGTTTGCACTTTTCGCAATTTCGTAGTTAATTTTTAAGCTTCGTTCAGTGAATTTTTACTGAAACAGTGTTCCATTTACTTCATATATAGTACTCACTCTAATTCTTATTTGTGGATACACTTGTAATTCTTATTAAATAATGTTTTGACTCAAATATCGATTTAGTGAATTTATTGCCTTCGTAAATGTTTACTGACGACTGTGCTAATCCATATCCATTAAATGATGTTGGTTCACGCCAGTGGGATCAACCAATCACGAATTTAAATTATCAAAGTTTGATATCGTTATAGACGTAAAATAATAATTCGGTGAATATTCACTGTTTCGCGACGACAAATTCCAAGACAATGAATTTTTAGCGATTGAACAATAATACACACCTTTAATCGTCGTTTAGTGAGTATTCACTATTTGCACTTTTCACAATTTCGTAATTAATTTTTAATCCTCGTTTAGTGAATTTTCACTGAATCAGTGTTCCATTTACTTCATATATAGTACGCACTCTAATTCTTATTAAATAATGTTTTGAATTGAATATCAATTAACTGAATTTATTGCCTTCGTAAATGTTTACTGGCGATTGATCTAACCCACATCCATTAAATGATGTTGGTTCGCACCAGCGGGATCAACCAATCGCGAATCTAAATTATCAAGGTTTGATATCGTTATGGACATCAAATAATAATTCGGTGAATATTCACTATTTCACCATGACAAATTCCAACTTAATGAATTTTCAGCGATCTAACAATAATACACACTTTGAATCGTCGTTTAGTTAGTATTCACTGTTTTCACTTTTGCAATTTAAGTGAATATTCAATGTTCGAACAACAATTTTCACCTCGTTCAAAACCAATTTAGTGCATACGACGTTAATTTAAAGAAAATTTAACGTGTATTTGTATTTTTTAAAGTTGCTAACGTAATTGTTGTTTATAACAATGATGACTTCATTTATTATGTTCTTTTGTACGTATATGGATAGCACACTTGTACGTAATGTGAACGAAACAACAACACTAAAAGATATACACGAGTCCATTCGTGCTCGTTGGGTTGACATTACCGAGGATTATATTTCTTTACTTTACGATTTGCATGTACATTCTTCTTGCATGTTAGATTTTGAAGAGGATTTTGAAATTTTGATAGCATATTGTCGAACGCACAATGTACATTTCGTAAACCTCACGTTACTTACTCAAAGACGTGCAAATACTGACGGAGGTGATGTTGCTGATGGGACGTTTGCAGTCGAATTTAGTGAAAGAGATGCTTTCGAAATAGAGGCTAGAATGTCGCAATATAACTCCGTTAAATAACTTCTATCTTTTGGCTGGGACCAATTTATCGTCAAAGTTGGTCTAAAATTTGTAGGAGGCATTGTTGAGTTCAGGGACGCACTGTGCAAATATTTGATAGAAATGGGATTCGAATTCAAGTATTTGAAGAATGATCCTGTGAGAGTTACGACTGAGTGCCAACATAGGTTGAGCACTGGTTGTCAGTGGTATGTTCATGGTAGAGTTCACCCTATTAATGATTTTTTTTACTTGAGGCAATTTTTCATTGATCATACTTGTGGTGTTTGTTATAGAACTTCGAAGCACTCTCGTATGAATTCTGGTGTAACAGTAAGTGAAATTAAGAATCGTGTTCGCACCATGCCATTGACATGCCCTATTGATGTGGTGAATTTATTTGTGTCTTAATATGGACAAAATGTAAACTTCAAATGTGCTTATAATGTTGTGGAAGAAGAACTCAATAAAGTATTTTGTGACCATACAAAACCATTTGATAGTTTACGGTGGTATATTAATGCGGTGAAACAGAGTAATCCTGAAAATCATGTGGAGTTAGAGTGTTACTCTTTATCTAAGAGGTTCATGAGATTTTTTATTGCATTTAAAGCATGCACCGATGGTTTTAATCATTGTCGACCATTAATATTTTTAGACGGGACATTTTTCAAGGGTCAATTCAAGGGAACTTTGTTAGCTGCATACGTTACACATTTTTTGCATTGGACTAATAAAAAATGCAACAATAAGAAGTAAAAATTTTAGTGAGTATTTAATACACTATGAATATTGGACTATTATGTCATCTTAGGGGAATTAATCTGCCATCTTGAATTTTAACTATTGTAAAATGCGTTTACTATGAATTCATACGTAGAATGGGTTCACTATTTAATGAATATTCGATCCCTACTCTGATTATTTACTATTGAATGTTATAGTGCATATAGTATATTCACGATCCTGATGAATACTGAATACTTTCTGTGGGGTCATATATTGCGTATTAGTGTTTAGAATCATGTGATGTGCATTTGTTCTAAAAGTGAATATTCATTGAATTGGTAGTTAGAAAATTTGCAGTGAATATTTAAGTGAGCAGTTACTTTTTCGTATTGCATAATTTTGTTCATATAGTGAATATCCACTAAATGGGTATTTCTCATTACTAAATGTCTAGTGAATAGCAGTGATACACGATTGAAAGTTGTTCCGTATTGAGCATGTTTTCAGACAGTGAATATTCACTAAATTTGTAATTGAGTTCTTCAACTATAATAGTGAATATTCATTGGACGTCAAAATATAGGCGTTTAAATAATCAATATTAGAAAGTGTCAATGAACTTTCGCCATCTATGTGCAATTTCTTGCATAGTAATCGATCACTGTTGAATTTTTACAAAGTTCTTGTTTTAGTCAATATTCATATAAAACCATATTGATGGTGATTATTCAATATTTTAAAATTAAAAACCATTTCAATCGGAATTTCTGCATTTGTTAATATTTGTTTCTTTTTTGTCACAGGATTTTTTTCCTTAGCTTTTGCAACAGTTGACTCGGAAAATAATGAGAATTGGGAATGGTTTTAACAAATTTATCTTGCATTTTGGCATCGAGGGAAACAACTTCCATATATGATAGAAACAACGGATTATTGAAATCCATACCTAAAGTTTTTTCCCAATGGACATCATGGCTTCTGCTTGCATCACTTGAAGGGAAATTTGAGGGATAAGTTGTCTTGATATCACCATATAGCTAAAGGAAAAATTATCGAACAATTTGTTCTTTATGCGCATGCAGCCACAGAGTAGATTCTTAATGCTTGCTTGAAAATGTTAATTATTGAAGGAGGGGAGAGAGTTATTTCCTTTCTAGCAATTATTGCCAAAGAAAATTGGAGCATGCTTTTTTCAAAGGAAAAAGATTTCAAGAGATGACTTCAAATGTAGCAGAGTCATTCAATTCATGGATACGAGATGCACGCCTCCTACCAATTACTAACCTAGTTGACACAAGAATGTAAATAATGAAGTTGAACTCAAAGCGTAGAGATGAAGCTAAGGGTTGGAATGGTGTATTGTGTGTTGATATTGAACGTCGGGTGCAAGAGTCTTTAAAGTTGGGACGAGCATGAGGTGTTCTCAAATCTAATGATTCCATTTTTGAGGTGATGGTTGAACCGGACAAACCAACTCGACACGTGTATTTTATGAATGGGACATGATTTTGTTACAAATGGAAACTAAATGGATTTCCCTGTGCCCATGTTATTATAGATGCTGACAAGAGTGGACGAGAAATGAGTGAAATTGTAGATTCTTTCTTTTTAATTTTAAGTTTAATAAAGACTTACTCGTATACAATTTATCCAATTCCGACAGTTGATAAAGAGAACTACTTGGGATCCCCTGTTGAAATTAATCGGCCCATATCTAAGCGTCCACTGGGTAGACCGAAGAAAAAAAGAATTTTGTCAAAAGGTGAAGAACGACGAGAAATCAAGTGTGGTGGATGTGGCAAGTATGCAAATTACAATAGATAAACTTGTACAGAGCCAATGCACAATTAAATTTGCATAATTGTTGCTATTTTTTAGTTTCGTTTCTTTAGGTGTTTGAGCGTCAATAATATTAGCTGTTTTCTAGATATATTGAACATTAATGCAAACCCATTCAATTTTTTAAAGTTCAGTGTGTTCATATATTGCATTTAAGTGGTTACACCCATGTGTTATGCATTTGTTTCAACAGTGAGTATTCATTTGTGTACCATGGTGCGTTTACAGACAGTGAATTTGCATTGAATGGGTATTTTTCAAATAATCCATTTAATAATCAATATATGAAATTTCAAGTGGTGCATGTGCAGACAGTGAATATTCATTATTATAGTATTTTTCAAAGAATGATGTAATCAATATAAGAAATTTCAACTTGTGCATACGCCGAGAGTGAATATTCACTAAATGGGTATGTTTGCAGATAGTGAATATTCACCGAATGGATAATTTTCAAAGAAAAGAGTTAAAATCGTAGTGAAAT
The DNA here is from genome assembly GCA_949130495.1 of Sambucus nigra. Classification (NCBI taxonomy): domain Eukaryota; kingdom Viridiplantae; phylum Streptophyta; class Magnoliopsida; order Dipsacales; family Adoxaceae; genus Sambucus; species Sambucus nigra. Next base: position 147,774,366 of record OX422214.1, on the reverse strand, counting down.
ATTGTGTAGTGATTATGAACGGAACATCAATATTACAACGCATACTCATTAAAGAGGGGTGTAGTGCATATTATATTTGTAGTGAACAATGAATAGTCACTATATGTCGAGGAATTTTAAAGAACGTATTGAATATAAAATAGTGAATATTCACTTTGTTAAATTTTGTACCAAGTGTTGTGCGTTTAAAGACATTGAATATTCTTTTTTTTTTATCTTTGGTCGGAGTACTTCCAATAAGTCCTTCACAAATACTGTCTCACCAGTTGTGGGTCCTTCTCGTATCATTGTTATGTTTTACATTATAAAAGTTAAAATATTGTATACATTTAATTCTGATAGTTTGATATAAAATGCATTCAATGAATATTCACTATATCAATGTCCTTAATGTTAATATCAACTAAAAAGGAATAACTTCTTTCAATGCATTTTCACATTGTCCAAAATACGACCAATGAATGAAAGTGACATTGCAATAAGGTGTACCGAATTTACATTGCATCACATACCGCCGATTGAGTGAACATAATAACTCAATAAATTGAATTTTTTCTACATATTTAAAATTAATTTTTTTTTGAATTGACATTGTGAATACGTGAAAACTCTATAATTATAAAACTTTAAACAAGAATAGAGAAGAAAATTTAACTCTAAATATATTAAAACATATTTCACCATTTTACTTTTCACCGCGGTTAAAAATATCTTACCCCGAACCAAACGGACCCTAAAGGACAACAATTTCTCAAAGTGTGCATACTATATATGAAGTCTTCAAACAATGCATATTTACTGAATAAAGAAAAGTGTTGTGTCAAAATTCATTGTGTAATGTAATGAATTTTGAATCTAAAATCTAGAAACATGCTCAATTCGCTAAAAAAATGTAAATTTCAAATTTAGTGGTGTAAATGGAACACTCTTTCAGTGAATATTCATTGAATGAGGATTAAAAATAGTGTGTACTATGTATGAAGTAAAAAGTTCACTAAGTACGAAATATGGAAAATTTCGAGTCAAAATTCATTGTGTAGTGTAATCAATTTTGAATCTTATATCTAGAAACATGCTCAATTCACTAAAAAAAATGTAAAGTTCAAATTCAATGGTGTAAATGGAACATTGTCTCAGTGAATATTCACTTAACAAGGATTAAAAACAGTGCGCACTTTTCAATTGTATTCAAATACTGGATATTCACTTTTTTGGATTTAAGTCGGTGCATGTGTATTAAAATAGTGAATATTCATATATTAAAGAACCATAGTAGGCAAATCGAAGAAAAGGTTAAGGAGATTGAACGGTTGAATTCTATTATTACCGATCTTACCGTACCTCAAGCGATAGGCAATGAAGATGAGTTGATACTCCTACGTGAGAGGATTTCAAAAACGGAGAAGATGGAGAAAATTTATAAAGACGAGATTGAGCCTTTGGATGGGATGGGGCTTTTAAGAGGTTTCTTAAAAGACTTCAAGAAGCAATAGGTGTAAAGAGAAAGCTCAAAGACAAGGTCGGTGAACTAATGTCACATCGGGTAGAGAAACACATTGAGAAAGTGAATAAAGAAGAGATACCAAGTTCTTGTGCAGATAAAAATGACACTTTAACTCCGATTGGAAAGGAAGTGGAAGTTGTTAAGGGATCATTAGTTATTGAAGAAACACCTTACCATACCCCTTCGCATTTGAAATAACTTGAAAATGTTATGAATTCAATGGTGAAAGGAATAAAAGAAAAAAGGGATAGGAAGGTGAAGAAATTGAGTGCGTATGAGTACGATTCTATAGGACATGGAAAACGTAAGAGGATGGCTACGAGATTATCGAAGAAATCAACCGTTCTAACAATGCTAATTATTATTTCAGTGAATATTCATTAAACGAGGATTAAAAAAATGCGTACTATATATGAAGTAAAAAGTTCACTAAGTACCAAATATGGAATATGTCGAGTCAAAATTTATTGTGTATTGTAATGGATTTTGAATCTTATATTTAGAAACATGCTCAATTCGATAAAAAATGTAAAGTTCAAATTCAGTGGTGTAAATGGAACACTGTTTCAGTGAATATTCACTTAACGAGGATTAAAAATAGTGCCTACTTTTCAATTGTATTCAAATACTGGATATTCACTTTTTTGGATTTAAGTCGGTGCATGTGTATTAAAATAGTGAATATTAACATATTAAAGGATGATAATTTTTCAAAGAGAGCATACTATATATGAAATCTTCAAAAAGTGCATATTCACTGAATTAATGAAAATGTCGAGTCAAAATTCATTGTGTGGTGTAATGAATTTTGAATCTTATATCTAGAAACATGCTCAATTCGCTAAAAAAATGTAAAGTTCAAATTCAGTGGTATAAATGGAACACTGTTTTAATGAATATTCACTTAACGAGGATTAAAAACAGTGTACTTTTTAATTGTATTCAAATACTGGATACTCACTTTTTTTGGATTTAAGTCGGTGCATGTGTATTAAAATAGTGAATATTCACATATTAAAGGGGACCAATTTTTCAAAGAGATCATACTATATATGAAGTCTTCAAACAGTACATATTCACTGAATGACTGCAAAATGTCGAGTCAAAATTCATTGTGTAGTGTAATGAATTTTCAATCTTATATCTAGAAACATGCTCAATGCATTAAAAAAATATAAAATTCAAATTCAGTGGTGTAAATGGAACACCGTTTCAGTGAATATTCACTTAATGAGGATTAAAAATAGTGCGTACTTTTTAATTGTATTAAAATACTGGATATTCACTTTTTTTGGATTTAAGTCAGTGCATGTGTATTAAAATAGTGAATAGTCACACACTACAGGACAAATTTTTTTCAAAGTGCATACTATATATGAAGTCTTCAAACAGTGCATATTCACTAAATGACTGAAAATATTTTGTCACATTGCACGCGTACGGTTAAATTAATATCATGAAATTTACTACAATTATGCATATTTCACCATAATCATGTAAAATAAAAAATGGTTGAAATATGACATATACAAATTTCTACATATCTCACAAAAGTCCATGTTCAACAAAATCCAAAACCACAACCTATGATCTGCCATAAAACCACGCACCTAAGCATGCATTAATTTGATGAAGTTGGGTTCATAAAGTTGCACAATACAAGATGGAACTACTATTATCTCTATCAACCTCCTCCCATCAAGAAAATATACCAAAGAAGTAGGAAAAAAATGAACGCCTGTAAAACAGAGATTTAGGAGATTTTCCCAAACCCTTTAACCCACTAACCCTACTTCTCCCAAATCCAATTTCCTCTACCCCTCAACCCACCTACCTTCTTTACCTTCTCCCTCCACCGCCGGTTAACCCCCTACCCCGAAACCCCTGCTTCCCCGTCGATTTTCTTCCCAAATCGCGGACAGCCCCTACTATTCCATCTTCTTCTTCATCTAAAATTCTTTTTTTCTTTACTTATGCCACATATGAAGCTTAAAATCTTGTGTATATATATGTACTCATATCGATTTATACATCCATAAATTAAGAGAAGAGTATTTTTTAAATACCTTATAGATATGGGGTTTCTCAAAGGGCAGCAGCCGCTAAGCAAAGATGGGTCTGGTCGTATTTGTTGAATTTTAACAGAGATGAGAGGGAAACGGGGCTCTTGAATATTAGCAGAGTTGAGAGAGAAACAGGTTTCTTGAATATGAACAGAGATGAAATAGAAATGGAGATGGTTGGGATTCTAATGATCTGTGTGCAAGTGGGTTCCTAAATTACAGGATGTCACACCCCGCTCTGTTCTAGCGTCGACCGCCACCCAAACAAAACCAGGTGCGAGTAAATAAAATACCAATCTTAGCACGTTATAGATATCAGACATATAAAATCAATCCACAAGATAAATAATTTAATTGGTCCCGAAAGACAATAACCAACTATGCGATAAAAGATCCATCACCATGCTAAACTCCAATAATATAAAACTGAATAAACTCCAACATAATCCATAATGAAATAACTGAATCAAAACCATACAACTATATAACCGAATGCCCCACCAAATCCATAAACTGAGTCTCGATATAAATGCAAAGGAATGGAAACTAAACTAAACCAGTAAAAATAAATAAATAAATAACTTCAACAACAACTCCAAGCTGATCTCTAATAATTCTTATGCAGCTACTCCAGTACTTATTCCTGAAAAGGTTAGTCAACGCACGAGGTCAGAGCCCCGAGCATGAATACACACTACTCCCCTCAAATAGGGTCTGTGAAACCAGACAATCACATTATACATAATAAATATCACAATAGAATATTTTAATTAAACGTAATATAATTAAACGCGATAGCAAAAGTCACTAACTACCAGAAGTAATTGTTATTCACAATGCACACCAATATGATTTGCAATAATTAAGTCCCAAGTTGTTAATTTAATTAAATTAACCCAATTTATTATTCTTATCACTTTATTATAGCAATTCTCCCGCCCCGGTGGTATTCCCACCAAAGTTTTACACATCCTCTTGTCAAAACTTTCGCTAATCCATTTAAACTGTCGATCCCGTAATTTGACAAGGTTTTGCACACGACACTACATAAAACGCCAGTTGACCCATTTAAACTGTCGCCCCCTGCTCATTATGTCGCCCAGATTTTAATACCCATTTTTATCTTAGGCATTAATTCTCATTTTCTCAAATTATCAATTATCAAATTAACACACCCTTTTTCGATGTGAGATCCTAAAAAATACCCCTTAGTCCCATACCTAAGGGCCTACAAAGTACACATATGTCCGATCCTAAATATAGGATGAATTACCAACATATATCACGTCCTAGTCTCATGCCTAGTCTAGCGTAATGACGGTAAAACATAAAAATCTGCCCCACCCCGAAATATAAAACGTGACGAATCTACACTAACTAGTCCCATACCTAGGAAGCATAAATTATAACCAATGCCTACCCACTAGTCTCATACATAGTAAGCATCTTATTATAGAAGTGAGCAATATACTACACACAAATACCTCGTCCCCACGATGGCAAAAGTGACTAAAATAAATCACACAAAACACAATTCAATATGCACAACATAGCAATTTAATCATAAGGGTCCCAACTTAATTTAAATCAATTACTAACACCGTAATTGATTTCAATACAATTAATTCCATTCAATAATTTTAAATTAAGTAGCATGCAATAATCTTCAATATGATATAATTGTTCTTTTTATAAATGATTTAATCTTTATAAGTGTGTACCCGTCCCATATAACATATAAATAATCCCATAAAATTCTACATGCGAACCTACACCCAAAATCATAAAAACCCCATAATCTGACTTGCACACCCAAGGGTTTCAAAGATTAATTCATATTTAAAAATATCATAAAAACAGTTCCAAAATTAAGTGTCCATTTTGTCTAATTAAGTTACTAATTAATTTTATCAAAAACACATGATTAATAGTTTGGGCGACACTTAAGACGCATAATACCAAAGGAATAGAATAGAGTATTCATGCCTGCGATTAAGATTAAGAGAATCTGGTAACACAGTTGTATTCCTCTCAAAAATTAGCAAAGAGTCATTTTTGAACAATCTTGATTAAAACCCAATTAAGCCTTCAAATTTTGTGCCAAAACCTTGATTAAGTTGGAGGTTGATGTTTGGAGATGAGCGGAAACTAATTTAGAAGTGTTCTCTAGTGAAAAACTTTGTAAATAAGAGATTTGAAAAGTCCATCCATGAATTAGTGTGATATATAAAGGGTTTAAGAGTTGGACCAACAATAGGACTTTAATTAACCCTAACCTTCCCGCCGCCTCTGCCACAAGTCGAATCGATTCACCTAATCTGAATCGATTCGCCCCTGATGAAAAAGCCCAGTTCGCCTAGTTTAATTCTATTTAACTAAAAATAAAGTTTTCCCATTAGTCACGACCCGTGACAAACTTTTTTTCATTTTTACTCCGATTTTAATTTTGATTAAAATCCCACTTTTCATTGTAAAAACTCAACATTTTAAATTACTCAAAATTAATAAATTCCAAAATTTTATTTCTCCCAAATATCGAAATTAATTTAAATAAATCCATTTAAATTTATGGGATGTTACCCAGGAAGGCTAAAATGGTCTATAAAATGAAGGGAAAAACGTGACTTTTATTAGTAGGATCTAATAGGGGGAAAATTAATTATGGGACTAATTAGGGAAATCACCATGTAAATAGGACTTAATAGGAAGATCCCCTACATTTTTTTTGCAGATTTGGTGTGGAGGAGTTGGGCAAATTTATTTTGTGTGCTTTGATGAGTGAGACTCCCTTTTGTCATATAATTTATGTTCTCAATTGTTTGAAGATAGTTTCTTTTATGGAGAATTGTTATCTTGTGAAAACAATATTAAATTACATGAGGTTGACTTGTTTTATGTTTAAATTATATTTAATGATATGGTATGGATAGTGTAAAAAGAAGGTAATGGCTTTTTGGTGGACTTATTAATTTATGTTTGTTTAGTGTTTTTTTTTTATTTATGCAGTGTAAACTGTTATTAGGAGTAGGGCCGGCAAAACTGACCCGATCAAGATAGTCCCACCCATAATAACCTGCAACGGATCCAAATAGGTACAATAGAGTTTACTTCATGCGGGTCATATAATGGGCCTTCCAACCTCACGGTCAATGGCGAATTTAGGTGAGTTGATGAATGATCTGTTATCCTACACATTTATACCCCAAATTAGGTTTACGATTTTGGTTTGGCCATGGCTTGCAGTAGTCATATTCATCTACACAGTTAACTTTCCTCTCCTCATTTCTCTCCTTATATTCTCCTGCTCCCACTAAAAGACCCAGGTGAAACAACTCTCTCTCTCTCTCTCTCTCTCTATATATATATATATATATATATATATATATATATATATAGGGAGAGGTTCACAAGTGAACCTAAAAGATGAACTTTTTAATGAACCTTAACAAAATAACACTTAACAATTCATTACTTTTAATTTCTATGTTGTAATTGGTTTGCGCCACCCGCAACGAACATGCATGTCGATCGATCCCAACTCCCTCACCCCCTGGTACCCCACCCCCCACCCCCACCCCAACCACCACCATCACCATGGCAGCCCTTATGGAAGCAGGGCTTCCATGGGGGTGGGGTGGGGGGGGGGGGGGGTGTGTTGGGAATCAATCAACACACGTGTCCGTTGCCGCTGGCGCGGACCAATTACAACATAGGAATTAAAATTAATTAATTGTTAAGTATTTTTTTGTTAAGGTTCATTAAAAAGTTCATCTTTTAGGTTCACTTGTGAACCTCTCCCTATATATATATATATATATCAAGGTTCTAAAAAATGCGGGAAGTGACCTAGGCGTAGAGGTCAAGCCTTAAGCCTTAGAAGCCTAGGCTGGCCTCAGGCGTAATAAGGCGTTTAGGCCTTTTTTTTAATATATTTTAATATTTTTAACCATAACACGGCTATTAGAAATACTAAAATTGTATATACATTAAAAATATGTCTGAATATATGGAAATTAAAATACTATTTGATTGTTTGGGACAAGATATTGGTCCGATTTGTAGAAAAAGTCTTTAAAATGCGATATCGTTTCACTAAAGCATTTTTGTTTTAAAAAAAATACGACTTGAGGCTTTTACCAAGAATATATATATATATGAAGTCGGGTTAGTGGATTAACCCTTAACCAAACCTAGATAAAACAGGTTACAACCAGTCACTAACCCGCCCATATGTAACCCTTACCCATATGCAATCCGCTCTAATCCGCCCATTTGTCGAGCCTAATTTGGAGGTAATTTTTTTAATGTATTTGTGTTGTTAGTGTTGTTATTATGAATGCAGTCAAAACAAGGAGTGAGATAAAGACAAATATGTGAAAAGTAAGTTTTAAGAGTAGTAGAGTCTTTTAGCAAAAAGGTGGAGTGGAGGGGGGGGATTATATGGAGTGGAAATAGTGAGACTATATATATATATATATATATATATATATATATATATATATATATATATATATATATATATAGTACTGCTCTTGTGAGGACTAGTCCGCATTTTACGAGTACGGACCGGACATGTATCACCTGGCGACGAGCATAGAAATTATAGACTAAATTATAGGCACACACTCTCTCTCTCTCTTCTGAGCTCACCTCCAGGTGACACATTGTAACACCCCGCATTTTTTCATGCATTAAATATTTAATTAATTCGGGAATTGAAAATTACTTGTGAGTCGTAATTTAATTAAATTAATTAGGGAAATTGTATTTAAATATTAATCGAGGAGTAAATGGTTAATATTTTCGGAAAGTTATTTACTAAGAGAATAGTAATTATTTATTGAAGTCATTTCGAGTATTAATGACAGGGTATGCACTTATCTCAACCGGGAGTCGGTATAGACTAAAGGGGTGAGGGGATAAATATTTTTATAAATTAATTCGGATGCCAATTCTGAGTGTACGGTTGAGTCCGGATGGGCCGAGATAGTCGGAAAAGTGTACCCGGGGGTAGTAAACGGGTCACGGGGCGTTTTTAAACATAGCCGGACCCGCACGGGGGCATTTGGGTCACTTGCGCTTTGCCCATTAGGCAAAAAACGGGATTAGGTAAATTAAGGAATTGGGAGGAATAATAAAACGGCTGATAGAGTTTTAGAAAAGGCTAAGTGTATTAAGGAACCCTAATAGTAGTTAAGGGCAGCTTTGGGATCACTAGAGAGCCAACAAGGATCATCTTCAACCTTGGAAATTCATCTCCGAATCAGACACTACGAAACCTAAGGCAAGTGGATAACTTGCAATAGTATTGAATCTGTTTTTCAATTCATATTCATGTGATGTGACTGATTAAAATTCGTTTTGGGTGCTCATGGCATAAACATGGGATTTTGAAAGATAATAATCTGATTTACGAATTTGGGTGATGATTCATGTAAAACCTGATATTTATGAGTTGATACATATTTGTTAGGGTGATATCTGGACAATTAGAAACGAATTTGATGTAGGAATTTGGGATGTAAATGGGGAATGGGTTAAAGATGAACTCTTGTTTAAATTTCAGAAATCGTAGTTAATGGTCAAATTTGTAATGTGTATGGACACTTTAGAGATCCCTAATAAGGTTTATAACATGTATTAATGCTGAGAGGGCTTGAGGTTACTGGTGAAAGAAATTAGGGTTTGAGAAATTTCATCCATGGCTGATTCTGTCTTCGCGAAGAAGACGAAGACCTGCTCGATCGATCGATCGAAGGTCTGAGGTCGATCGATCGAAGGTCGGCAGATTTTGGCAGCTTTGCCCAGTTATGTATATAAAAGGAAATTTATAAAATAATCTTTATGTAATTAATTATTGAGAAATTAATACATGAGTTTAAACCTAATTAATCATGAGTAAAGTTAATTAGAATGAGTAAAGTTAATCATGATAAAAAATTTGGGAGCCAGGAATTTAGACTCGGGTGAGGTTATTTCGGAATACGAGAGTAAGTCCAATTTTATGATGGGGGCGACACCAAAGGTGATTTAATTAATTAATGTGCGAATTAATTAATAATTAGGGTTGGACCATAAACTCTTAATTTTAAATAGGCTTGTGTCACGGATTTAGTACATGGTGTACCCGGGACATTTTATATTTTTATACATATATATATACGGAATGTGATAGTATATATATATAGTGTGGGTATTAATATCAGTGATTGAATATTATTAGTGTATACTCTAGTGCTATAGGGGGAGGTTGCGCGTAGTGGATGAATCCCCTAGCTTGAGGAGTAGGGCGAGTATAATTCCAGGTCATAGCGTCCATTATATGGGTGAGGGGCATCTCACTTTCAGGGAAGGAATATGACCGCCTCCAATTCGTATGTTAAACTAAGTTAGTGAGCGAATCTAACTTGGATAACTAGGTTACGTGAATACACCTAGTGGGATAGCACTTGGGAAAATTTATATTTTGTTGGTATTTTTACTCGGTTGAAAGTTTGTATTAAATGTTATTTCAGTATGTTTGTGAATACTATTAAATATATAATTAGGTAAATAATTATATATGGGATAATCAATACATAGTGAAAAATGTATTATGTGCATAACAGGTGTGAATATGATATGAAATTAAAAGGAGTAATGATTTAATTAAGTTTGACGTTTGTAATAACTTAAAAATCATGAACTAAGGCATACTCGGTTAGAGTAGGTAAAATTCAAGGGTTAAAATAAGCATTGGGTCAGGAGCGTAGGACCTAGTAAATTAAATGGAAGCGTTAGTAGTGCACATTAGAGGAGGGGTAAGGAAGTCCTCAAGAGAGTGCGGCACTAACTAAAATATGAAGAGCATGCATATTTATTTATTACTGCAAGTTAATCATTTGTTAAATGTTTTCAAATGTTTTTGGGTACTAACCCTTGCTATAAAATTCTTTTAAAAACCTTTTAGGTGTCCAACCATAAGGGCGCCAAGCTTGACTCTATTCCAGGTATCCTTTGCTGCAGCACATGTGGATGTTGCGGGGTTTTGATAGACGCCTCCTTCTTTCATTCGTGTAGAGACTCTCTAGTAGTTATCTGAGCTTGTCGCTCACAGTTCATTTATCAGTATTAGACTTGTTGAGATGTTTTTGTGATATTTACTTGTATTGGATATTTGGACCGATGGTTTATTCGGTTAGGTGTTTTATTTGTGGATGGTTATTTTAATTAACTGTGATTGTGTATTATTTTATGTTCCGCATGAGTTTTATTTAATTAATTGAGAGATAAAAAAATTGGCACCAGTCTACTTTTCTCACTTAGGTGGTTAGTAATTAAAAAGACGACAGTGATGCTAAGAATGGACCAATTGAGAAACCTTTTCTAACTTGATTTAGGACTGATCACCCGGGATTAATTAGGCGAGGTGTCACAGATGGAATCAGAGCATCAGGTTTTAGCGTCCTTAGGATCTGTGCGGCTTTCTACGTTTCAGTGTAGCACTCGTTTGTTATAGAGCCCTATTATTAGGACTGTTGATTCATTTTCCGCTTGTGAGATATCGTATTTCTGCTGTGTATATTTTTGTGTAAATTGTGTACTTATACAATTCAATCTATTTCAGATGCCACCGAGGAGACTGAGAGCGGAGAGGGCTGAGGCTAGGGATGAAATCAGGGAGGCTCATCAGGAGCCACAGGTACCGCTACCACCACCCCCACCCGAGTTGATTTCCACTACTCAGGTGGCAGTGATAGTGGCCCAGGCGGTCGAAACAGCAATGAGAGCTATGACAGCTCAATTTCCACAGCTCCAGGCACCGCCTCTAGTGGTACCAGCAGTTCAGGGTCCAGTGGGGCCACCATCTTGGCAAAGAGTTAGGGAGACCTTTCAGAAGGGTCACCCACCTGAGTTCCGTGGTAGTACAGATGTGATAGAGGCTTGTGACTGGAAGAAGAACATTCAGCGCCATCTGCGCATGCTAGAGTGTACCGAGGTACAGAAGCAGATACTTGCTACCTTTCGTCTATCAGGGGAAGCCTTACAGTGGTGGGAGTCAGTTACCACCGCAGGGGAGCGAGACTTGATGCCGATAGCAGAGTTTTGGGTGCGGTTCGATCACAAATACTTTCCACCAGTAGTAGAGACTGAGATGAGGAAGAAATTCAGTGATTTAGTTCAGGGTGACCGATCAGTGGCAGACTACGAGGAAGAGTTCACCCGTTTGGCAAACTTTGTGCCAAATGAGGTGAGCGATGAGGAGCGGAAGAAATCGAGGTTTATGGACGGTTTAGCCTGGCGAATCAGGCAACACTTGATTGGGAATCCGGCATTAGTAACGTATACAGACGTCGTTAATGCTGCACTTGTACACTGCCAGGACCATCGCTTCCATGCAAAGGGGAGCAACCGAACAGGGGAGCCGAGCCAACAGGGCAAGGCTGTTACTAGTAGTGACACAAGTGGTGCTCAGTAGCAGGCGGGTAGTAAGCAAGGGAATCCGGCTAAGAAGTTTAAACCTGGTGGTTTCCGACAGGGAGGATAGGGGTTCAGGTAGGGGAAGCCGGGCCCGAACCAGCAACAGCAGGTTCCTCAGGGCCGTCAAGGCCAAGGGAACAATGGGGGAGGCCAGCAGGGCCAGGGCCAGCCGCGTCAGGGCCAACGACAGGGGGATGGTCAGAGACGCTGTTTTGTGTGTGGCCAGCCAGGACATTTCAAGAGGGAATGCCCACAGAGGGGCAGAGGTCAATAGCAGGAGGCCCAACAGGGGCAACGGGGGCAATAACCACCAGCAACACCAGCCCCACCTGCCCCACCTCAGCAGGGGCAGATGCACTACGGACGTGTGTATAACGTCCGGGATGTTCCTAATCCCCCGGCGCAGCAAGCACCGCCAGCAGTTGAGGGTATGTTTCTCATTCATGGTTATGAGGGTAGTATTCTCTTTGATACGGGAGCATCACATTCATTCATTAAATTAAATTTTGCTAAATGGGCCAGACTACTAGAGACCGCGGGAGGTCTTAGGATGTGTGTAGAGTTGCCAGTTGGAAGTGGGGCTAAGATTCACTCGATTTGTCGGGGTGTGGACATTTTGATCGGGAGACTTAGTTTAGCAGCGGACCTACTAGTGTTAGATATGGAGGGGTACGATGTCATATTGAGTATGGATTGGTTGGCAGGTTATCGGGCAACGGTGGACTGCTACGAAAGGACTATCGTGTTCTCCATTCCAGGGAATGAGATGTTCTTAATAGCAATGCCCCTACCCGAGGGAGGGTCACGCACACACTTGTATTACATTGAGGAGGAAACCTCACAGGAGGTGGCTATTCCGTTGGATTCAATCCCAGTGGTGAGAGACTTTGAGGATGTGTTTCAGGAGATACCAGGGTTGCCACCTAGCAGGGAAATCGAATTTGTGATCGATTTAGCATCGGGGATGAGGCCAATTGCTCGGGCCCCATACCATATGGCCCCTTCAGAGATGCGTGAGCTGAGGGAGCAGATTCAGCAGCTTCTGGATCAGGGTTTCATACAACGGAGTACATCGTCGTGGGGTGCACCGATGTTATTTGTGAAAAAGCGAGATGGCTCACTACGGTTATGCGTGGACTATAGAGAGATGAATAAGGCCACGATACGGAATAAGTATCTGTTGCCTAGGATTGACGACCTATTTGACCAGTTGAGAGGGGCGTCTTATTTCTCTAAGGTCGACTTAAGGTCAGGATATCATCAACTACGTATCCGAGAGGAAGATGTTCCGAAGAACGCTTTCCTGTCGCGGTATGGATCTTACGAGTTCAGGGTGATGCCATTCAGACTCACCAATGCACCAGCACTGTTTATGGACCTCATGAATAGAGTATTCAGGGAGTTTCTCGATCAATTTGTTATCGTGTTCATTGATGACATCCTGATCTACTCGCGTACCGAGGAGGAGCACGCAGAACACCTACATATAGTGTTACAGACATTACGGGATCACCAACTCTATGCCAAATTCGGTAAGTGCGGATTTTGGCTACGGGAGGTCCAATTTCTTGGCCACGTGGTGTCAGACCAGGGTATTGCGATGGATCCAAGTAAAGTATTGGCGGTGAGGGAGTGGGGACAACCCACGACACCGACAGAAGTGCGCAATTTTCTGGGGTTGGCCGGTTATTACAGACGGTTCATCAAAGGATTTTCAAAGATTGCGGGCCCTTTGGCGAATCTTACCCGGAAAGGGGTACCTTTCACTTGGAATGATCACTGTCAATTAGCCTTCGACGAGTTAAAGGACAAGTTGACATTTGCACCCGTGCTTGCATTGTCGAAAGGAGGATTAGAGTATTGGGTTTACACTGACGCATCCTTACAGGGACTTGGGGGTGTGCTTCAGCAGGAGGAAAGGGCTATAGCTTATGCATCCAGGAAGCTAAAGCCCCACGAGAGGAATTACCCCACTCACGACCTAGAGCTAGCAGAAGTCATTTTTGCTTTGAGGATATGGAGACATTATCTCCTGGGGGAGCAGTTCAATCTATTCACGGATGACAAATCACTTAAGTATCTCTTCACTCAGAAGGATTTGAATATGAGACAGAGGTGATGGATAGAATTCGTGAAAGACTATCAGTTTGATATTCAATATCATCTTGGTAAGGCTAATGTGGTGGCAGATGCATTGAGTCGGAGTCGGAGACCGACCGCGTAGTCGCGGGCCTCCCGGTTTGAGCGTACAACATAAATTTGCAAAAAATTTAGACTTAAGCATAAAAACATGCCATCGAAGGGTGAAAATGTAAAATAAACACAAAACGGTCTCGTAAGAGTCACGATCACCTCGCACGGGACCAATATGACTCGCAGGAACCGACCGCGTAGTCAAGGCACTCCCCGTTTCAGCATACGACGTAAATTTGTCAAACGTTAGACTTAGGTATACAAACATACTTTTATAGGGTGAAAATGTTAAAACAACCATAAAACGGTCCCGTAAGACTCACGAAAACCTCGCACGGGATCGATGTAGCTCGTAGGAATCGGTCGCGTAGTCACGGGGCTCCCGGTTTGAGTGTACGACGTAAATTTGCGAAAAATAAGACTTAGGCATAAAAACATGCCATCGAAAGGTAACAACGTAAAACAACCACGAAACGGTCCCATAAGAGTCACAAACGCCTCGCATGGGACCAATGCGACTCGTAGGTACCGACCGGTTAGTCACAAGACTCTCGATTTAAGTGTACGACATAAATTTGCAAGAATCAGTCTTAAAAATAAAAACATGCCATAGAATGATGAAAACATAAAACAACCACAAAACAGTCCCGTAAGAGTCACGAGCACCTCGCACGGGACCAATGTGACTCATAAATACTGATCGCGTAGTCACAGGGCTACCAATTTGAGTGTACGACTTAAATTTGTAAAAAATTAGACTTAAGCATAAAAACATGTCATCGAAGGGTGAAAATGTAAAACAGCGACAAAACGGTCCGGTAAGAGTCACAAACACCTTGCACGGGACCAATGTGATTTGTAGAAACCGACCGCGTAGTCACGGGGCTCTCGATTTGAGTGTACGATGTAAATTTGCAAAAATTAGACTTAAGCATAAAAACTTGCCATCGAAGTGCGAAAATGTAAAACATCCACATAACGGTCCCATAAGAGTCACGAACACCTCTCAAGGGACCAATGTGACTCGTAGGAATCGACCGCGTAGTCACGGGGCTCCCAATTAGAGTGTACGATGTAAATTTGCAAGAAAATAGACTTAAGCATAAAAACTTGACATTGAAGGGTGAAAACGTAAACTAGTGACAAAACGGTCCAGTAAAAGTCACGAACACCTCTCATGGGACCAATGTGACTCCTAGGAACCGATCGCGTAGTCATGGTAATACCTATTTCAGTGTACGGCGTAAATTTGCAAAAAAAATAGACTTAAGAATAAAAAATTGCAATCGATGGGTGAAAATGTAAAACAGTCACAAAACGGTCCCGTAAGTGTCACGAACACCTCTCAAGGGACCAATGTGACTCGTAAGAACCGGCCGCGTAGTCACAGGGCTCCCGGTTTGAGTGTACGATAAAAATTTGTAAAAAGTTAGACTTAAGCATGAAAACATGGCATCGAGGGTGAAACGTAAAATAAACATAAAATGATTTCGTAGGAGTCACGAGCACCTCGCACGGGACCAATGTGGCTCGTAGGAACCGACCGCGTAGTCACAGGGCTCCCGATTTGAGTGTACGACGTAAATTTATAAATAATTCAACTTAAGCATAAAAACATGCCATCGAATGGTGAAAACATAAAACAGCAATAAAACGGTCCGGTAAGAGTCACGAGCACCTCACACAAGACCAAACTGACTCGTAGGAACCGACCGTGTAGTCATGGTACTCCCGGTTTGAGTGTACGACGTAAATTTGTAAAAAATTTAGACTTAAGCATAAAAACATGCCATCGAAGGGTGAAAACATAAAAAAAATACAAAACGGTCCCGTAAGAGTCACGAACACCTCGCACGGGACCAATGTGACTCGTAGGAACCGACCACATAGTCAAGGCACTCCCGCTTTGAGCATACGACGTAAATTTGTCAAATGTTAGACTTAGGCATACAACATACTTTTATAGGGTGAAAATGTTAAAACAACCATAAAACAGTCCCGTAAGAGTGACGAACACCTCGCACGGGATCGATGTAACTCGTAGAAACCGACCGCGTAGTCACGACGCTCTCAGTTTGAGTGTACGATGTAAATTTGCAAAAAATTACACTTACACATAAAAGCATGCCATCGAAGGGTGAAAACGTAAAACAATCACAAAACGGTCCCATAAGAGTCACGAACACCTCGCACGGGACCAATGTGACTCGTAGGAAACAACCGCGTAGTCAGGGGGCTCCTCGGTGAGTGTACGACGTAAATTTGCAAAAATTAGACTTAAGCATAAAAACATGCCATCGAAGGGTGAAAACATAAAACAGCCACAAAACCGTCCCGTAAGAGTCACGAACACCTCGCACGGGATCAATGTGACTCGTAGGAACCGATCGCGTAGTCACGGGGCTACCGATTTGAGTATACGACTTAAATTTGCAAAAAAATAGACTTAAGCATAAAAACATGCCATCGATGGGTAAAAACGTAAAACAACGACAAAACGATCTGGTAAGAGTCACGAACACCTCGCACGGGACCAATGTGACTTGTAAAAACCGATCGCGTAGTCACGGAGCTCCCGGTTTGAGTGTACGGCGTAAATTTTTAAAAAATAGACTTAAGCATAAAACATGCCATCGAAGGGTGAAAACGTAAAACAGCCACAAAATGGTCCCGTAAGAGTCACGAACATCTCGCACGGGACCAATGTGACTCGTAGGAACCAACAACATTATTACGGGGCTCCCGATTTGAGTGTACGACGTAAATTTGAAAAAATAAGATTATGAAATCCCTACCTTATAATGTCATCCTGATCTTATGAATTTCAAATAAATATTTAAAGACTTTCTCGCAGGTTAGTCAATTCCACTTGAGAGCATATCCATTATTGAATTCAACATACAAGATCAGCTTCCTTGAGACCAACACCCTAAAAACTGCCGTAACTAAAAACAGTTAACCGTTTATATTATAATAGTTAATGAGTTCATAGTGCTGCTGGGATATGATATTGTGGGACCTAGATAGGATACAAAGATAAAAGAGGCATCTCCACTACAAAAATGGACTGTGAGGTCATTAGAGTAACAAAAATGGGTTGTGAGATGTAATGGCACCACTAAAAGCTACTGTGATAATAGGTTTACTCATGGGGTCTACACCATCAGTCCTCGTCATGAACTGTGAGTTCATTAGAGTAACCAAAATCAATCATAAAGTGATGATCAGTGAGTGATCAAGTGTACGTGGCAAACTTTTAGTCTGGCAATAAAACTTAGCACAATATGGTGGTCTTGTACAAGCACAAGTACACAGTGATATTCTTGACAGTATATAATGTCAACAAGTTCAATTGTTCGACAATCAATACTAACTGTTAATATGAAAGACTCAAGAAATTCTCCCATGAAGGATCTCGCAAAATGGGTAAGATGTACTAATGAAAGGGAGTACTAAGACTGTTAACTGGAACAAATCGAAAACATATTTCAGAATAGCTTTAAAATATCCTCGGGATCATTGTTATTATATTTTTTTTTTCAAATTATGTATGTTTATTTATATTGGATGAATTCAATGTTTAGAAAATAAATGTGCAACCTTCACTCATTTATTTGGAAAATGTAGACACGCGTATAGTAAATAGAGACACATATATTTGATTTCATAGAGCATGATACGTTCTAGAAATCATGCATACTGGTACAGGTCCTACACGCGGTTGTGCATCATTAAGTCAAGACCAAATTATGATATTAATTAAGATAGTGTTTTTCTATTAGACATATATATTCGTACAGGTCCTACTCACTGCCACACTACTGCACCTGCTACTGCCACGTTACTAAATACATATAATACACTAGATGGAGGACAGCACCGGCTACTGCCTCGCTGCCACGACAGCAGCACCTGCTACTGCCCTAATCCCCCTACTAGTGCTATTGCCCCTACCCCAATCCCTCTACTCCTATTGCTTATGCTGCTTCTACTACCTGAACACCTGCTTCTAAGATTTAAACACCTGCTCCTCCTACTTATATGACGCTTGAGAAAGTGATACGAAGAATTTCAAGTTACTCTAGAGTTCGACATAAAATGATTCAACATAATGTAAAGATGGAAAGACAAATATATATATATATATATATATATATATATATATATATATATATATATATATATATATATATATATATATATATATATATATATATATATATAACGCAACTACAGGACTCCCAGTTTGAGAATACGACGATAATTTGTATATTCATAGACTTAGGCTTAAAAACATGGAATTAGTGGGTGAAAAGACGAAACCGCCCCCGAATGGCCCCGTGAGTGGCACTAACACCTCGCACGGGACCAATGTAACTCGTAGGAACTGACCGCGCGATCACGGGACCCTCCGATGTGAGAATACGACGATAATTTTCATAATTCTAGACTTAGGCAAAACATGGTGTTAGTAGGGAAAAACTCGAAACAACCCCCGAACGGCTCAGTGGGAGGCACCAACATCTCCCACGGGACCAATGTAACTCATGGGAACTGATCGCGCGATCACGGGACTCCCGATTTGATAATACGATGATAATTGAAAAATATCAGGACTTAGGCTTAAAAACATGGCGTTAGAGGGTGAAAACCCAAAACAGCCCCCGAACGGCCCCGTAGGAGGCACCAACACCTCCCACGGGACCAATGTAACTCGTAGGAACAGATCGTGCAATCACGGGACCCCCTGCTTTGAGAATACGATGATAATTTTCATATTTTTAGACTTGGGTTTAAAAACATGGTGTTAGTGCCCGAAACAGCCCCCGAAAGGCCTCGTGGGTGGCACCAACACCTCGCACGGGACCAATTTAACTCGTAGGAACTGACCGCATGATCACGGGACCCCTAGTTTGAGAATACGATGATAATTTGCATAATTCAAGACTTAGGCATAAAAACATTGATATGTTGATAATTTTAACTCATATATGCAATTTTTCAGCTTGATTAATTTTTTTGTAAAATTACTTTGTTACTGATATCATTTTTTTTGTATCCTATCATTTTCAGGATTTTTGCACGTAGAACAAATGAAGGTGGCAATGGTTTACAACATGAACATTGTTTATATGTTGTGGACATTCATGATTGTGTTTTTTATGTATTACAGTCGTACGGACTTTTATTGTATAGTTTTTTGGCCGTACGGGCTTTTATAATTTGATTGTTGAATTTTATGGCCATGCGGGCTTTATAATAAGCAGGTTTTACATTTACAGGTTTTGGAATGTCCAGAAAATAGAGGAAACTCAGCCCAATTTTTTTGCGTTTGTGAATTATTAAGACGTGTAATATTTTTAAGTTTGTATATATATTAGTTTATCAACAACGTTCTTGATTCGCAATTTGTGATTTTTTTTTATTTTGCCAATAATAAATATTTGTAACACCTCGTACGCGTCCAATGTTACACGTAGCAACCGACGGTGCACTCACAGGACCCTCAATTTTAGGATTTGACAAAAAAAATACATTTTTTTTTAATTATAGTTAAACATGGCCATGACCACATTTATTTTTTCGTTGCGCATAAAAATTTTCGCGACCAAAGTCCGCGACCATTTTTTTCCTTTTTTTTGTCACGCTGTCGGTCACGGACTTTGGCCGCGACCATTTTTTGTCACGGTTATGGGTCGCGACCCTTTTTTATTTTTTGTCACAGTTGTGGGTTGCGGCCAAAGTCCGCGATCAATATGTCACGATTGTGGGTGACGGACTTGGGCGCGACCATTTTTTATGGTCACGGTTATGGGTTGTGGACTTTGGCCGTGACTAATTTGTCACGGTTGTGGGTCGCGACCATTTTTTTTATTTTTTTGGTCACGGTTATGGGTCGCGGTCTTTGGCCGCGACCAATTTGTCACGATTGTGGGTCACGAACGAGGGTCGCAGCCCGTCACGGCATGGGTCACGGCCCAAGTCCGCGACCATCTTCCGTGACCCCCTCTGGGTTGTGACCATTTTTTGGTCACGGACTTGGGCCGCGACCCACAAAATTGGTCACGCCCGAAATGATCACGGCCCAAGTCCGCGACCCATAGTCTTGGTCAGGGATTTTGGCCGTGACCAATCGCCAGTTTTGGCATAGTGATTGCTAAAAGAAAGCAAGTAATAAACACTTGCCTCAAATATGACGGTCTAATCCGTTGATGATGTTGGTATATACGCGTTCATCTCTTCTCGATCTACGCGATGGTGGTCACAACGGTGGAAGATGATGCCTAAAAGCTTTGGCTCTTTGGGATTTGCTCTCCCTCACTCTCTGTGACTCTCTCTTGAGTTATGTGAATGTGAGCCCTAATTTCTCCCAAGTAACTGATAAAATAAACTCCCAATTTTCGTCCATTAAATTCCTCCAAAAATTAAAATTTCAAATTTACCCCTACGGGGTGCTGATTTGGCCTAAAATTTCCCAGAGTCCAAATACAATACTCGGGTTGTGTTTTCTGACTATCTCAACCCTCCCAGATTCAACGGCGCACTCGAAATGACCATACGAGTAAAAAAATTCTCTTTTTATCCCAATCAATCAGTCCCGATACGACTCATATGCGCGTCAGACTTAAATTACCAAACTGTCTTATTTCTCACTTTTGACAATTTATCAAATTTTATAATTCCATAATACATATCACACAGTAATATTTAATAATTCTCCATAATAAGTATTAACCCTTGTCACGCTAGTTAATAATTATTTCAATCCGGATTAATAAAAATTGATTTCTCACATTTTTAATTTAATTAATCTAATAACAATAATTAATCACATAATTATTTCTACCAAAAATAATTAATCACATAATTATTTAAATCATTAAAAACACGGGGTATTACATACTTCCCCCCTTATAACGGAATTTTGTCCCAATATTTGGAAAAATTATATCAGGTACAGACAACGTTGTAAAAATATTGTGCATCTATCCTTGCGCTCCCAAGTAAGATACTCCGTACCACCCATATAGTACGCTATCGAGTACCCTTAATAATGAACACTTCACATGTGTTTGTTTTAAACTCTAGGTTACCATGTCATATTGGTTCTTGCCCAAGCCTTTTCGCTTAAGTTTCACTACTTAAACTTTATTTTAGATATTCACTATCGAGTCTTCTACTATTTGCACCTTAGTAGATTTATCCTCTTTTCATATACATACGACTCTTTATCGTGTCGTGCATACAAGTAAATTCGCTGTGCAATATATATTTCACACACAATATATACAATAATATCGATTCTTCTCCGACATTTATAATCATAACTGGTCCCCTACCTTTAACTATCAAGTTGGACAACAACAAAGTTTACTGTGCCATACTTCTACGGGCACTCTTCCTGAACGTGAACTTATAGGAGTTATTTGGACACAAACTCCACTAATGGAAGGTACTTCTCTCATCCTCCCCTAAGATCTTAGGGTCCACATAAAATTTTCTCTCCCGCATCCGATTAGACCGCTTGTTTTGCCCATCCCTCTGTGGGTATTAGGCCGTACTCAATCGCATTTTAGTACCTATAATCTCACCATCTCAGCTACATGAGAAGATCCTTGGGAATGCTCTCCCATTCTCTAGTGGAAGAACCCCTTACTAGTTTCGAATTGTCCACCCTTTTTCACTGCCTGACCCAATTACCTAGGGCGCCCATACCCCTTATGCCTCACACATCATAATACAAATGACATGTAATTTTCCTACTTCAATTCTTGCACACTGGGTATGCTGATGTTGTAGGGGTTCACTCAACCACCCCACTAGTCATAACTTATTCAATCCTTCAATGGCATCCTTGATTTATTCTGAATGATACTAAGGCTAGGCGACTCTATTTGCCTTAAGTTATAAAAGAATTTTCAACTCTCAATTTTACTCTTTTATAGGTACAATAAAAACGTACAAAACTTACGACTATCGACCAAACTTCTCTTCACTATCGACGTTAGCTAGTTTCATGTGTGGGATGTCTCGCAAAGTGAAATCCAAACAAGGAACCCCCCCTGATACACTACTATCTAACCTAGTTGGTTGTCGAGGTTCGTAAGGCCCTCAATCCATACTATGTACCTCTCTACAATCGCCGTATGTTGACCTAAGAGTTTGCTCGTCCACTCTCATATCCCTAAACACAACCTGAAGCATGGCGCTCTCACTATTCCAGGTATTAGTGATATATATATATATATAACGAGCTATATCTCTCTGCTCGAAAAAGAACACAATGCATCCTGAGTCTCCTCAGTAAAATAAATTCCTAGGCACCGGAATCACATATAACTAGACAACATACTCACTGAGGTCTATAATACCATGAAATTTTTTCAAATATTCATATATCTGGGCCCAACCCTATTTCAGGTGGCACCACACAAAATAAAGATTTCTCCTCCCGAAGTATTCGACACGACAGTCATATCACTACATTTTTACTATCGTTTAACCATACGATAATTAATCACTACATATTACCATAATAAACTCTACAAAAGTTGACTCAATGCAGTAGTAGATTATAACAACAAAACATATTCTTAGGGCTTATCCGATTCATTCATGGGCAACCTCAATAAGACTGTTAAAACTAACGCTCCCACTAAACTCGACCCGCATGCGAAGTTTACGATCTCCAATTTACATATCTGTTGTGACACACCAGTGTCACTAGAATTAATCATTTACTCACAAGGAAGAAACAAAACCTCACCAGTCTCACTTAAACACAGGGTCCCCGCGCGCGGCTGCTAATACGACCCATTAACATCTACAATCGTTATACATCTTTGGATTTCATCTTATAGTTGTCCCCTCTAATCAAGGACAATTTATCCCATCTTGTGAATTTCACGCCTAATATTGAAACATTGGCCCAAAATCTCTAGGCCTCAATTATGATTTTATTGAACTCCCATTCACATCCCGGGCCCCGTCGACCCTGACATACTGTATGTTAGTATTAACGAGAATTCTACTGGTCCAGCCTGAACCCATCACTCTCGGGTCATAAATTTCTTGGGCCTAATTCTCTTAACCCTAAATTCTTTCGCTGGAGGTCTCACTCCTCCAGTTGTTATGCCTAGCTGGCATATTTCTAATTTTTTCAATCTCACTTCTCAATTGTGGACACATTCAACACTTGTAGTTCTACCTTCTTCACATAAGGAAACTTCACGGTCCATTTCTCCATCACTGGTCCCACTGAACATTTTAGAATGTCCTTCCCTCAGACCAGCATTCTTAACTCACAATTGTTCTTCCGTTATCCCTTTATCTACGTTGGCCATTAGGAACTATGGTTCGCCTCTACAGCCCTGATTGACTTCATCGTCCTCTTGAAGTTAATCACTAAAAATCATCTAACTGAGTTCTCTACTGGGTATACTCTCATGTGGGGTTTCACTAACACCGTTAAATTCAATTTCTGCTCTTCAGCAGATTCTTTAACCTTCTTTACTCCCTTCTCTTGGAAGCGTTAACATTATCATACTAATGCATGACCTTGATGACCTTGGCACTAGTCATCCTAGTCATATTTCCCATTCATACGGGTATTCTATTCATGGGTCCTTTATCAACTATAAACCCTTTGGATAATTTATACCCCTATGCCAGGTACGAAGTTCGATATGCAATTCAACCTTTCTCTCACTATAAGTTTCTATCTTACCCATTGTGCTAAACATCAAAATTTCACTCGCATTTTGTTACCACATCGAATAGAAGACCTCACGGTGAAATCGTACCCAAATTTCTCTCTAAATTTCAATAATACTTATACATATATGGTGATTGCCTCTAATCACTATATAATGCTCCTAAGAGCTATATCTTTTAACTCCAAATTTAATTATGAGTGTCGTCACACCCCACTCTACACAATTGCCTTCGGATCTTCTACCTTCGTTGGACTGCTACACTCTCTTTTTTTTTTCTTCGCATTTTCATCAATGGGTTTTTCAAAAGAGTTCCTCCGATTTCCCTCTTATCAATTTTGCTAGGTGTCCTGAAATCATTCCACCGTTATCTACGACTGTTCCCGAGTGATGATTTCTATTATCACTTGGTTAAGTAACCCTCATGGTGATTTTTGTCACGATCATTCTTTCCCGATTACTCTATGTCTTCTGTCGGGCTTCTTCTTCTCCTGCAGTCTTTCTTACGGCCCTCGCTGGTCGTCCTAAAATGTTTAGTGCTCGAATCACACAGAATTTCATATAATGAGTCGCATCCATTATAATTCATAGTAGGAGAACGTAAGTCGCATATGTAAGGGAACACAATATTCCTATCATAAAGCTCTACATCAAAGAACGATGCGCTGAAACATAATAAGCCGCACAGATCCTAAGGACACTAGAACCTGATGCTCTGATACCACATGTGACACCCCGCCCAATTAAATATAGGGTGATCAATCCTCTACCAATTCAAAACAGGATATTCAATTGGTTCATTCTTAGCATCTCTGTCGAAAAACTTTTTAACATATTAATCACCTAATATAAAATTAAGTTAGGTGTCAAAACATTTCCAATTTAGTAAAACCAAGTAAATCCATTTTCATTCAGTCTTAAAATATAAACCATTCACCACACATAGTAATGTAATAAATACTGAACATGAATCAAGTACTGAAATAAATAAGACTGGGTAAAACCTCCCAGTTCAAAACTCAAAGCCATAAAATAAACTGAATACAATATCTCTGATGAAGAACTAGAAGTGGGTGACATATGCCCTAAACAAAAAGTCTAGATAAAACTGAATGTAAAGGATAAATGCGTCTATGGAAAGGAGCTACAGCTTCCACAACAGCTGCAGCACATCAAGAAATCCAAATCTCTAAATCTGATACTCATGTGGCTGAGCGCCTGATATAATACATATATATAGCAAAAGAGATAAGAGATACAAGAAACGGGCCAGAGCCCGAGGTTTAAAAAATGATTTAACAAGTATTGAAAATTGGTTCTTAAAATAAGTCTTATACGCATGTTAGTTATTGAAATCTTACGTGAGTTTCTCACCTCTCATCTATTGTGCACGCCTAACGTACATCTAATCTCCCCTAGTTATACCACCCAGTCTAACTAGTCAAAAACCATACTAATACTAACTATGCTCACTAGTAGTATTCCCGTATCGCTTATAGAATATGCTATTCAGATTGTTTATCACACATACTAAGTTTCATTATTCATCGTTCGAATGGTTAAGCTTTTATCCACTAAGAATATTTTATTTCTACTTTCCACTTTATCTACTAGTTTCACAAAGTAGAAAGTTACCCAAGTACACTCATACATATATATAGTCTCATAATCCCTATATATATACACTAATCCTGCACCCTTAGGTTAAGACCATTTTGTGCAAAGTAATGCTTATTATTAGTACCAAGTCTACTAATTTCACACGGTAGAAATATTCACAAGTTCATATATATATATATAGTCACATCATCCCTATACATATATATATAAATTAATCCTACATCTCCGGGTTAACACCCATTAATGCACCTAGCAATAGAATCCTGCATCCCCGAGTTAACACCCATTAATGCACCTAGCAACAGAATCTTACATCCCCGGGTTAACACCCATTAATGCACCTAACAATGAGATCCTGCATCCCCGGGTAAACGCCCATTAATCCACCTAACAATAGGATCCTGCATCCCCGGGTTAACGCCCATTAATGCGCCTAACAATAGGATCCTGCATCCCCGGGTTAACACCCATTAATGCACCTAACAATAGTATCCTTCACCCTCGTTTTAACACCCATTAATGCACTTAACAATACAATACTGCATCCCTGGGTTAACACCTTGCACCTAACAATAATCGCCCTTGTACCCCCGGGTTATCACCCATTAGTGCTCTTAGCAATAATATCACATAATAGGCATACACACATCCTATTATAATTTATAGGTATTTCTCCAACCTACATATATATTCCTTATATGTATTTTAATCTCAACACTACGTATAGTATAAATATTTAGATTACTATCTCTCTCGTAATCTCCAAGGTACATTCTTTCTATACTGAAATGCTTAAAGTATTAATTCTCACATGCCTTCCTGAATTTTTGTATTATTTAAGTTTATTATTAGGCAGATTCTCTCACTCCAATAAACCGGTAAACTCAAAATTGGACTCTATGAAAAATTCCCAGGTTCTCCAAGGTTCTGCAGCGGCACTGGAAATCTACAGAAGTGGAACCGAATCCCCCAGAAATGGAATCGGTTTCGTTATGTCATATCACTTCTGCAACAGTTATGTTTTCCCCAAATGGAACCGAACCCCCCCAGAAATGGAACTGTTTCTGTTACGTCAGACCTGTTTGCAACAGTTACGTTTTCACCATTTTTTAACCTAAAAACCTCTAAGATTCATCACCAAAGACCTCATCATCAATACCCATCAACACATAACACATTATAAGTCATTCCTAACATTCTAAGATCCTTAATTCATCATTAATCATCATAAATATATAAAACTCCCAAATTAATTCACATGAACCCTAGTTTCCAAAATTTCAATTAAAGAACCTAATCAACCCAGATTCGTTCATCAATATGTGATTCAATTTCATGATTTATCCTCTACATACATGAAGGAATATCAACAACTAATTAACCCAACCTTTAATCATCATTTAACGTCCAATTTTCACCCAATTAACATGGGAATCATAATTAACTTCACCTACTCTAACATGAGTATGATTATTGCTAAAAGAAAGAAGGTAATAAACACTTGCCTCGAATATGACGGTCTAATCCATTGGTGATGTTGGTACATAGGCGTTCATCTCTTCTAGATCTACGCAATGGTGGTCACGACGGTGGAAGATGATGCCTAAAAGCTTTGGCTCTTTGGGATTTGCTCTCCCTCACTCTCTGTGACTCTCTCTTAAGTTATGTGAATGTGAGTCCTAATTTTTCCCACGTAACTGATAAAATAAACTCCCAATTTTCGTCCATTTAATTCCTCCAAAAATTAAAATTACAAATTTACCCCTACGGGGTGCCTGTTTGGCCTAAAATCTCCCGGAGTCCAAATACAATACCCGGATAGTGTTTTCTGACTATCTCAACCCTCCTGGATTCAACGGCGCACTCAAAACGAGTAAAAAAAAATCTCTTTTTATCCCAATCAATCAGTCCTGGCACGACTCATACGCGCGTCAGACTTAAATTACCAAACTGTCGTATTTCTCACTTTTGACAATTTATCAAATTTCATAATTTCATATTACATATAACACAGTAATATTCAATAATTCTACACAATAAGTATTAACCCTTGTCATGCTAGTTAATAATTATTTCAATCCGGATTAATAAAAATTAATTTCTCACTTTTTTAATTTAATTAATCCAACAACAATAATTAATCACATAATTATTTCTACCAAAAATAATTAATCACATAATTATTTAAATCATTAAAAACACGGGGTATTACACCTGCTTAATTCTGGCGTCGGTCGCCGCCAAAACTAAGCCGAGGGCGAATAAATAAAATACCATTCCTAATATAAGATAGATACGAGACATATAAATTAATCCACAAGATAAATGATAATCAATCCCAAAGATAAACCATCCAACTAAGAGATAAAAGATCCATCTCCATGCTAAACTCAAAATAAATTTAATCTCTAATAATATGAAATTGAATATTCTCTAACTGAATCTTGTGAAATAACTTAATTGAGAGAGTATGGGCTTGCGTTTAAATGAGAAAATTATATAATAAATTACCTTTTAACTCAAACAAACCCTAAACATGCAACTAGGTGTGATTTAATCAAGATGTAGATCATGAAGATTAATCAAACACACACAATTTAGAAAAAATCCCCCAAAAGGGCAAAATCATTTATTTTCATTATAATATTATAACTGTACAATTTCGGATTACAATGAAAATACAAGTGACTAAGAATTACCCTTAGGTGTCGGATTCTGTAGTCGGCGGCTGGAGTTATCCCTTTCCAGTAAGGCTGCAATGAAGAAGAAGAACGGGCTTCTCCACAATGGTATGAACAGCAAAAGTGCGTTCTTGGGTTGCAAAGTGATTCACAAGTGCTTGGAAATTTGTGTGAATTAAAAACCTAGAGTCTTGGTACTCAATAGGTGAAGACTTAGAGTTTTTTGTACTCTGAAAATCGTGTATGAAAGTCTTGGAAAACCACTTCCCGTAGTGGGTTTATAAAGGAAACGTTTAGCCTAGAAAATCTGATCACGATCTGCTGAAGATTATCCCAGGCAGACCGGTCCGGGTCTGAGGCGGATCGGTCTGAGGGGGGCGGATCGGTTCGTTTTTTATTTGGAATTTTCGGTTCTCTATCGATCCGGGGTATATTGGCTTTCAATAAGCGGACCGGTCCGGGTCTGAGGCGGATCGGTTCTTTTTCCAGGGTGGACCGGTCCAGGTTTGTCAGACTTTGATTCCTTTTCTTCTTTTGATATTCGGATTCGTTGTTGACTGTATGATTCTTGAATTTCTTCAACTGTGTAATGGCATATGACATATAAAATAAATGATGGACAAATTGTCCTTACAAATCTCCCCTATGTCTATGCCGGTACAAACATAAAAACATCCGAATTATCAAGTATAAAATTGCCTATACAAATCTACCCTTCCATGAACCCAAAACTGAAAAGGTACAATTGAATAAGACTTCATTGTTTGTTCTTCAACTCTTCAGGAATCTTCAACGCTTTTCTCATCAGGGTGTGCAATCCAATGTTAATCCATGTAGTACCTACACACATGAGAAAAAGAAAAATACCAAGTGACGTATCGAGTTTGAAATGAGATAAACAGAAACACTACAAAACTCCCCCTTAATGTGATAATTCTTTCTCCCCCTTTTTATGATGTCCCCAAATAGACAAATGGGAGAAATAAGGAAAACAAGCAATGACGGGGTGTCACAAGGAAATACACAACTATTTTTTTGAATTTTTCAAAATTTTTCAAACAAAATTAAGATACCAATTTGAACAAATATGATACAAAAAACACACCATGGATTTAGACTCAAACAACCAAGTCATGGAAATGGAATGAATGGGTGTGAACACATTCGATAGGTAAATCAACTCAATCAATCATATGTGCACGATGCATATGTGTACCCCTAACGAATGAACATCAAAAGTATCCTTAGGTGAAAATATTGTTGAATTTAGATGACATTGTCTTATGCAAATCAACAAATCAAAGTCAAAATGCTTTCCACACCAATAACGTCCAAAACTATTTAGCGCATTTTCAAGCATTTAAAGGACGTGCAAACCCGTTTAAAATTCTCCATCCAAACACCCTCATATATATTTTCTTTTAGAGGTAATCTAAATTCTCAAACTTTGGAGAATTGGTGCAAAAACCTAAATGGCCCATAATTTGGCATGAATTTCTTTTTATTGCCATTCAATTTTTTCAGGGCTCTTTTAACCTCTTTGGACCTCGGATAAAAAAATTCCTCCATTTTTTAGGTCCAATTTAACGGTGGCTTAGTATTCGCAAAGGCAAAATGAACCTTTCGCAGCCCTTCCCCGTTTTTTAAACAAAGCACACAAACTCACAAAACGGTTTTTATATGCACAATTTCCTTATCAAATTTTATCGCGCTTGGTTCGTTTTAAAGACAGAATTGAAGTGAAAACACCCAACCAACATGTGATAAGACAAGCACAATAATCAAACAAATCCGTGCATGTGTGCAATGAAGGAAACATGAGTCAAACATGTAGGAAGTAACACTTAATTACATCTTAATGACTCCAAACATTATAAAGCACAAGGATGAATTAACCTATTGTCTCAAAACACTATTAAATAGTCACATGAAAATAATGGAATGATGGTGTGACTCGGTCATCCTAAGTGTTCATCCATAAACGGTGCAAACAAAATACAAAAATCTTTTTGGATTTTATCAAAATTTTATAAAAATAAAATCTTTTTGTATTTTTCAAAATTTTTCAAAAATAAAAATCTATACAAAAAGTACATGTCATCACACTAGCAAATATATATCATGAAACCACAATTAGTGTATGACAAACAAGCGAACACAATCATCTATATGATATGGCAAGAGAAGAATCATGTGCAAGCAAACGGGAATCAACTTGTCTAAAATCTAGTGCCTCTAAAAGTGATTTTCTAACCCAAATAGATGTGAAACATCGTGTGGGGGCTTCGGGAACCACGGGAACACTAGACATAAACTTCCTAGGACTTTTTCCAAGACCAAAACAAAAACGCCTAAGGTGACCTTTCCTACCACAATATGAACATGAGTAAACGGGTGGGATGACACCTAAAGTGTGATCTTTTCTAACGTCCTTGGGAATAATTGACCCTCTGAAACAAATAATGGTTTTGGCCTTAGCATTAGAAGCATGAGAACACGATGAGACATTACCATCACTATCAAACCTACTTGAGTCTGTCAAATCATTTTTAACTTCAAAATTTTTGACTCAAGCAGACTCTTCCAAATTAAGGGACGCCTTCTTCAAATTATCAATCAAACTTAACAGTTTATTGCGCTCCCTCTCAATTAAAATAAACTTATCTCTAAGAGTCTTTTCACGCGCCATAAAATCATCGATTAATTTTTTATCCTTGACGGCACAAACGGGGACCCTATAATTTTTTAAGTACTTTAATTCCTTCTCTAAAACAAGGACTTTCTCATCACTCTTCTTTTTGGCAATTTTCAAAGAATCAAAATCAATACACAAATTACCAAAGTGCTAACGACAAATATCACTTTGAGTTTGAAACGCTTGCAAATATTCAATCTTACTTTTAAAGAGAGAATTTTCTTTTTCCAAAACTTTAATTCTTTTACAAAGTTTCAAATTCAAACTTTTTAATTTTTCAGCACGGTCGTGAACTTTTTCAAAAATAGGCTCCTCATTAAACGAGCGTTCCATTGAAAAAATTGCGATTTTTCACAAACTTGATTTAAAAAAAAATCAGTATCACACAATTTTGCGGAAAATAGGAATACGCGATAAATTAGCCCAACTTGCTCTGATACCAATTTGAGAGAGTATGCACTTGCGTTCAAATGAGAAAATCATATAATAAATTACCTTTTAACTCAAACAAACCCTAAACATGCAACTAGGTGTGATTTAATCAAGATGTAGATCATGAAGATTAATCAAACACACATAATTGAGGAAAATCCCCTAAAGGCGCAAAACCATTTATTTTCATTATAATATTGTAACTGCACAATTTCGGATTACAATGAAAATATAAGTGACTAAGAATTACCCTCAGGTGTCGGATTCTGTAGTCGGCGGCTGGAGTTATCCCTTTCCAGTAGGGCTGCAATGAAGAAGAAGAACGGTCTTCTCCACAATGGTATGAACAGCAAAAGTGCGTTCCTGGGTTGCAAAGTGATTCACAAGTGTTTGGAAATTTGTGTGAATCAAAAACCTAGAGTCTTGGTACTCAATAGGTGAAGATTTAGAGTTTTTTGTACTCTGAAAATCGTGTACGGAAGTCTTTGTGACACCCCACCCAATAAAATACCGGGTGATCAGTCCTATACCAAATTAAAACAGGAATCCCAGTTGGATCATCCTTAGCATCACTGTCGAAAACTTTTTTTAAAACTTACTAACCACCTAGTATTCCAAAAACTGGTGCCAATTTTAACTTTTTAATTAAATAAAACAGTACATGCGGAAATAAATATAAACCATTCACACAACTGAATAAAACTCAACTGAAATAATTAATTACACAACTTGCCGAATAAATCACCTGCCACCAAATAAATAATTCAATACAAATATTCAACACCTGAATGAATTACACCTTAAAACTGTACCGAGAAGTTTGGGCTACAAGCCCTAAATAAAACTGAGACTCATACAGGATTCCTACTCTAGGAATGAATGAATGATGCGTCTAATCCAAACTCCTGCTAGCATCCACATATGCCGCAGCTCCGTGTCCCTAGAATAGAATATCAATTCTGGCGTCCCTATGGCTGGACACCTAAAAGGTTTTGAAAATAGTTTTATATCAAGGGTTAGAACCCAAAACATTTTGAAAATATTTAGCAAGTGAATTAACTGCAGTAATTTAAAATGCATGAATGCGCTTCATATTTAAGTTAGTGTCGCACTCCCTTGTGGACATTCTCACCCCTCCACTATTGTGCACACCTACCGGTTACCCTAACTCCACCTAGTTGTACTACCCCGTTCAACTAGTCCTGGTATAACCATCCCTTGCCATACTACTCTAACCCGAGTATAATGATTCTTGAATTATAAGTTATTTCACGATTAACTTAAGTAATTCCTTCTTAATGAATATCATATAACCGTAACACAACTTATATAAATTTAATACGTCACACTCTGTATTATTCCCACAAACGATTAACTTAATTAATTTCTCATTAATTAACAGCATATAACTGTAACCCGAGTTATATAAAGTAAATACATCACACACTGTATTACCACCTACATATAATATTTACTACCATATTATACGTACCTTTACTAACATCCACACATATATCATACGTGTATCCATCCTTCCGAGTTTACCCTCATCGGATGATTCCCTATAGAATGTTATCTCACTAGGTGTGCTCACAAAACCTAGTTTCCCCAAGTTAGAATCGCTCACCAACTTAGACCAAAATATAAACGAAGTGGAGGCGGTCATATTCCTTCCCTGAAAGTGAGATAAATCCCTCACCCATATATACCGGACGCTATGACCTGGGGATATACTCGCCCTACTCCTCAAGCTAGGGGAGTCACCCACATCGCGCAACCTCCCTTGATAGCATTAGAGTATTTAAATTGAATAAATATCTAGTCATTGATATTTACTATCACACACAATATATTCACATATATATATACTATCACTACCCGTATATATATATTATGAACCCAGGTTTTTACCGTGTACTCAAAATCCCGTACACTGCCTGTAATTCCCTTACACTACCTGTAATTTAATGTCACATACAATACATACACGTATATATATATATATATATATATATATATATATATATATATATATATATATATATATATATATATATATATATATATATATATATATATATATATATATACACTATCACTACACCGTATATATATATATTAATAACCCCGGCTTTACCATGTACTCAAAATCCCATACACTGCCTGTAATTTTCTGAGTCTGTGTCCCGACTCAATGTAATAAATTTTCTCACTTAATAACTTATCCTCTTCCCGAGTCTATGGTCCGACTCTAATATAATTAATTCACACTTCAATTAATATAATACTTTCCCCGAGTCTATGGTCCGACTCTCCTTAAATTAATTAACACACATTTTAATTTAATACCTCCCCGAGTCTATCGCCCGACTCTAATTAAATTAATTAACACACATATTAATTTAATACCAATCCGAGTCTGTGGTTTGACTCTAATACAATTAATTTACACATTAATTAATTAACCCAAATTCCGAGTCTGTGGTCCGACTCTAATATAATTAATTATCACATTAATTACTAAGTACCCTTCACGAGTCTACAATCCGATTCTGATTAAACTAATTATCCCACCCATTAATTTAATCATACCCGAGTCTACAGACCGACTTTAATTAAATTAATTAACACCCTTATTAATTTAATCCTACCCGAGTCTACAAACCGACTCTAATTAAATATATTAATACACTTATTAATTTAATACTACCCGAGTCTACAATCCGACTCTTATTAAATTAATTATCACTCTTATTAATTTATTATTACCCGAGTCTACAATCCGACTCTTATTAAATTAATTATCACTCTTATTAATTTAATATTACCCGAGTTTACAATCCGACTCTAACTAAATTAATTAACGCATTTAATAATTTATTAACTTGGTGTCACCCAACCATTATCCCCGGACTCACTTACTTGGCCCGTATCTTAATATTTCCCGATTATATTTACCTATAATTACCAACATACGCGGACTCGCCCACTTGGTCCACAATTAAGTATCTCCCGAGTCTATATCCCGACTTAAAATTAATTAGTTTATCTCCAAACTTAATTCACTACTTTGGGGTCGCATGACCAATATACTCGGATTCACTCACTTGATCCGTACCTCACTATTTTGAAATAAAATCTCTCAAATTCATCCGTTAAATGCCCCACATAAATTCATCCTAGTCCCAATTACTTTCTCCTATAATTGCTAGGAATATTTATTTCATAATTATTTATCACTTATTAATGTATGAAACCCCCTTTTTAATAGATTTCCCTTTATATAATAAACTGGGCGAACTGCCCATATTTCTGTACCTTCGATCGATCGAACCCCTGGGTCGATCGATCGATCGTTCCAGTATTCGTTCTCTCCCGCCGCTGTCAGCCATGGACGAAAATTTAAGCTTTGATTCTCCATCAAAGCTCTTACCCAAATACAAACAACATATCCTCCGAATAAGAAAAGGGTCTAAACATCCCACAGACCTTAATTCATTGGCAATAACCATTTATTCCAACGTTTTTCCGATTTGGGTATTATCCGGGTTTCAAATCCCCCAATACAAATTTCATTCATCTTATCAGCAATTAACCATTTGTTCTAACTGATTTTAACACGATTCATTTCTCTACATCCTAGAATCATAAACACAATAAATCTCACCCTTAATTCCATTAATATATTAAATTCCCAAAAACCCAATTTGAATTTTGGTCACACACCCAAAACAAAATTTTTATATGCACATCACTATAATATGAATTGATTATCATAATTTAGAAATCACAACAGTTAACCACTTGCCTGGATTGTTCGTAGTGTTTGATCCGTTGTTGTTGTCCCTTAATTTGGCTCCAATAACCTCCAATTTGCTCTTGATTTGCTTTCCCCCAAATCCCCTCTCAAACCCTAGGTTTAGAGTTATGTTGACTTCCATTTCTTCATCTCCCAACTAGGTTAAAAACCCTTAATCCCGTTTTTCACCTAATAGGCTTAATTAAAGTGGCCCAACTCACCCCGTGTAGGCCGGCTATGCCCAAAAATACCCCGAGACCCAATTACTACCCCCGGGTACTCTTTTCTGACTATCTCGATCCATCCGGACTCAACCGCGCAGAATTGGCATCCGAATTAATTTATAAAAATCCTTATCTCACACCCAATTTAGTCTATACCAACTCCCGGCTGGGATAAGTGTATACCTTGTCATTAATACTCGAAATGACGTAATTGAATTATTACTATTCACTTAGTAAATAAATTTCCCTAAACAGTAACCATTCACTCCCCGATCAATATTTAAATATATATATTGCCATAATTAATTCAATTAAAATTACAACACACCAGTAATTTAAAATTCCCGAATCAATTAAATATTAACTATACAAAAATACGGGGTGTTACATACTCCCCTCCTTACAAAGGTATTTCGTCCTCGAAATTAAGATGTGCGTAATGTTCCAAGTTTCGTATATTACTCTCTAGTCATGTGCCTCCAAGCCCGCTATATCTATCCCATCCGCTTCTAACCATACGTTACACAAGTATGCATTTAAAATTAATCAGGGTGCCCATACACCCTATACCCGTGCTTAACCGCACAAAATTTGTCTTAATTAACCCAGGTGCCCATACACCCTATCCCCGCACTCTATCGCACGAAAGTTGCCCGACTGTGCTAGTCGTAACCCATAATATAACTTCGAACCCGTAGTCATATTACATATATATATACATATATAAATACTGTCCGAGTACTCAACCCATGCTACGTCCAACTATCTCCCCATAAATACTTATCTCTCAACACAAAAGAATATACGCTTACCCTTATGCTACCAAAGACAACATAATACCGCGCCCTTACTACCACTAGTCCTTGCGCAAAATAAATCCCGAGCTATCTCTATTTGCTCGAAAATTCAATTTAACCACCCTGATTCACTTCAGTAAACATTCCCACTTACCGTGATAAAATGTGAGAACACCAAAACCTCACTATGTGCCATCGCACCATGCAATACAACATATATATCCACATATATATAGGCTATACGCCCTCTCCGGTGATACCTAGTACCATCCATACCCTGGTGTCGCGGACACCAAAATTTAACTCCACTATCCACAATAGTTAAATTCCATCGCTATCCAGCCGATGTTTAAAAAGTATTATCAACCCTACTCCCATAATTCTCGAAAGTAGTAATTCCTCGCATAATTCAACCAATCACTCAGTGTACGCCTCCACTCTCCCATGAAGAACACTAAGGAACTCCGCTACCCTAAGGAAAGTTTACCCACATGTTATGGCTGCTACCGCCAACGCACCCACTAAGTTCGACTCACCTACGAACTCTAGTGAAAAATAAGTCTTATACTGTGACATCCTCTTTGTCACTCAACAATATACCCCATGCCCCTAGGATAAAATAATTACTTATATACTCCAGCTGCAACGGCTGGTTCTCGATTTTCGGAGCAGCTTCTCCCTCCCCGAATGCACCCGTGACTTGCTTTAGTGGCTGTACATCCAGGACCTCGTCCTGTAGTTGACCCCTGCCTCGCTTAAGGAAATATCTCTTCATGTGTCTCGCTTTTCCCACAAATGAAACACTTTCTAATATGTTCACCCTGCCACTGATCCCTTCCATGCCAACCTTGTTGGAATTCCTGGTCATCCCGCCAATAGCCTCCAGTTCTAAATCGTTTGGCATGATTTCCTTGCCGGAAATCCTGCCCCTGATCTCCCCCAGTATGCTACTGGGATACCCCACTGGTATTATTCCCTTCTTCCTCATCCGACTGGTTAATCCCCACTCCTTTCCCGCTTCCTTTCGCGTGGAAGCGATATTCCCAACAATGCCGGAGTGTTGCGTTAATGACATCAGTATAACCTACTAATGCGGAATTATCAATTAACTGTTGTCTGATTCTCCAGACTAACCCATCCATAAACTTTGCTTTCTTTCTCTTTTCCTCGCTTACCTCATCCGGTACAAAATTTGCCAACGAGTGAAATCTTCCTCGTAATCGGCCACTGAACGGTCTCCCTTTGAGTCTCCTCACAAAATTTTCTCCTCATTTCCGTCTCGACCGCTGAAGGAAAAATACTTGCGGTTGAACCGCACCCAAAACTCTGCAGTAGTTATTGTGTCTCTTTCCTCAACTGTGGTGATCGACCCCCACCACTGTAGCGCCGCTCCCACTAACTAAAAGTGGTTAACATTTATTTTTGCACCCCATCGCAATCTCCCATGCGTAGGTGACGCTGGATACCTCTCTTCCTTGACACGCTAGTACTACACCTGAACCTCCTCGCAACTCTGGTGGGTTCCCACTAAAAATAACTTCTCTTTCTTATTTTCACCCCAACGACCCCGCGTGAGTCTGAACATCCGACGCCACTAACACTTGTGGCAGATCCCGTGGAAAGTACCTTGTCGTTTGCGACTACCGTCGTTTCAATCGCCCGCGCCATTAGTTCGGTTACCTGTGTTGCCAAAATTATCTTTGGCAGTTGCTGCCGTAACTCTTACTCCTGACGAGCCTCCCTCGTCTCACCTCCCCCTGCTGCCCTAGCTGCTCTCCCTCTCCTAGGCGTCATCTGGAATGAGAATCGAATTGTATGAGTTCACCTTCAATATAAATTCGCTGAAGAACGTATATGCGCATACGTATGAGAATACAACAATCCTATGATAGGGCTCTATATCAAAGATTGCTAAGCCGAAGCGTGAAAAGCCACACAGATCCTAAGGACACTAGAACCTGATGCTCTGATACCATCTGTGACACCCCGCCTAATAAAATACCGGGTGATCAGTCCTATACCAAATTAAAACAGGAATCCCAGTTGGATCATCCTTAGCATCACTGTCGAAAACTTTTTTTAAAACTTACTAACCCCCTAGTATTCCAAAAACTGGTGCCAATTTTAACTTTTTAATTAAACAAAATAGTACATGCGGAAATAAATATAAACCATTCACACAACTGAATAAAACTCAACTGAAATAATTAATTACACAACTTCCCGAATAAATCACCGGCCACCAAATAAATAATCCAATACAAATATTCAACACCTGAATGAATTACACCTGAAAACTGTACCGAGAAGTCTGGGCTACAAGCCCTAAATAAAACTGAGACTGATACATGATTCCTACTCTAGGAATGAATGAATGATGCGTCTAATCCAAACTCCTGCTAGCATCCACATATGCCACAGCTCCGTGTCCTTGGAATAGAATATCAATTCTGGCGTCCCTGTGGCTGGACACCTAAAAGGTTTTGAAAATAGTTTTATAGCAAGGGTTAGAACCCAAAACATTTTGAAAATATTTAGTGTCGCACTCCCTTGTGGACATTCTCACCCCTCCACTATTGTGCACACCTACCGGTTACCCTAACCCCACCTAGTTGTACTACCCCGTTCAACTAGTCCTGGTATAACCATCCCTTGCCATACTACTCTAACCCGAGTATAATGATTCTTGAATTATAAGTTATTTCACGATTAACTTAAGTAATTCCTTCTTAATGAATAGCATATAACCGTAACCCAAGTTATATAAATTTAATACGTCACACTCTGTATTATTCCCACAAACGATTAACTTAATTAATTTCTCATTAATTAACAGCATATAACTGTAACCCGAGTTATATAAAGTAAATACGTCACACACTGTATTATCACCTACATATAATATTTACTACCATATTATACGTAACTTTACTAACATCCACACATATATCATACGTGTATCCATCCTTCCGAGTTTACCCTCACCGGATGATTCCCTCTAGAATGATATCTCACTAGGTGTGCTCACAAAACCTAGTTTCCCCAAGTTAGAATCGCTCACCAACTTGGACCAAAATATAAACGAACTGGAGGCGGTCATATTCCTTCCCTAAAAGTGAGATAAATCCCTCACTCATATATACCGGACACTATAACCTGGGGATATACTCGCCTTACTCCTCAAGCTAGGGGATTCACCCACATCGCGCAACCTCCCTTGATAGCATTAGAATATTTAAATTTAATAAATATCTAGTCACTGATATTTACTATCACACACAATATATACACATATATATATACTATCACCACCCGTATATATATATATTATGAACCCCGGTTTTTACCGTGTACTCAAAATCCCGTACACTGCCTGTAATTTAATGTCACACACAATACATACACGTATATATATATATATATATATATATATATATATATATATATATATATATATATATATATATATATATATATATATATATATATATATATATATATATATATATTAATAACCCCGGCTTTACCATGTACTCAAAATCACATACACTGCCTGTAATTTCCTGAGTCTGTGGCCCGACTCAATGTAATAAATTTTCTCACTTAATAACTTATCCTCTTCCCGAGTCTATGGTCCGACTCTCCTTAAATTAATTAACACACATTTTAATTTAATACCTCCCCGAGTCTATCGCCCGCCTCTAATTAAATTAATTAACACACATATTAATTTAATACCAATCCGAGTCTGTGGTTCGACTCTAATACAATTAATTTACACATTAATTAATTAACCCAAATTTCGAGTCTGTGGTCCGACTCTAATATAATTAATTATCACATTAATTAATAAGTACCCTTCACGAGTCTACAATCCGATTCTTATTAAACTAATTATCCCACCCATTAATTTAATCATACCCGAGTCTACAGACCGACTTTAATTAAATTAATTAACACCCTTATTAATTTAATTCTACCCAAGTCTACAAACCGACTCTAATTAAATTAATTAATACACTTATTAATTTAATACTACCCGAGTCTACAATCCGACTCTTATTAAATTAATTATCACTCTTATTAATTTAATATTACTCGAGTCTACAATCCGACTCTTATTAAATTAATTATCACTCTTATTAATTTAATATTACCCGAGTCTACAATCCGACTCTAACTAAATTAATTAACGCATTTATTAATTTAATAACTTGGTGTCACACAACCATTATCGTCGGACTCACTTACTTGGCCCGTATCGTAATATTTCCCGATTATATTTACCTATAATTACCAACATACGCGGACTCGCCCACTTGGTCCACAATTAAGTATCTCCCGAGTCTATATTCCGACTCAAAATTAATTAGTTTATCTCCAAACATAATTCACTACTTTGGGGTCCCATGACCAATATACCCGGATTCACTCACTTGATCCATACCTCACTATTTTGAAATAAAATCTCTCAAATTCATCCGTTAAATGCCCCACATAAATTCATCATAGTCCCAATTACTTTCTCCCATAATTGCTAGGAATATTTATTTCATAATTATTTATCACTTATTAATGTATGAAAACCCATTTTTAATAGATTTCCCTTTATATAATAAATTGGGCGAACTGCCCAGATTTCTGTACCTTCGATCGATCGAACCCCCTGGGTCGATCGATCGATCGTTCCAGTATTCGTTCTCTCCCGCCGCTGTCAGCCATGGACGAAAATTTAAGCTTTGATTCTCCATCAAAGCTCTTACCCAAATACAAACAACATGTCCTCCGAATAAGAAAAGGGTCTAAACATCCCACAGACCTTAATTCATTGCCAATAACCATTTATTCCAACGTTTTTCCAATTTGGGAATTATCCGGGTTTCAAATCCCCCAATACGAATTTCATTCATCTTATCAGCAATTAACCATTTGTTCTCACTGATTTTAACACGATTCATTTCTCTACATCCTAGAATCATAAACACAATAAATCTCACCCTTAATTCCATTAATATATTAAATTCCCAAAAACCCAATTTGAATTTTGGTCACACACCCAAAACAAAATTTTCATATGCATATCACTATAATATGAATTGATTATCATAATTTAGAAATCACAACAGTTAACCACTTGCCTGGATTGTTCGTAGTGTCTGATCCGTTGTTGCTGTCCCTTAATTTGGCTCCAATAACCTCCAATTTGCTCTTGATTTGCTTTCCCCCAAATCCTCTCTCAAACCCTAGGTTTAGAGTTATGTTGGCTGTCATTTCTTCATCTCCCAACTAGGTTAAAAATTCTTAATCCCGTTTTTCACCTAATGGGCTTAATTAAAGTGGCCCAACTCACCCCGTGTAGGCCGGCTATGCCCAAAAATACCCCGAGACCTAATTACTACCCCCGGGTACTCTTTTCTGACTATCTCGATCCATCCGGACTCAACCGCGAATTAATTTATAAAAATCCTTATCTCACACCCAATTTAGTCTATACCGACTCCCGGCTGGGATAAATGTATACCTTGTCATTAATACTCGAAATGACGTAATTGAATTATTACTATTCACTTAGTAAATAAATTTCCCTAAACAGTAACCATTCACTCCCCGATCAATATTTAAATATATATATTGCCATAATTAATTCAATTAAAATTACAACACACCAGTAATTTAAAATTCCCGAATTAATTAAATATTAACTATACAAAAATACGGGGTGTTACAGTCTTGTAAAACCACTTCCTGTAGTGGGTTTATAAAGGAAACGTTTAGCCTAGAAAATCTGATCACGATCTGCTGAAGATTATCCCAGGCGGACCGGTCCGGGTCTGAGGCGGATCGGTCCGAGGGGGCGGATCGGTTCGTTTTTTATTTGGCATTTTCGATTATCTATCGATCCAGGGTATACTGGCTTTCAACAAGTGGACCGGTCCGGGTCTGAGGCGGACCGGTTCGCAGGCGGATCGGTTCTTTTTCCAGGGCGGACCGGTTCGGGTTTGTCAGACTTTGATTCCTCTTCTTCTTTTGATATTCGGATCCGTTGTTGACTGTATGATTCTTGAATTTCTTCAACTGTGTAACGGCATATGACATATCCAATAAATGATGGACAAATTGTCCTTACATTAATAAAACCCATACAACTTTGGAACCTAAAGGACCAATAACAACCATAAACTGTGTCTCAAAATATATACGACGGAATGGAAAACTAAACTAAATCAATACGCATAAGGTAGAACAACTCCAACTGCACCTCCAAGCAAAACTCCAAAATTCTATGCGACTTCTCCAAATACTATTTCCTGAAAAGTCTATTAACGCACGAGGTCAGAGCCCCGAGCATGAATACACACTACTCCCCTCAAATAGGATCCTTGAATCTAGACCGTAGCATTATACGCAATAAATATCACAATAGAATATTTTAATTTAACGAGATAATTAAACGCGACAATTATAAATCATTAACTACCCGCAAAAATACCCATTTATAAAGGCACACCAATATGATTTTAAATTCTCAAGTCCAACGAAGATAATCTTTTATTAAATTAACCCAATTTTTATTATTGTTCTCACTTTTTTTATTATGACGCTCCTCCCGTCCTGGGTGGTAATTTTCACCAAAGTGTCTCACTTCCCCTTGTCAATCGTCCTCTGATCCGTTTAAACTGTCAGTCCCGACATATGACAAGGTTCCACACACGACACGACATAAATCGTCCTCTGGCCTGTTTAAACCGTCGCCTCGACACATTATGTCGTCACAAATTTTAATACCCGTTTTTATCTTAGGCATTAATTCTCAATTTCATAATTTATAAATTACCCGTCCCTTTTAATCGATGTGAGATCCTCAAAACACCCCTTAGTCCCATATCTAAGGGTCCCCAAGTTATCAATACGTCATACCCTATGTATAGGATGAATTTATAACATAAACTTTGACCTAGTCTCATACCTAGGCTAGCATAATGACGATAAAATACCAAAAATCAGCCCACCCCCAATATGATAAAAATGCGATAATCTACCCTCACTAATTCCATACCTAGAAGGCGTAAATTATCAAAAGGCCTACCCACTAGTCACATACCTAGAAGGCATCCTAAAATGTAAGGGGAGCAAATATACCCAACAACCCGTCGTCACAATGGCAAATTAATAATACCAATAAGTCACACAAACCAATATAATTAATCAATGTACCAAATTACCCATGATAGTCCAATTCAATTAAATCTTAA
This sequence comes from Sambucus nigra, assembly GCA_949130495.1. Classification (NCBI taxonomy): domain Eukaryota; kingdom Viridiplantae; phylum Streptophyta; class Magnoliopsida; order Dipsacales; family Adoxaceae; genus Sambucus; species Sambucus nigra. The sequence goes on along the minus strand of OX422214.1, from coordinate 147,730,932 downwards.
TTTAATTTTCATATCGTCATAAACACCCTATTAATCCCATTTAATTATTTTAAAATTAAATACACCGAGATTTCATCATTAACACATCATAATTCCAATTTCATTATCTCAACACAAATTACATGAGTTATACGCCCCCAAATTCATTTAAATCAAAACTAAGGTTTTTGTGCATGCAACCTACATCAATAAAATCCAAAATTCACTCATAAATTCCATGTACCCAAGGAATATGAATATTATTCATATTGAAAGATTTTATAAAAACAGTCCCAAAAATTGTTATCATTATTCCTAATTAAGTCACTAATCTCTTTTACGAAAAAAATGATTAAGGGTTTAGGTGACACTTAAAACGCATAATACTAAAGGAAAGGAATAGAGTATTCATGTCTGGGTATAAATCATTTGTAAATTCTGAATAGACGGTTGAATTCCACTCGAAAAATTGGCAAAGTGTCGTTCTTGAACAATCTTGAGAAAACGCCAATTAAGCCTCCAAATATCGAGTCAAACACTTGATTAAGTTTGGGGTAAAGTTTGTAGATGAAAGGGAATAATTTTGGAGAGGTCTTTTGGTTAAAAAGTTTGAGAAAAAGTGATTTCAAAAGTCCATCCACGAATTAGTGGTGATATATAAAGGATTAAGAGTTTGATTAAGAAAAGAGTTCTAATCAGATACAAACACTAAAAAATTTATTTCGGACGATTGGACCGTTAGAATTGGATGAAATTTTACAGAGAATTAGATAAAGAAGAGAGGAAGCTGTCAAAAAAATTTCAGCTCGATCGGACAGTCCAATATTTTTAAATATTTTTTTCTAGAGAGTTTTATGTTTTGAGGACTCTTAGAGAGTTTTATGTTTTGATGACTCTTCTATATAATAAAAATTCATTTAAAACTCCATTTTAATTCTGATTCCAATTCCGTTTGAAAATTTATTTTTCAAATATAAAAATCAACATTTTAAATTATAAAATTTATAAAATCCAAATTTTATTTTTCTCCAAATTAATTTAAAGTCAATTAATTAAAATAAAGGGTGTTACAATTATATTTACATAAACAATAGTGAACTTTTATAAGCAATGTCAAGGCAACAAAAATACTATATTAAGGCCCTCAAATAAGCACATCAAAAATATAATATTTACTTGATCCAAAGCTTTAATTATATCAACATCAGCATACTAAGACCATATAACCAATAAGCACCAAACCAAAAGAACTAACCTTCTAACACGCAATTCACAACTCAATGCAAAATTTATAGTTATAAAAACGTTATAATTAGTTTAGCGTCGGGGAAAAATACACAATAAAGAAATTTAAGAAAATTAAAGATCCAACGACTCACTAACAATCCTAATGTTCGATAATTCATAAAAAAGGGTTAAAAAGTAGCAGTAAATGTTGATAGTATAGAATATGAATGAAATGTTTGATAATTCAAATTGAGTGAGTAGCATTCAAAAGTAGTAAATGTTTGATAATTCAAATTGAAAAGCAGTAAATTGAGTGAGTAGCAATGTATTAGCACAACAAAGTATCAAAACCAAATTATAAATGTGAGAGCGGCGACGGCTAAGGTGAGGGCGACGGCTGATGAGGTGAGGGCGGAGAAGGATTACCACACTTATTAGTCCAAAATTTAGGAAACTTAAAGGAATCACATGAAAACATGAGCAAAAAACTGTCAAAACAAAAACAATGCAATCCCCTAAACTCCATTAATAACATAAAAACACAGGTACACATGTAGTGGGAACAAAAGTTGAGATGAAAATGGGAATGACAAAAAAACTAAGTTAGGATTAAAATGGTTATAGCACAATCATAACTCAATCCTTATTTAGGGGGAGAAGGATTACCACACTTCTTAATCAACACCCCCACTGTTAGATACTAATAACAGTACAAATAATATACAACAATAAATTCTAATAAAAAATAACTAATTTACTTATTCTCTTGAATCCCACAAAGAGCAATAAGGAAGATATTAATTCAATTTGTTCATAATAGACACACACAACGAAGTCCTAACTATGTGGGGTAAAAAGTATGTGCATTTTAGAGAGAATACCATAAAAAGTGGGGTTACTGTATGTGGACAAAGTCCACTAAAAAGATAGTGAAAGTATACCTATTCAAGGATGATGTCCATGATCGCATCTCTTGTTTTTTAGTTATTTTGAAACTGTTAAGAAGTCAAAAATTCAATTATCATAGTTTTGGACCAAGGAGAGTTTAAGTCAAGATATTAACACAATGAAACTATAAAGTTTTAGACTAAAGCTTACATACAAATTATAACTCCAGAAATCACTAAAAAAAAAACACAAATCCAAGCCAAAAAATGCAACAGTTATAAACCCAACACCGAAAAAAATGAAAGCAATTAGAAACATGGAAATAAAATATTATAATTTCAAAGAGCACGATATAACAAAAATCAATAACTAAAATAAATTTGAAATAAAAACTTACGACATGAAATATGAAGACAAATTACCTTAAAACAATTTCTAGTGTAGTATACTATGTAACTACTATAAAGTTTTACCAAACCAATGTTATTTCATATAAAGAATATGTTCACACTAACACCATAAGGTACTCTTAGCCCAAAAAATACATTGACAGAGTTGTTAAACTACATGCCAATGTTATTACACAAATGCAAGGAAACAACATAACAATAGTTCATTAATTATGTGTAGAGTATATATAAAAATATTTGTTTCATTAAAAATTGAACCCAAAACTCACCAAATATCACAAAACATAAAAATCTATGAACTCGCCGAGTATCCCAGGCTGAGCAAATAATGATTGTCTAAACATCCCCGTAGCGTCTTTAAAATAAAATTTCAGAAACCCAATCGGTAATATAATTTTAAAAATTAGTTTAAGAAAATGTCATAATGCACACAAACTCCATTCAAAACAATAGTGGCTATGTTATGGAAAAAATCCCAACTCACGTAGCTCTTAAAAACCTAGGCAAAAGGCAATCGATCGACAGTAAATCTGTAGAAATGCAAAAACAACATAGATTACAAACTCAACTGTAAATCTGTAGAAATCAACAGAGTCGTTGCACGGTTGTACCTGCATCACAGATAAAAAAGAAATTCACCTCAATATTTAGAATCAAAACCCAAAGAACAAATATTTAGAATCAAAACCCAAAGAAGAACAAACCCATGGGAGAGGGAGATTCGTAAAATCTATATAGGTACAGAGCGCCGGAGATGGTACTCTTTGATCAACCTGGACATAAAGCAAGTCCAAGCATTATCGATCGAGAGGAAGATAAGGTGAGATTTTGTGTGTGTGTGTAAAAGGGAGGGAGATTACCTCGTGAGCGTGGGTGAAGAGGAGTGGAGGAGGGGGCGGCGACTGGTGTGAGAGGGAGAGACTAAGGGGTGCACGCAAAGGGAGAGAGAAACAATGAGGGAGGCACCGAAATGAGTGAATATGATATTAGGGTATAGGTCTGTTTTGGTGGTTCTCACGCGTGTAATGTGTAAAGACTTGTATTCTCAAAGACTCGTTAGATGAGGACCCTTGGATTGTACACGTGACAAAATGTAGATCCTTTGATTATTTTGATAAGATAAGATAAAATGTTACTATTCATAACACCATTGTCACACACACACACATATATATAGATATACACAGACAGACTCCTGTACACATTAAATTTGCATACTAAGTTTGCACATCATTTTTTTAAAATAGTAAAAAAAATATTTTTGAGTTGATATTTTTTTGTGATATTTAAACATTTCAGGGGACCAATATAAAAAAAATCAGTTCAATTTTTTTTTTTGCTATTTTAAAAAAATCGGTCAAACTTTCGATATTTTTAAGCACTTTAGAAGGTGTGAAAGTTTGACCGATTTTTAAAAATAGCAAAAAAAAAAAAATTTAACTGATTTTTTATATGGGTCCGTTGAAATGTTTAAATATCACATAAAAAAATTAACTCAAAAATATTTTAAAAAAATTGGTGTGCGCCAGCAAATGTGCAAACTTAGTGTGCACAGGAGTCTCTCTCTCTCTCTCTCTCTCTCTCTCTCTCTCTCTCTCTCTCTCTCTTTATATATATATATACAATCATGCTCATCTGCGGATTAATCCGCATTTTAAGAATGCGAACCGGACATGTGTCACCTGGCGGTGAGACCAGAAAATAGAGAGAGTGTCTATAACTTAGACGATAATTTCTAGGCGCACCGTTAAAATGACACATGTCCGGTCCGCATTCTTAAAATGCAAACTAGTCCGCATGTGAGCATTATATATATATATATATATATATATATATATATATATATATATATATATATATATATATATATATATATATATATATATACTTTCTCATCTTTGATAGTTGACCTTATCAATCCAGGGGTGTGGTGGAGTGGTAGGGACTCTTTCTCCCTTAATCAAGTGTCGGGGGTTCGATCCCCGCCTTGGGGATGGAGCAGTCTTAAATTTCTGGGCCAGCGAAGGGATTAGTCACTGTGATATAGTGGACACCCTGGTATTACAAAAAAAAAAAAAAAAAAAAGATAGTTGGCCTTATCGGATGAAAACGGATTCCGGCCCATCAAGAAAAGTGCCGTCATTGCCCATACAAAGAAAAAAGGCCATCCTTAATTTCTAGCTTTTCCACAAAAGCTTTGCACGCGTAGCTTCAACAGAATGATACCTTGCATACTCAAAACGCCATCAAATCAATCCAGTTCCCCCAACCTAAAATTAAAAATAAAAATCCTTTCAATTCTCCACTTGAAAAATGGACTACAGCCGTTTGACCACCTTCGGCACCAGCATCCATATAACAGCCCTCGATGGTATCGTTCACGTCAACTCCCTCTTCACCTTAGCAGTCTTCATCGGCTTAGCCTGGGACCCAAATGACGCCTCCAACAGCCTTACCGATGACCCGAATTGCACAGCCGGGTCGGGTATCGCAGAGGACCTCATCGCCTTCCACGTCTACTCCTTCCTATTTTCCAGCCTCATAGCCTTAGGCCTCAAACAGGCTATCCGAATTGCCAAAACCGGGTCCGGTTCCGGCTCCCAACGATATTCTGTTTTCAATTTGGATATGGCCCGTATAAACAAGAGCGCGCTCCGGGTCGGGTATTTGGTATCTGCGGTGGGTTCGGTTTGCGGGTGCGGGTTTTTAATGATGGCGCTTGTGAATGTGGTTCAGATAAAGGTTGGGACGTTGGGTTGTGGGAGTTATCATAGTTATGGTGCTGTTGTGCCGCTTGTCATTTTGGTTCCTGCTGCCCTTCTTATATATGTGTCTTTTGTTTTCTACGCTTTTACTCGCTAGACAGAAGTGGTTTTTCAGCTTCATACTGTATAGTAATAATATCATCAAATGTAAAAGTTGTGTTAATTTGAAAATAATAGAAATTTGAAACTTGTTGCCGCTTTCCTTACTCATTTGTTCTGAAGTGCATAATCTATCCGTAAATTACAATTGGGTGTATCTGGAAAGCAGAGTAAAATGTGGTACTGATAGCATCATTTGAGGTCGAGGATATGGGGTCCCGCCAGGACACTATATTAATTGTTTTTTGGGGGAGTTATTTGGGACTCATAGCACCACTCTTAACAGAGATGAGCTCATTGCAAAATTTATTTCAGTGGGTTGGTGAGATGTTTTAAAGAGACAAAATGAGTTAACTCTAGAAAATTGAAATTGTTCGTTGTTATTGTGACAGCGGATAATGAAAAGGACGCCTAATGATTGTGATGATTTTACATCGAGTATCAGTACACTTACACACTTTCATACTCGCTTAATACCCACTCACTTTCATACTCGTTTAATAAGACAAGACAATAAAAGCTTGTACCTTATGCCTGGCGGGATCCATAACAATCAGGTACAAAATTGTAATGCGTCGGGTGTAAAAAATGGATACAAAAATGGGCACACCAAACTTTATTCTTTTACATCCACTTGTCTTCGTTGGCTGGAACTTAGCTAGATATGCACTGTAACTTTTCTGTCGACTCATTTTGTTTTACCCTCAGCACTCACGACTTTCTTGTTATCCTGTAAGTTCTCAATCATGGCAAATGAATAAATATCTGTGACTAATGGGGTGGGTGGGGGGGCTTTATTTGAGGAAAGGCTAGAAGCCAAACGTCTCTTCTTTTTATTCAAGCGAGTGCTGCATTAGAAAATATGAAAGTTTCCCCAGTGCTTCCTCCATTAGGATTTTATGATGGAAAAAATGAGTGACTTGTTTAGATACCTCTTTACTGCATAAAACAAAGCTCATTGGGGGTGGGGGGTTGAAGAGAGTTAAACCTAAAATGTTCTACCGACTTGTAATGATCTGTAACAGCCAATGGTCTAAAGTCTAATAAACCAAAACTGAGAGGGTGTGTTCGGCATCCTTAATTCGTATCCAATTCCCTTTTTGGGTTAGAAAAATTGAGTTTGGAATTGTCATGGGATTCTAACTCTAAGAATTCCAATTCCTTAAATTGAATTTCAAAGTAAAAGTAGATAATTATAATATCAAATTTTATTGAATTGATTACACGTGCACTACATACACAGCTTCACATATACACACACTGCATCACACATACACATACTGCATACACAGCTTCACAAACAGAGTTTCACACACAAAGTACACATGGTTTCACATATACATCACACCTAGAGTTAACACATTGCAGGCACAAAAACACTCTCACACGTTCATGTACACAGAATGCACATATAGTTCCAGACATGCATACAAATACTGCACACGCAAAATGCTCATACACGCATGCATAGTCCACACAGTTTCACGTTGTGCGTGCGCAATTTTCGACACACAGTGAACACAGCGTAATACACACATGTCAAGAGTTCTAATAACATCTTACATAAATTCAATACCGAAACCAAACAATTGAATTCTAATGTCGAGGATTTGAAATTCAGTGAATTCTAACTCCATAGATTTAGAATTAAATGCAAATATACCCTGATAGTTTTTAATCTATATTTGGCGGGTGGGGGGCAAAAATTCAAATGTCCTTTCTTTTAATAGAGCAAGTGCTGTAATAGAAAAATTGAATGGCTCCCCAGGTGCTTCCTCCACTATAATTGCGTAAATATTGTGGGTTATGTGTATGCAGAGCTTGAGATAGTTATTCACTATAAAAGGTCCATGAGTTGGAAGCTTTCATGCATTGCAGTGAAGAAATGGAGGCTACAATGAAGAATATTTGCATTCTGGTATTTGTCATGGTTTTGGTAATTGGTGTATCCCACGGGGCAGGTGAATGTGGAAGATCATCTCCGGATATGGAAGCGATGAAGTTGGCTCCTTGTGCCTCGGCAGGGCATGATGAAAATGCTGCCGTTTCTCGAAGTTGCTGCCTTCAGGTGAAGAAGCTGGGGCACAATCCTAGCTGCCTCTGTGCTGTTATGCTTTCTGACACGGCTAGGAATTCTGGAGTTAAGCCCGAGAATGCTATAACCATTCCTAAACGCTGCAATCTTGCTGATCGTCCTATCGGTTACAAGTGTGGAGGTGGGTTCACTTTGTTTCGATTATTATCTGTTTGGTTACAAAGTTGAAAAATAGTTCATTTATTTAAGTGACTTGTCCAATAGTTTAACTCTTACTTTTCTGCTTTTCATGAAATCTAATTCTTTCAGGTGTGTTTAAGAATTATATTTAAACAAAAAAACCAAAAAAGTAAGAGAATATATTCGAACAAGCCCCTCCCGTTTCTTCATACTTCATAAAAATGAACTATTTTTCAATCTTTCTTCACTTTTCATCAAGGGCACACCTAGTTGTGAAATCCATATATTTTTCACTACCCTCATCTTTCTTTGCAAATTCTATTTAAAACCCCAGCCATGTGGATTATTACTAAGTTTTTTTTTTGAATTTAATGATAATGCAGAACCTCTTCTTACGTTTGGGACTGTTAATATTGATCCCAATGCTAAAGATTTGTGAAATTGATTCAAATTATGAGAAAACCAAAAAATTCTAGACACATGGGAGGTCACTTTAATTTCCCAAAATACAAGGGAAGTGTGTGTAATAAACCTAAAACGATAGGTGAGGCTGTTGTCTTTATCCCTCACTTTGGAGGTTACTCAAACTTTTGCTTTCTGTTTTGCAGCTTATACATTGCCTTGAGGATCATCTACGGCTTTGGAATAATGTGGATGTGATGATATAGTTGGTACCAGTGTGCTAGAGTTGTATTGTAGCTAGATCATCTAGCTTCTATGTTTACTCCATATCCATATTTCTGATCATTAAATAAATTACTGGTGTTTAGAAAGTTTTGTACTATTTTCATTACCTAATCAAGGCCATAATAGAGAATAATGTAAAAAGACTGGAAGAATAAATGGGTTTTGGACTCTCATTAAACAAGATTAGCATATCTACAAGATTTGCCCAGATTAACTAATACATACTGGACCACCTCCCTCCCCCTCAAAAAAGTAAGAAAAAGAAAAAAAAGTGATTAAATTCAGAAGTGAAGGGGGGACCCGAAGTGTTGCAAGTCCTTGCTATACTGTCATCTTTTATTGCAAGAATGCATAGGTAGATCATACTATCATCATCGCTGCAAAAATGATAAAAACAATAATATCAATCGAGCAGAATTACACGTAGAAAGAGCAATCATCAAGGTATTTTCAACTGATTTAGTTACAATATTAACAGATACACTTGCATGTGTACAAGGGCGGAGACAAAATTCTAGAGAGGGATGGGTTGATATATTTAAGGGATTGTACTTACCGATCTCTACAGTTAGTGCCATGTATGGATGCAAATGCTTTAGAGAAGCCAAAATAAGTATATGTAAAATTGAGAGTGATACTAATGCTTCTATATCATTATATTTCACAAGGGAAATCACAATTATTACATTTGAAATATAAAAATAATTTTTTAATTTACAAAAAACAAACATCATTATGTTTATATATAATTAACAGGGGCATTTGTATAATTTGTTGGAGTATTTTTTCATAAGAAAACATAAACTTTGAAAAAAAAATGTCACTATTAACATGTTAAGATTTATCTACGTAATTAGACAGACATAAACTTATGATCAATTTTTTTTATTTTTTTTTATTATTATTTTGATTTTTATGGCGATAGTATCATTTTAATTGTAGATAAAATGAAACTCTAATCTCTCCTTTTTTTTTTTTTTGGGTAACGAAGGATAATCCCCGGTCCAGCTTGCACGCACCTCGAGACTAATTCCTTCTATCAGATGATACTCTTATAGAGGGATATTCCTTCTGCATCCTGACCCCAAGACGCAGCTGTCAAGTTTCGAACCTGAGTGCCTGAATTTACAGCTACACCTGACTTTACCAACTTGGACAACCCTAGGAGCTTAATCACTGTGTTGCTTAGAATATAGTAACAAGGTTGACTATTTTTTAATGTTATATTCTAAACTTTAGTAATCATTATAAGTTTTAGTCATCAATGTACATAGACGAATTTATATAATGCTAACTTTTTGAGTCCAAGGTTTTTTTGCTAAAGCAAAGTCTCAGATGTTATTCGAAACTGAGAAGATTTCCACTCTCACGTGGGAATAGACAAGTTAGAAAACTTCCCCTGTGAATAACAGAACATGATACTAGCCTATATACCTTTTTACAATTGTAGATAAGGTGGACTATGCAGTTAGTATGGGATATAGAAAAGGTTGTTTTGGGTTTGTTGGGCTTTATGTTTAGCCTTTGCTTCGGTTGGATTGAGTTTCAGAGCTTCACTCTCTAGGTTGTGGATTTGTTTTGTTTGAGTGGAGATGTTTTGGCTGTGTTGTTGGTTTTGGCGTCAGCTGGTTAGTGGTTTTTTCGTGGCTTATTCTCATTGGTTGTTGGGGAGGTGTTTCCAGATGCTTGCACTTGTTTTGTTTAGATAATTCTAGAGTTCTCTAGTGTATTCAAGATGTCATTTTGGGTTTGAGCCTTAGGGCTAATTGTAGCCGTTTCCCTATTGTTGTTTGGGCCTATTTTCTTTGGGCCTGTGTACCTTTTGCTGAGCAGCTTGTTGCTTGTGTTGAGTTGGGTTGGGTTGTTTAGGCTTGTTTGGTTTGTTTTCTTTTTTGGCCAGTGATCCTTTTGGCAGCATGTTGCCTTTTTTTTTTTGTTGGCCTTTAGGCATTGGTTGTATGTTCCTTGGGGCTTGGCCTCTTTTAATTACATTCATATTTCATCCAAAAAAAAAAGTGTGATTTTTTTAACCCTGGGCTACAGCCCTGGTCTGCCCAGGGTTGGATGTGTATGCATTATTAATGGCTCATTCACCACTTTCCTTATAAGCTATAATGATTTTTTTTAGCCAAGATGAGTTAATAATTAGTACATTCCACCAATGCCAAAGAAAAGTGCAACATAGTTTTGAAATGGTATGTTTCCCTAGTCATGTGATGAGACAAAAAACTGAAGCAACGAGAAAGAAAATACGTCCCAATCTAATCGATCCCTGAAAAATTGGCAAAAAAATAAAATAAAAATGAAGCCCTAAAAGGTTTATCCCTTAAATACCTTGAATTGGCTTGATATATAGAGACAATGCCTTAATAGTAGAGGGATTCTGCAGAAACAGAAATTAGATGGTCAGATTATTAATATTCCAAAAAATATAGCACCCTTCATCAATATAACTCCCAAACAATCATACCCTGCCACCAATTTCCTCTTGAAGCACTATTTGAATTGCCTCCAATTGGGCGGCCATCATATCCTCCATCTTTCTTCAACTGATCAAAGACAAAACACATAATCACAATCATTTTTCATCAAGCCCATTTCGAATAGATTTTTATAATACTATTTAAGGGATTATATATCACATATTAAATTGCAAATTTGATTTAAAAAATTCATAATCTACTAAAGTAATTTATCCCAAACGAAGTCCCTATCTTTGTATTATAATCATAAAATGATTTTTTTTTCCCTGATAAAAAATGAGTAGGCTCACACTATGTTGAGAACCAGAAGTCTGACTTCTTGAAGAATAAACTTCTTGCCCTCCATAATATATTGATGAGCTTAAATAGCATGGCTCTACTGTTTCATTATAATAATTGGAACTCCTATCTTCGCTGTATATGCTCCCATTTACAGCCTTGCTTCTTTGAGTCGTATTATCTGCGATCAGAAGTTTAAAAATGGTTAATTTTGAGCATCCCAAAGGCCATAGGCAAATTTGATCTTTAGCTCCCTTGCACGGTCTTCAGCAATAACAACTCTCTTAATAACAACAATCAAAACGTGTAAAATGCATTTTATGAAAACATGCAGATGTGTAGCTGAAAAACAAACCGACACTTGAAGTGCCATGCAAACTTGCTCAACACATTCAAGTGATGAGAAGGAGTTTGTTTTGCGTAATCTTGCCATATGTTAAGAATGTTTGCCAGTGTGCATTATAGTAGTTTGGCAAGATATATTTGGTTCTCGTTTGATTTGAGTTTTTGATTTTCAAGCCTATATATGCCTCATGTACAAGTTCAGGTATTATTCAATTAAATGCATATTTCATCTCAATCTATATTTAAATTCTCATTGAGAAACCAAATTTGATTAAGATAGAAGCAAATATGTTTATAAATGCCATGAGAAATATATTTTATACCTGGAGTTTCATGTTTGGCATTACTATGTTGACTTCCCAAATCCTGCTTTACTGATGACCCTTTAGTTCCAGAGTGAGAGGAGTCCCTCTGTAGCCCCTAAAATCAGAAATTAACCTCAAAAACATGCCCATACTGTCGCATAAGGATTCTAATTAATTAAATTAATTATCAACATAAATGGTTAAGAAACAAAGCATATTATATATTCAATCCTTTCTAATTTTAAGACTCACTTTTTCAGTTCAAACATTCTTAAACAGGGAAAACATCTAAATCACCTAATATTCATCACAGACTCGTTAACAATAACCCATACTAAACTATTTTTGATGCAATCACTAAACTTAATGCGTTAATGATGCTCTTAAAATGGGTTGCACCGACGTTTTGATTTGGCTCATTCGACAAAAAGTCTTTCGACATTTTTTAAATAACATTTAGTCTAAGTTTTTTTTTATTTTGTTCCAAAAGTTCCTCACCATATAAAACATTCACAAACACTTTTTCTTCTCTTATCCTAAAACTTAAGAAATAAATATCAAAAAAATAAACAAGGGACATTTTCAAAAATAGGAAAAGAAGGTGGACTAAGTATAAAATGTACTTAGATCCTAGGAACTAAACATTAATTGACACAATAATTTGGAGTCTCTAAACATATAAACAAGTAAATATTTAAACCAATCACATTACACATTTACCAAAAAGCACCTCACCCATAAACCTATATCCTTTATGAACAAATGGCCGCGTTAGCGGCATCAACCCACTCCATCACCCTTTTGCCAACAACCAGCATTGATGACCGGTCGACGGCGAATTTTCCGACGAAAGGGGGAGGGATGGATAGGTGAAGTTTTTTTTTGTTAAATTTGTAATGTGATCGGTTTGAACATTTAATCAATAATGTTTCTTGGATATTTTGTTACGAGCCCCTATATTAGAAGTTTTGGGATGAAATATTTGGTTAAAAATTTAATTATTTAGAAAAGGTCGAATTGGCATATTTTCAAATATAAAAATTAGTATTTTCAATAAGTTCTGATTTTGATCGGATTATTTTCAGAAGTAGAAAAAAATTGTATATATCTTTATAACAAAAACTGAATTAAATTTCAAAACCAATGAATTTTTTTGGAGAAAATATAATATGGTTTTAGAGTTTGTCTTCGTTCATGTTCATTGAAATCTAACAAAATTGCATGTTAACATACAGGTACCTAACTCACCCCTTTTTCTTTTATTTGGGTTTGAGACCATCTGTGTAAACTATTAGGCCCCGTTTGGTTGTCCCGTAATTGTAAATTAGATCATTAATAAATTGAACCATTTACAAATTGACTCATTCATTGTGTTTGGTTTCATTAATGAAATGATTCATTAATTGTCCCGTTTTAACTCACGTGTAAAATCTGAAATTAAATCGTTCCGCAAAAAACTTAAATGAATTTATTCTAAATAGGAGTGCCATAAAGTGAAATAATTCTTACATGATATATAGGAGAATAAGTAATAAAAAGAATTTGAAAGATTTTTTCCCAACAAACTTTTCTGCCAAAATCTGGGCATTAGAATAAATGTAGCAAAAGTAGCAAAGCATATGAATACCATTGAGGGTTGCGCAAAAACAGAAGCAAAAAGACCAGTGGATGATGAAGATAATGGTGAGTCCTTGGGACCAAATAGCTCCATAGCGAAGGAAGAAGACGAACCTCCCACTTGCTTTTTTGTGTTTTCCATAGAAGCAACAAAACAAACTCAATTTACTTCCACGGATATATACCTCTGAAGACTTGATTGATTACGTGAAGTGAAGTGAAGTTTGAAGGATGTGTAGAAAATGGAATGGCAACAACCATTTATATAAGTGTGCAGATACAGTCATTCAAACACTCCAATGTCTGACCTACGCTTTCTATCAGATTTCTCCACAAATGGGTTCACCACTTGTAAACTAGGCATATCTCGGTATCCAATTTAGTGATGTAAAGGTCCCTTTGATAGGTTTTTGTCATGTCAAACGGTGACAAACGTAGGATTTTTCTACATTATATCGTGTATAGTGTATCTCCTTTTAAACATTATGCGATATACATTTATATCCAGTTTTTTCACGCACATTTTATGATGGTTCGTTCCAAATGGAGAGTCTATATATTATTTTATGAAATATTATAAAGGTCAATCAAATATTAAAGGGGTTTAACCCATTTAGTCCCTTAAACAAAATTTAATACTTGAATAGTCCACTCATTATTCACAATGCACGATTAAACCTCCGCTTGCTTTTTTATTTTGTCAAAAGACAAAGTTGCCCCTAGATGATGTCACACGTGTTTAAACATAAACTTCTCACCATTTCAAACTGACGCTTCCTTTCCTTCCATTTTGCAAACAACAAATTCCAATCCAAACACTTCAGTCACTTCGAGCAAACCATCAGCTCTAAAACCCTAAAATTTCTCTTTCTGCGATCAAAATCTACTGCGAATCAGAACTACTTAGAAGAAACCGATCAGGTATATTTTGATTATTAACCATTTCATTTCTATTGAACAAAATCAGATGAATGATTAATTTGTATTTCGAAACCCTAACCTGGAAACGTACACAAATTTTACATTTACGATGATTTTCTGTTCCTATTTATTCAAATATATTGTTATATATCTCATCTAGAAGGAAATTACTACAATAATGTTAAAAACTAGAGTTATGAAAACCTAATTTATGACTTGCATGTCGTTACTTTCATATACATTTTAATAATTTGAAAATAATAACAAAATTTGTGTATTTATGAAATACTTCATTAGGTTTACTTATATTTCAGAAATTTTGAGTAATAGTAACATATAAATTAGATTTATTTTGTTTATTAAGCACTTTAATTGCATATTCATTCATAAGGTAACTAGAAAATCAGAGTGAAATATGTAAATTTTTATGAAATATTTATCAAAGGGATACAAATTAAAGTAACTAGTTACTATATTAGTAACTTTTAAAGTCTTTGCTTGCATATATAAATTGAATTATTTATAGTATTTGATTATTTAAATTGTAGGAAGCATGAAAAGTTCAAAATCAGATACACCTCCATGTACAAGCTCCAGTAGCCAAGAAGAAGAGAATGTCGAAGAATTGGTTAATTTCAATCAAATAAGGTCAAGTTTTTTACCTTTTAACAAGCTCGTTAAATCTATCAAATCACATATACAGTTGCAACATTTGATGTTATTGAAGAAAACTCCATTTTGGAAAATTTTTAAGGCAATTTTTGATGAAAAAATTGCAACTGAAAGCTTTCGAAAATCAAATGCCACAATATGCACAATAATTTCATCATTCGACATACAAACGAATAAGTTTAGGATTGGTGGACGCTTGCTTGATATTGAAGAAGAACAGATTGAAACTATTTTTGGATTAGAGTGTGGTGAAGAAGTGTTTAGTATTTCGCAAAAGAATAGACAAGAAACACCTTTTGTGAAGCGATATTTTGGGAAAGGAAAAAAGTTAACAAAGGTCTTAATTGAAAAAGCAATTAAGAAAGCCATCAACGGGAAACAAACTAGAGATCAGAAAGATTTTGTGAAACTGCTATGCCTACATATTTGCTGCACTCTATTATTTCCAAACAAGGGATCAAAGCTAGCTTGGTTCTTTGTTAACTACGTAGAGAAGTTGGAGAAAATCGGCACATTCAATTGGGCAAAGGCAGTTAAAGCATTCTTATTGAAGTCAATACAGAAGTATTATGCATCACCAATGAAAGTCATTGGATGTGTAATGCTATTACCGGTACGTATAAATGTGTAAATTGTTATTTTTCTTTTCATTCACACTTATCAAATTAATATAATGAAATGTTATTTCAGTTTTGGCTTTGTGAGAGCACTCACCTCATTGAGCAATCGACGATTATAAGTGAAGAATATCCGTCTTTTACAAGATGGAATCTTCGTGATGTAGCTCAAAAGGTCGAAGAAGTGCCAATTTCTGAATTACAATTCCAACAGGTAACTGATATGATAGTTTTATCCAATCAAAGTAACTAATATTTTAAATCTATACAATCTAAGTAACTATTCTGCAGAAATTTCAATATTATGAATGAATATTTTTGTTTCTGTCAACATTAGGATTAACTAATACAATTTGTTGTGGGTCTAATTACTTAGCTGCAACTCTATACATCAAAAACAAATATATATATAGAAAAGTAACTAATATAAGTTTTTTCATTATTTATTTCATAGGATGAACAACCGCAAACTGGCCTGAATAATTCAAGTGAAAATGTCAAAGAGAAGGATGATGACAGTAACTTGAAAGATAATTTGGTTCAAGATGAAGGTGAATGTCAAGATGAAAAAAGAGAAGATAATTTTGATATGAATGATATGTTTGGTGGGTATGAAGGTGAGAATGAGTGCTGTAAACAGTTAAACTTGAAGATAGATGAGATGAATGAAGAGATGGGGAGCTTAAAAGAAAGAATTCTGAAGCTTAGAGAAGTTGAAGCAAAGCTAAAGCAAGATAATGCCACTGAAATTCAGAAGATTCGAGAGGAAACACAAATGATAATAGAGGCTATGGAAAGAGAGAGTAAAGAAAAAGAACTTCGGTTCTTAGATCAAATAAGGTCTCAATCTCTTGAAATAGAAAGGCTGCGAGATGAAGAAGAAAGGAGGAATAGCGCACACAGTGATGAGGTCACTGTTTTGACGTGCGAAATTATTGAAAAAAATAATGAAATCGGGAAGTTGGAAGCAGAGTTAAATGCTTTTAAATCTGCTAACAAATGTAGAGAAATAATTGAAGTTCCAATTAGCCCGGACCCGATATCTAAAATCAACAAAGTCGAACCAAGTTCAATGGCTAAACGTGTAAAGATGAGAGCAAACAGAGTTCCGAAAGTACATGAAGATTACACATTTGGGAAAAATAAGAGAAAGAGAGAGGATGACAATGCAGCTGGTATGAAAGTTAAAATCAAGAAGAAGTAGAAAAGAGTGAGATGAAAATTGATCCATTGATGGAAATGACACAGAGAATAATCGTCCAAGATTGTGAAATTGAAGTTTACATTCCAAATCCAGAGAAGAAAAAACTTCAAAATTTTTTTGATAAGTCAAATGTCCAGTAAGTTTACTTATAAACTTTGTTTTATTATTAACTTCATTATAATTACATATCATTGCAATCTTACAATTCTTATTCTAATTTTCAGCACCTACTTTTGGACTGGACTAGGAGTTTATCTCAGTAGGAGAGAAGCAACATTGATACTACAAAAAAAAGCAATTACAAGCCATGTAATCCTATATTTATTATTCTAAATTTTCCATATGATTGTTAATGTGAAAATTAGTTATACGAATTCTCTCTACAGTAAGTACTTTATCATGCTAAAAAGTATACTTAACAGATACTGAAATCATTATTTTGTGCAGGCTATTGATGCTTATGCGGAATTGCTCTGTGTTGAATTGCTTAGAGACAATAACGTTGACCACAAATCCTTGTTTATAACAACTTACTCTTTGGTAAGCATTATTCTTAAGTTTAAAATTTGATAGCTAAAGTAACTTATTTTTTATAATGTTACTGTTATGGTCACTAATCATATATGTTGATGAAAATAACTAATAAAGTAAGTTTTACTCACCTATAAACGATGAAATTCAGTTATGTTATATTTTTTTTAATAGAACTATGTCCAGAAAGGAAAGACCGTAGCTGCAACCAAACAAATATTTGAGAAAATATTAATGTACATTGGAAGTGTACGTTTTATATTCTTCCCACTATTCCATGAAAAGCCCGGTCATTTCACTCTACTAGTATTCGACAAGCTTGCAAGCAAATGGTTGCACTATGACTCGACAAGTTATGGAGGCCAAAGAGACAAAGGAAAATACTTCAGGGAGGCTCTGCTAATGGTAAAAACCATATATAAATACTTTCTGAAATTCATTATTATATAATGCTAATTTATGTCAAATGATTTTTATCAGATCAAACATATTGAGAAATTTGTTGGAGAGAAGAGGAATGAACTAAGCAACAATCCAAGCATTACTTTGGTACAGCCACCCAAAAAAATAGCGTCTTCTGCAACCTTTGCAAATGAAATGCCAATAGATTTAGATGCGGCTAAAATCTGGATAGAATCGTATACACATAGCCAGCTCCAATTTGCTGTCGTCTGCCCTCAACAAAAAGAAGATTCGTAAGTTATATTACTTTCAATAACAAAACTTATTTTATATCAAAATTCTTTTACTAATCTTGATTTATTTTAATTAATAGGAATGATTGTGGAATAGCAGTGTCGTACTACATGGAGAAAATTGCATATGGAAAGGCACTTGAAGAAACATTTGCAGAAAATGCAATGGACAAAATGCGGGCAAAAATGCTTATCAAGTTACTAAATTCTGCTGAGCACAAAAAAGCAAAAAAGTGACTTTATTTAGGGAATTAGATACCTATAAAAGACAATGTTTGGAACAATATATTCAGTTGTTGAAGTTTTGTTAGTCAAACACTCTGTTTCCAATTTTTTACAAGTATTTGACTTAATAGTTGAGCTAATGTTTGTTATACATTTACATAATATTGGCATTCTAATGAAGGAATGTTTGTATCATTTTATATGAATCAAATATTGTTGGATGATAAAAAAAGTGGTTTCCAACAATTGATGTCTTGTTACATAGTTAAAGTAACTAATTTTTTCAATTACAAACACACTGCCATGTGACTATTAATTGTCAAAATGAATAAAGTTGGAAACTGAAATGAAGATTGATGTGTATGATGTCATTTTGTAAGTAACTAATTTATTCCTTTACACAAACAAAGTCACTATTTTTTTTCATCTGTGAAGTTGGAAAATAAAACGAAGGATGCTGTGTATCAAGTCATTCTTAAAGTAACTGACTTATTCCTTTTGACAAATAAAGTCACTAGTCCGTTGAATAAGGACCTCTGATGAGGGTCAATGGAGCTTTGGCATTGGGGGTGTGGTGGCGGGGAGACGTGGGCTGGGAGTGCCGCTGGCGCGGACCCTCAAATATAAGAGAATTTTGGTTATATGGCTGTTTGAGCAACTTTTTTGCAAAAAAATTAAAAGGCTTGCAATAAATGTGCGTGTTATCAAATATTTGAAGGGCTTTTTGATAACTGACCCAAAATTAAAAATATTTTAAATTGATTAAACATTCAAAAATGTGAAATAAAGGCAGAAAATGAAATGAAGATTGATGGGAATATTGTCATTTTTTAAGTAACTGATTTATTCTTTTTCACAAATAAAGTCACTAAAATATCTTCAGAATTACCGTGTTTGAACATATTACCTTATTAACTATAAAAATTGAACATAAACAATATATGAACCTTTGAACTACACATAAACTCAGTAATTTAAAAAAAATCATCTGTGAAGTTGGAAAATAAAACGAAGGATGCTGTGTATCAAGTCATTCTTAAAGTAACTGACTTATTCCTTTTGACAAATAAAGTCACTAGTCCGTTGAATAAGGACCTCTGATGAGGGTCAATGGAGCTTTGGCATTGGGGGTGTGGTGGCGGGGAGACGTGGGCTGGGAGTGCCGCTGGCGCGGACCCTCAAATATAAGAGAATTTTGGTTATATGGCTGTTTGAGCAACTTTTTTGCAAAAAAATAAAAACGCTTGCAATAAATGTGCGTGTTAACAAATATTTGAAGGGCTTTTTGATAACTGACCCAAAATTAAAAATATTTTAAATTGATTAAACATTCAAAAATGTGAAATAAAGGCAGAAAATGAAATGAAGATTGATGGGAATATTGTCATTTTTTAAGTAACTGATTTATTCTTTTTCACAAATAAAGTCACTAAAATATCTTCAGAATTACCGTGTTTGAACATATTACCTTATTAACTGTAAAAATTGAACATAAACAATATATGAACCTTTGAACTACACATAAACTCAGTAATTTAAAAAAAATCATCTGTGAAGTTGGAAAATAAAACGAAGGATGCTGTGTATCAAGTCATTCTTAAAGTAACTGACTTATTCCTTTTGACAAATAAAGTCACTAGTCCGTTGAATAAGGACCTCTGATGAGGGTCAATGGAGCTTTGGCATTGGGGGTGTGGTGGCGGGGAGACGTGGGCTGGGAGTGCCGCTGGCGCGGACCCTCAAATATAAGAGAATTTTGGTTATATGGCTGTTTGAGCAACTTTTTTGCAAAAAAATAAAAACGCTTGCAATAAATGTGCGTGTTAACAAATATTTGAAGGGCTTTTTGATAACTGACCCAAAATTAAAAATATTTTAAATTGATTAAACATTCAAAAATGTGAAATAAAGGCAGAAAATGAAATGAAGATTGATGGGAATATTGTCATTTTTTAAGTAACTGATTTATTCTTTTTCACAAATAAAGTCACTAAAATATCTTCAGAATTACCGTGTTTGAACATAAGAGCTTTGGCATTGGTGACGGTCAATAGAGCTTTGGCATTGGTGGTGTGGGGGAGGGGAGACGTGGGGTGGGAGTGCCACTGGCGCGGACCCTCAAATGTAAAAGAAATTTGGTTATATGGCTCTTTGAGGGACTGTTACAACTACTGTTTATATGAACTGACTTCTTTGGTTAGACTAACAAAGAAACTAAAATCATATATTTTGATTACGAACACAACAATATTAACAGTAACAAAAGTAGAAAAATGCAATACTTTTGTTTCTTATTTATTGAAACTCAAATACAAGCTCATATATATAATAAAATTTCAAATTCTATATCCAAATGACAAATGCAAAGCAATTGTAAAGAAAAAAAATTAAAAATCTACTGCAGTCAACTACCTTCTATGGTTGCTTTACAAGTTTTCTTATTATGATTCCCAACCATTTGGCACCTACTACACTTCATTGGCCTTCGATATTCTCCTCGAGATGGTATTCTACGCTTTCTTGGTCTTCCTGGAGGAACTTTTGTTATAGGCGCTTTCAATATCACATCATTGCTAACAACTTCCTCTTCTTGTATACCAGTCACCGGAACAATAGGAAATGAGTAACTCTTCTTGAAATAGTCAACAGTGAAATACTCCTCAACATATTGAAATATATCCTGACCATTTGATTGAATTGCAACCAAGGCATGTGAGCATGGAAATCCACTTAATTGCCATTTGAAACAAGAACAAGCACGATCCAACAAATTTACAGTCTTAGCTTTCTCGCTATGAACTTGAAAAATAAACTCACTCGACCGTGTAACATTCCACCCCCTACCAATTGCTAGTAACTCATTCAACCTCTTGTTCATCTCAGGACACAATATCATTGTCCATTTATTTGATTCTTGACATCTTCTAGAGATTTGGTTCATCATTTTAATTTGAATAGTTTCAACCAATTGTGCTATTGGTAAATATCTAGCTTCTTTAATCCAAGCATTGAATGACTCAGCTGCATTCGAATACATCTCCCCATATCTACGTCCACTGAAAAATGCACAACACCAATGCTTCTCCGGACAATTTTGCAAGAAATCCCTCATCAAACCACCTCCCTCATTTATCAACTCATTTCGATATTTCAGGTAAGACTCGATAGTTGTAGAAAATGCACACATGTTAAACATTTTCACCATTTTCTCCTTAAAATTTGAAGTGAATCCACGATACCTATCCCGTATGTTATTTTGAAGATGATAAAGACAGAAAGCATGTGAAGAGTTTGGAAAATGTTTTGGAACAGCATCCAAAATTACTTGATTGCGATCCGATATAAATGTTACCTCTCTCCCCATAGGATTTAAAACCTCCCCAAGACATTTCATAAACCAATTCCAATTACTCTCATTTTCAACATCAACAATAGCAAAAGCAAGTGGAAATAAACCTGTAAAAAGTTTCAAACAAAAAATAATATTAGAAAAATTGAACAATCAAGAATATATATATGCCAATATGTTTCCACACTAATAAAGTCACTAAAAACTGTACAGAATAAATAAAGTCACTAAAAACTGTACAGAATAAATAAAGTCACTACTAGCAGAAAAATTATTTTCAAAATCATTTTAAGACAATTTCAAAAACATTTTAATGCAATGTAATAACATTAAAATCTACTGATTTGCAAAGCACATTGAACAAAACTTAGTAATTGAATAATAGGAAACCAATAATATACCTTGATCACCGTTTTTTGACGTGGCAGCCAACAATGCCCCTTTGTATTTACTATACAAATGGGTCCCATCCAAGAATAGTATTGGCCTACAATACTGAAATCCTAGTACACAAGCCCCAAAGCTTATGAACAATCTCTTAAATCGAAAATCAGCAACATCACGCTCAAGAAAACAGAAGGAGCTTGGATTGGTTTCAATTAATCTGTTGCAATATAACATTAATTGACTGTAAGATTTCTCCTCGTTCCCATGTAACTCAACAGTAGCAAGTTCTTTTTCTTTCCACGCTAAATGGTAAGATATATCAAACCCATATTTTCTCTTAAAGCTACTCATTATGTCAATTGGCTTAATCGAGGGCTTCTCACGAACTTCATCTAAAAACACAGATGACACAATTTGAGAAGACATCATTTCACTTCTTGACTTACGAACACAGCTCCTACAAGTGTGCGCATTATTCAACGTTCGAATATAGAAAAAACCATTAACAACATTCACAGATGCATGCACACGCCAGCTACATACAATATCTTCATCTTGAATACAACGAGCCGTCACCCTAAAATTATCATTCTTTATATACTTAAACTTAAATCCAGTCTCCAATGCATACTTGCGTAAAACTATTCGAAACTCTTTCGCAGCCCCTTCAAACTTCTGTCCAACTTCAATAATCCCATTTGCCCAAGAATTCGACAAAATCAAATTTGATTTTGAAGATGTTGATTCAACCAAATATTCGTCAATAACATCAAATGAATTAAGACTTAATGAATGCTCAACGTCAATTAAACCGTCCTCAATCTCAAAAACTTCACTACCAACACAATTACAATCTTCTACCTTAATTTCAATAAAATCAGAATTTGACTTCTTCCAACAAATCAACATAAGCCTAAAATCCCCATCGGATTCCAAAATAACTCCCAAAAAATTTCCAACAGAATATGAGAACTTCACAGTTTCTCTTTGCAAAATCTTAAATTTTGAACATACTTCATCAACAAAAGAATAATACGAAGTTGTAGCTTCAACGCTTATAGCAGCCAACATACAACCATAAGAGCACATACAAACAGGAATATTATCCATAGCTCTACAAACTGCAAAAACAAATACAAGAAATAGACATCATATTACCATCAAAACTCATAAAATGAAATCTTACACTACGAAATTAACACCACTAACAAACTGTTAAAAAAACAGAGAAATACTTTCAAAAACAGAGAAAAACATAAAAAAGGGCAAAACAGAGCATCAAAACCACATTTTATTACAAAACAAGAACCACCACATTGAATACAACAATAAAACATACATAAGAAGCCTAACTATCATATTAAACAATAAATGAATAACACACATCAATTAAACTCATATATAATTCAACTTCATTATGAGATCAAAGAAAATACATAATGAATCAAATTAAAACACAACAATTATGATGTTAATACAATCCATAACTGATTACTTTCATATAAATCATACAAACAGATCATCTATTACATAATGAAATCAAAATCAATAAATATATAGTGATGAATAAAAAAACGTAAGGAAGTATAAACATCAAAATACATACATACACCCAAACCTAATCACACAAATCAAATACCAGCTCGATTTCAAAAAGTAATTGAGGAATGAAACATAAAAACGTATACATACATGATCGGATATATGAATTCAGATTGAGAAAGGAACAAAATATACCTTCAAATGTGAAGAAGAACAACAGCGATCACAGTGAGATGAAGAACATTGAAGAATCCGAAGTATGTACCAAACGTTAACCTAAATTTGAGATTGAATACATTTGAGTATATAATTCATCAATTTCCAGAAGAAGAGGTTAGGTAATTAGAACGGACTCTGTAATTTGGGAAAACTAACAAACGTTCCTATTTGGACTCCTACGATATAGGAATAGAAGTGAGCAGATAAAATTTCCAAAAATGATAAGGTCATAATCGGAAAGACAAAATGTATAATATATATGGAGGGACTATATGTATAAAAGTGAAAATACTTGTCTTTTTTAAAAAATATTCATTTATACAAGGGGCTAAACAATAATTGACCCAATATTAAATAACTTTAAACAAATTTACATCAAAGAAAAAAAATAGTAGAAATGGGTTAAAATCTAAACTATTGTTTAAGAGTTTTTCTAGGCCGAACCACAAATGTGACACATATGGTGCGATATACAAATATGTTGCATTCACATTGGTTCGTGTTTTAGTTCAATAGGAGTGGCGCTCATTCATATGCTAATTCGGGGGTGATACGTCACTGTCTAGCACCATTCCGTATTTCATTTCTCAGTCGGCCTAACATTATTAATTGTTTAAACTCTCCATGTATATATCCAAACCATTCTTATATTCCGGCCACTCATCAAAAGATGAAATGGACAAAACCCTTACAAAATAAAGTATTCTTCATGCATTATTTTTAGGTAAAATCCATTACTTGTTTAGCACAAATATATATATATATATATATATATATATATATATATATATATATATATATATATATATATATATACATATATATAAGGGGAGGTTCTCTAGTGGACCAAAAGAATGGACTTTTTAATGGACTTTAACAAAAAACACATAATAACATATTAATTTTAATTCCTATAGTGTAATTGGTCCGCTCCAGCGGCACTCGAGACCTCCCCACTACCCCCGCCCCCCCACCCCCCACCCTCCCCTCCACCCCCACCCAACCACTACCATCACCATAGTAGCCCTTATGACAGCAGGGCTACCATTGGGGTGGGGGGGGGGGGGGGTGGGGCGGTTGGGGGTCGATTGACATGCGTGTTTGGTGCCGCTGGCGCAGACCAATTACACTAGAGGAATTAAAATTAATGTGTTATTATGTGTTTTTTGTTAAGGTCCATTAAAAAGTCCATTCTTTTGGTCCACTAGAGAACCTCTCCCTATATATATATATATATATATATATATATATATCACGACCATTTAATTGTATACTGTGGGTGTGGGGGGGGGGGGGGGGGATTTACACCTACTTAAATAGCATGACACGTGACAAGCATACCGGTCAATATGATGACCAGCATAGGGTGGGGGGTGGGGCGGTTGGGGGTCGATTGACATGCGTGTTTGGTGCCGCTGGCGCAGACCAATTACACTAGAGGAATAAAAATTTGTGTTATTATGTGTTTTTTGTTAAGGTCCATTAAAAAGTCCATTCTTTTGGTCCACTAGAGAACCTCTCCCTATATATATATCACGACCATTTAATTGTATACTGTAGGTGTGGGGGGGGGGGGGGGGGGGGATTTACACCTACTTAAATAGCATGACACGTGACAAGCATACCGGTCAAGATGATGACCAGCATACGCCCTAACAAAATAAGGACGACTAGAGTACTTGATAAAGTAGAAGATGAAGGAGCACTATTTTATTTTAATCAAACTCTACAAGGATATAACTTATCCAATTGTAACTCCTTACTCTATATAAAGGGGATACCCCCCATTGTGAAAGGGGGCTTAGAGTCTAGAGAAACACTCCCATGTAAATTCTCTCATTATTATTGTGAAACACTGTTGAAGTGCCATGGACGTAGGCCATCGATGGTCGAACCATGTAAATCTTTGTCTCTTTCTTATTTATTATTATACATGCATCGTGATGATTTGACACCCCCCCCCCCCTATGGATAGATTTTTTGCACTCACAATTGGCGTCGTTTGTGGAAAATGACACAAAAAGGTTTTCCTTCTTGTTAACGAGACCAAAGATTTACGTTGCGACGCAATGACTTACACACACGACACCTCATCAAGAGTTAAGTTTTTTCTTTCTTTCTTTGCATATAAATAATTATATTTTATGCACACACCTTTTTATTCAATAATGATTCTCATATGTTTATATTCATAAACCTTGTGTTGAATTTTCATTTACGAATATGCATAACACTAAGTTTCATAATCATGAGTTTTGTACAAGTCCTAAAAAATATGGACTATCTAGAGAATTTTCTGGGCAAATACATTTATTTCGCTACACCAAAAAGGCTAAATCGTCACCTTTAAGTTGGCCAGACTTGTCACGGTCATTGACCGTGATAAATTCGTGATAAGTCCGTGACAAGAGTTTGTCACGGTCAATGACCATAACAATTTTAAAGAGTTGTCACGATCTTAGTGCTCTAATCCGCCTACTATGCCTACCGTACCCGCACCCAAATCGCGGATTTAGCAATTCGTTCTAAATTCGATGACAATTCGCGAATTGATAAAATCCAGTTCGCGTCTCAAGAAAGACTGAAACGAACTCAGCAGGTTCTTATTCTAAATTAAAACTTTAAACTAATATTTAATGGCTTTCTAGTATTTAGAAAACAACCCATAAGCCTTGGGAGTAACCCACTGTGAGAGTGGGCATCTGGAAGTTGCTTTATAGCATGGAGGTAATAGTAGACATCTTACACACTTCCGATGTGGGATATGATTTCTAAGCAAATATTTATTATACTTTCCAAAGGCTTACATTCCTCTGTACTCGATGTGGGATGTGAACATTTCTTTTTACATTAGATAATTTTTGTTTTTAATTTATAAATACATTATACTTCTATATATTTGCTTTTTTAAATAAAAAATTAAAATAAAACTCTCATAAATTTTTACTTAAATACACATTAACTTTATATATTATTATTAACTCAACAAAGTCCTAAATATTTTATATTAGTTATATTTATATTATTTATCTATTAATGTATATTATGCTTATATATATATTAAAAATCATAATTATATATTAAAAAAATATATTTATATATTAAATATATAGACCAACTGGTGGCGCTCTCAAATCCCGGTAATTTGAAAATCGACGCATTGATGCACTCGCATTCGTACCCGCACTCGCATTCGCACCTGCTTTAGGGCACTAAGGTCACGATCAAAGACCTTGACTGGTCCGTGACAAGTCTTATAATTAAAACCCTAGGCGCCATTTTTTTCCACCGTTTCTTTTCCCTCCATTTCTCTCTCTAGCGATCTCTCTCTCTCTCTCTCTCTCTCTCTATATATATATATATATATACTTTCAGGTCATTTTTTCTCTTTTTCTCTCTCTCTCTCTTTCCTTTGTGTATGTGTGTGTATATATATGTGTATATATGCGCGTGTGTGCGTGTGTGTGTAGTGGTGGGGGAGGGGGGCGGTTGCGTGTGTGTGTGTAGTGGTGGGGCGGGGGGCAGGGGGGTTTGGCAAAGGTGGGGAAGGGGGGAGCGTGGGGGTGGGGGTAGTGTGTGTGTGTCTGTGTGTGTGTGTGTAGAGGTGTATGGGGGTGGGGCAGGGGGTAGGGTGTGTGGTGGTTATGTTAGTTGGGTATTTTAGGACTTAAATTAATTGGACATTATAAATATTAATTAGGTATTTTTAGTTTAGGTCTTGCAATTGATTGATATTGTTATTTGTTAATGTTTATTGGGTGGTGTTAGTTGGGATTGAAATTAATAGGTATTGTTAAAATTTCGTGAATCTTATTGTTTAGAGAATGAAATTAATTTGACATTATAAATATTGTTTGTGTATTGTTATTGAGGTTTGAAATTAGTTAGAACTTGTTAATGTTGATTGGGTGTTATTATTTAGGACTTGAAGCTAATTAGGTTTGTATATATATCACGAGGAACTTTAGCGTCTAAACAATATTTAGGGGGGCAGTGGGGGTATGCTGTGTGCGTGTGTGCATATAGGTGTGTGGGGGTGGGGGGAGATAGTGGTGGTGGTGGTGTTTGTGTTTGTGTGTGTGTGTATATTTTGTGGGAGTAATGGTATTGATATTATATTGGATTGAATTGAATTGCATTGATATTGATATTTTTATATTGAATTGAATTGAATTGAATTGAGTTAGACAAGTTAGATTAATTGCACAGGTAGATATTTAAATTAAATTGTCTTAACAACTACCTTATCTAAATGAAAGGGTATCGCGCGCGCGCGGGGGTGGGGGATCATTGTTTGGATTTCACTTCTGTTAGATATTCTACGCACGAAGTTTAGTAATGGGCAGGAGTGACAACTCAAACCTTTAATATAATTAACAAGCCTTTAATGTAGTATCGTATTTCACGAGAAGTCACATAGTGTTACCGTGCTTTTAATATAATTAACATGCTTTTGATCTATTCTTATGCGTACGCATTCAATAGCCACCAGACCCGTTCGAGAGTCATTACCCCTGTAATGAGATCTCTCGAATTGTCTCGTTTGGACAGTTTGGGACTGCATAGTTTCTATATAATAATATTCTTAGTGGCTTAAACTTGTTACTTTTAGGGGAAGTTCTGCAGTCGTATCTTAATGTTCTTTGGGTACATACTAGATGATGCGATGTTAAGTGTTATTTCAATTGATAATTTGAAATAACACTCACACTTGCGAATCTATGTCGTGTACTTATAGAACTATGGGGATATGTTATCGAATATTTCTCAAATTGGAACAATGTGCATGAGTTGTTAAGTATATTACAGAAATATGCGGTCTTGAATGGGATAGGACTATTCACCCTTCAAAGGAGATGGAGGAAATAGGAACTAATATTATAAATTGAATTTCAATTTCAAATTAAAATTGAATTTGAATTTGAATTTGAATGGACGAATAAATTTACGCATAGAAACTAGCCTTCTGGTTGTTATGTGTACGCATTCAATAGGTGATTGTTTATACTAATGGGAACTAAATATTCACACTTTTGTTTATATGCACATCCACGAATATATGCTTTTTACCCATAATAGGTGATTGTTTGTTGTAACTGTGATGGGATATCCTAAATACAAAGAGTGGATGGGTGAGATAATATATTAGGGGATGTGTTTCGCAGAGGAGCTAATGAATTTGTGAAATACGCAAAGAGATGTCATAATGATGAAGAGTTTCCGTGTCCGTGTGCTAGGTGTAAGAATGGTAAGGTGTTTGAATGGAAAACTGTTGAACTACATTTGTTAAGATGGGGTATTCAAGATAGTTATCGAATTTGGGTTTTTCACGGGGAACCGAAAGTTTCTTTTGTCCCCGAGAAACCTTTGCAATAGCCTTCAACAAGTAGGATAGATGTACAAGGGTAGGATGACAATGTAGATCATAATATGCTAGAGGATTTAGTTGATGACTCGTAGGGAGTTCATGAAGTGGAAGAGAATGAGGTCACTGACGATGTACAAGGTTCAGGTGCTCATGAAGATATCGATAAAACTTGACGATAACTACTAAAGTTTAAAATTTAAGGCGAGCCAGCCGTTATACTCTGGCTATGAGAAAGATCAAACAAATTTACATGCCATGGTTGGTTTGCATAGTTTGAAGACCCAATATGGTTTGTCTGGAAATAGCGTGATAGAAATTTTGAATTGGGTGAAGGGCTTACTACCTAAGCAGAATGCTTTCAAACAGTTATCCTACTATGAAAAATAGTTTGAAAGTTTTGAGAATGAAGTATAAATCAATTAATGCTTTGTGTATGACTGCATACTATACCAAAAGGAGTATAAAAATATCGATCGGTGTCCGGTATGCGATGACCCTAGATATGTCCAATATACTGGCAAGGAAGGCACAAGATCAAAAGTGCCTTAAAAAGTGTTGAAATATTTTCCCGTTGGGCCTAGATTAAAGAAAATTTTCACAGTACCATGTATAGAAGAGGCAATGACTTGGCATGTTAGGGCAGAAGCAGGGGAAAATCTCATGCGCCATCCTATTGATTCTATATTTTGGAAGAGGATGAGTTTTAAGTATCCCGATTTTGCTCGAGAACATCGTAACATTCGTTTGGCAATATTAACATATGTTTTCAATCCATTTAGAAATCTAAGCGCCAATCAGAGTGTATGGCCAGTGATCCTATCCCCACTCAACCTCCCTCATTCACAGTGTATGAGACCTGAATTTTTGATGTTGTCTTTGTTGATACCTGGGCCAAAGGCACCAAGTGAAGACATCGATGTCTATCTGGATCCTTTGATAGAAGAATTAAATGAGTTGTGGGAAGAGGGTGTGCAAGCATTTGACTCTTTTAGAAAAGAAGAGTTTACGCTGAAAGATATATTGATGTGGGCAATTCATGACTTTTCAGCTTATGGGACATTATTCGGTTGTATAGTACATAGTTATTTGGGGTATCCTATTTGTGGAGAGGAGACTGAATCTCTTCGTTTCTCCACTATCTCAAAACATGTATACCATTTCCATAGGAGGTTTTTACCCCCCGCTCATAGTTATAGATTTGAGAAAGGTTCTAATTTTTTACCGGGTGGGGTTGGACATAGGCTACGGTCGAGAAAATTTCAGGCTCAGAAATTGAAAGTAAATCTTCTAATTGTGGCCCTAATATGCCAGGTAAGAATTCTAAATTTAAGAATGTCAAGAATAAGAAGACCCCAACTGGGAATGAAACTGAGACAAGAAAGGCATGGTCTATGAGGTTAATTTTGTTTGACTTGCCTTATTGAAAGAATAACCTAGTGCGCCATATACTGGATGTGATGAGAAGAACATCGTTGAACATATTGTGGGAACATGCCTTGGATGGAGTCATTTGAAGGATGGAGAAAATGCACGAAAAGACCTTAAAGCTTTGAAACTTGAGCCATAACTATGGTTGAAAGAAGATAGTAGGGGAAGGACAATAATTCCCCTGGTGCGTTTACTTTGACGCGTGAGGAAAGGGAGGGTATTTTAGACACAATATATAATTTGAAGGTTCCATATAATTTTTCATCCAACTTGCAATGGATTGAGAATAATGCTACCCATGATTTACATAAGTGTAAGTCCCATGATTGGCATGTGATCAGGCAATTGGTTCCTCTATTGTTTAAGCACTGTTTCTCCAAGCCCAGGGATTTGCGGAGGGCTATTATGAAAATTAGTATCTGCTTCTCACTTCTATGTGAGAAGGTAGTCAATAGAGATCACATAGTGGCTGCAAAATTGGTGGTGAACGAAGTAATTTGTGTCTTAGAGAAGTACCTTCCCCCATATTTCTTTATCATAAGTGTTCACTTGTTGGTACACTTATACGACGAGGCACTTCTTTGCGGCCCAGTTAGATATTGACGGATGTATCTGTTTGAAAGATTAATGAAATTTTTCAAAGATTACGTCAAGAATACACGATACATTGAAGGATCAATTCCAGATGAATACATCACCGTGGAGTCATCAATATACGCTCGGAAATATATGCTTGACTCGACCAGCGTGGATGACAATGATGAGTTCGTCGATGAGGGTGGCTATGTGATGGGTAAATGAGTAAAATTAATGAGTTTGCAACATGAACAAGTATCTCGTTATCTATTTGACACACATAAAGATGTCGAAGAATAGAAAAATTAAGTTTAAATTATTTTAACTTTTACATAATTTTAATTTAACATAATTAATTTTGTAATACGTTTGTCACGATCTATGCAGAAAATATGAAGCCTGTGAGGGCAATAAAAGAGGAAAAATAATGGCACAATCAGACAGCGAATTTAGGCTGTGGTGGTCACACGAGATAATTATAATGAAAATGGTTGTTATTAAATGTCCCATTACAAGAAAGCTTTACAACTAACCTAATTAATTTATATATATCTTAGCTCTTAAATACGGGTGATGCAACATCAAGGCTTGCTCGTCTAGCCACTGGACCCTTGTTCATGGCACAGGAGTACAAAAAGTATCGATTGAATGGTTACGTATTCGGTAAAAGGGTGTACGAGGAAAATACAAATGTATAGAACTCGAGCATTTCATACAATACTTTCTTTCGAGCGAGTGTGAAGGATAAAAACCTCGTTGAAGCAGAAATGACTTACTATAGTGTAATTCGAAATATATTTGAATTGGACTATGTAAACTTCAAATAGGTTGTATTTTACTTTGATTGGGTAAGAGTTGAGGATAAAAACGCTTGTAAAGCTGATCCTGGTACCAATTTGATCATAGTTGACTTGTCCAAGTTGAAGAGCAACGAACACATGAGCGATGAGCTGTTTGTTTGTACTTTTCAAAAGGTCAAGTAAGTGTTTTACTTAGAGTATATCAACAATGAGTTGTGGTCATGCGCCAAATGTCTAAACATTAGTGTGGATGACTTGGCTGCACTTACTGATTGTCAATCCATTTTTTATGAAAAACCGAATTTGAAACAATTTTTAAATTTGTAATAAGTATTCAAATTATTTGTAATGACCAGTGGATGTATTATTCTAGTGCTTTATTACTATCGAACGAAAATTTAATGGTTTTTATTCATTTGTACTTGATCATTTTAATTAGGATTTTAATCAATTTAAGCATTAATTCAAAGTCCATTACCCGGGAGTGTGCATGCGTGGGGGGGGGGGGGGGGGGGGGGGAGTGTGCGTGTGTGTAAATTGAATTTGATATTGGTATAAATTGTTATAAATTAAATGTGGTATTGGTATAAATTGGTATGTATTGTTATTATCGAATTTGAGCATTAATTCAAAGTCCATATACATGGTTGTACTAATAATAATAATTTTTGCAAAAAATGACTTCATCCGGGCGTGGTAGCAGAGGCAACGAGGGCTCCTCGGCTGGTAGGCCCCCAAAATGGGGCAAATTGTGGTCCATCGTCGAGAATAAGACGACATTATTGGATAGAGTGCTAGAGTTGCTAAAGACGATCGTTGGCCCGAGGTACAGGTAGTGTGTTTATATTTATATTTATAGTTATAGTTATAGTTATGGTTATAGTTATAAGTAACTAACACTTGCTTTCTTTTTTGTTTGTATTTGTTTGACAGGAACAATTCGGCCTGCTCCCACAACTCCGCGACTCCATGTTGGAAAAGTTGAGGGATCAATATAAGATGTGGAAGAAGAATTTGCGAGCACAATACTTTGGGAAGACCTGAGAGTCCATTGTGAGACTACGTGACACCATCCCCCCGAAGGAGCCAATCTCATTATCACGGTGGCAAATTTTTTATCTACAATGAGATCGATGAGCTGCAATTGGCATCTCGCCAATCGGGGAGGGACAAACGGGTGAAAAAGTTGGACATGCACTACTTCGGGCGGACGTCTTACGCCGAGGTGGAGCACATGATGGTAAGTTTTTATTTTTCTTTAATTTTAGTTATTCTAATTTAGAATTACTTTGCGTTACTTACTAATTTCGTATTATTTTATTTCAGGACACGAGGAGTTGCCCTAGGGGTAGGCCACATAGGTTCGATGCCTATGTGGCAATTCGGACGAAAAAAGGCAATGACAAGGAGGTGGCCCCGAGCGTCGCGACCACCATTGTAAGTTATAAATGTTTAATTTTTTTAATCATGTTATAATTTTTTTATTTACTTAATTAACTAATCATGCACTTTTTGTCTTTTCAGGCAAAGCTTAAAGAAGTGCATGAGTCGTAGTCCGATGTCAACAAAGCATATTTAGCTTTGGATGCACTCAGCCAAGTGGTGTGCCGGAGCACAAGGGGAGGACTAGGAGGGTGAGCTCGTGGATGGGAAAGTCTAGGATCATCAAAATGGAGATGAGCAGCAGTGGTTTAGAACATAAGGTGGACGTCCATGACAAGAAGCTATCAAGGTAGGAGGCGACGGTCCTAGATATGTACGCCTTCAAGAAGCGTCAATTGGGCAAGGGCAAGGAGGTAGAGGTAGACGAGGAAGATGACAAGGATGTCACTGCTTCATCACCGATATGCACGGAATCGGCACCATATGATGATCTATTTCCCACCGTGACCCCCGTCGAGTGTCCTATGTCAACAATCGATTGTCCGAGCATATTTTCACTCGATATATATTGTGGGGAGCTGATATCGAGGGGGTTGAGGGATCTGAGCTTCCTACCGAGTATGCCGATTCATGTACGTCCCCTCCAAGACATTGAGGCCAGAGTGCGTATCACGCATGTGGTGGATGGAAATGAGAACTCACTTTTGTGGTTGCGCGAACAATGCGGCGTTCAGAATATTGGGGAGTGTCTCAATTCTTATGTCGTGTGGACTTCCTTCCTCCTCCGACATGCTCCTTCTTCATGACATTATTTCTATCTTTTTATTTGGATATTTGGATATCGGATTGTATTTGTATTTTTTTGATTTTGGTACATGTCGGTTTAGATATGATGGATATTTGCATTTCTATTTTATTTGGATATAGATTATATATGCCATGATTTGGTGTATTATTTCCATTTTATTTGGATATATGTTGTTTGGACAGGTAAAATTTTTCTATAACAGGTACAAATATATTGTTGGAAAGTGGAAGTAGCCATACTGCCTAGAAGTTTTTTTTAAATTCTACCCAGAATTATCGCGGTCAAAGATCGTGATAAGTCCTTGACAAAGTAACTTGTCACGGTCTTTAATTGTGATAATTTTTTTTGTTTTGTCATGGTCTTTGACCGTGACAAAACTTGTCAAGGTCAAAGACCGTGACAGGATCGTGACAAATATAATGAACTTGTCACGGTCTTTGACCGTGATAAGTTCGTGATAAAAGAAGTTGTCACCCCCAGACTTGTCAAGGTCATTAACATTGACAAGTTGGACTTATCACGGTAAAAGACCGTGACAAGTTGATAGTTTTGGTGTAATGTTTACTAGGTTACATCATATCTTGATTCCCATATCCTAGATTTTTTGGTAGGAGATAAGACAAGTTGTTGGAAACTGGCCAACTATGGCCATCATCACCTGATGATGCTGGAAACAACACCACCCTTTAAGGTGTTTGTAAGCTCAAATTAGTGATAACAATGGTAGTTCAAATATATGCTGAATATAAGAGATGGAGATGAGGAAAAGAGGATGAACACCAATATATAAGTGGTTCAGCCAATTAAGCCTACGTCCACTGTGCAAGTGAGCAAGTAAGGTCACCAGAATAAGGCACTAACGACCATGGATACAATCACTCAAGATTTCTCTCTCTACTGTATAATTGGACAGAGTTTCAGCTAGGGTTGTTAATTTTTGGATCCTTCTCAAGATAGGAGAAGATAAGTATATATAGTGTGTGGGGGGTGTAATGCACCCCCTATGCATGCAATGAGCATGTGTGTGTTGATCTACACAATCTAATGAAGACATCTGTCACTGTCACATGTAGAGAATGATGATAAAATATTCCCCCACGTGAGGGGATTGATTCGGTTACAATTGATTTTGTCCATGTGTTCCTACCCTTGCATACGCTAATCAATGCTCAGTTGTCTTAGCTTGATACCTACCTCGGCTTGGGTGAGTACGAGGTTGGTGAAGACCTCGGCCAGGATGTACGCCCGAGGTTGGATATGAGGTGTAACGTCGGTTGAAGACGATGATGACATGGTGCTTGCTGATTGATCTTAAGTCTTTTGCTGGTCTCAGATGATACTCGTAACATCGGCCGAGGCCGACACCATGCATTTGTGGTCATATGCAGGGCTCATTTGAGGTGATGTTGGCAACGTCGGTTGTGGCCGACCCTATACAAGTTGAGCCCAAGTGACTAGCTAATCTCGGTTGATACAATGTAACATCGGTCTGGGCTGAGGTTGTGGATGGATGTCTGAACCCATATAGAAGCCATGATGATGAGGTTATTGCAATGTCTGCTAGAGCCGACCTTGTGGGGGACGATATCACTGTCGATCACTATGAGCCTCTACCACCTCGGTTGTGAGTCAGGCTGAGGTTAGTGTCTCTGAATGGAAAGGTGCACTTTGGGCATATCAATCACCCCTAGCCCTTAGTTACCTATGTGAGTAGGTGATTGAGGGGTATTTGCAAGGTCGAGGCTAAGTTTTCTTGTGTGCCAATACTATCTTGACACATGTCACTTGCTTAAATGATTAGCATGCGTTCATGGTTTGTACCTTTGGGTTCCCAAGGCAATGATGAGCCTTAGGACGCGCGCCAAAATGATTGTGGGTTTAAAACGCCCTTTCCTTCTTTCTTCTTCATTTCTTCTTCTCTTTTCCCTCCAGTGCTTTTCTCTGTAACTTCATTCTCTTCAAGAGCTTTTGCTGCTATTGCGAGGTGCTTATTCAATTCTCATCTCCTTCCTCTTATTCCACGGTCATCCAGGTATCCTCTCCACCTTTTCCTACCATTTCCTTCCTTTTAATTTCCATTTCTGTAATTTCTGGTGTGAGCTTGGGTTTTTCAGTGAGAGTTTAATTTTTTCGATGACATTTAAGAGTTTTTCTGTGAGAGTTCAAAAGCTTTCCGATGACATTTAAGACTGTTCATACTTGTTCTTGTTCTAAAGTATCATTTAGATCCTTCATTAGGTTAAACCAAGTTGTTTGTTTGTGGCCTTGAGTACCAAGTGTAGTCTCATCCTTACATGCTCAGACCTTTATACCAGCTTTTAGAGGATTTCCCCTTTCTTAGGGAAAAGACCTTAGAAAAGATTAGGCAGATAAAGCGAGCCCAAGAGGAAGCTCGTAGGGCTGAGGCCTTCCCTCTCAAGCCTATATTTCCACCCCCTCTGAAAGTGATATATCCTGAGACATCTGTGCCAGAAGAGGTCTTAATAGAACCCATTCCGATGTCTGAGTCTGAGTCGTCAACCTCAGACCCTTTGTATGTGGATTCTTTTCAAGAAGCCATGGATTATTCCATCAGGATGGATCAAGCCCCTGACCAAGCCGAGGTTTCCAATCTTGCCTCGTCTAACAAGAGTTCTAGCACTTCGCACTCTTCCTCCGATGTCGAAATTATAGGACCTAGTGTGGCTATTCCCCCAATCCTTGATGTTATTACCCTGTCGACCACCACAGGGGCTGAGTTCGCTCAGAGGTTCCCTGATGGTGATCCCACCCCTGCCCAAGACGATGCTGCCCGGGATGAGGATGATGGTCACGAGAGTGATGTTGATGTCTCGGAGGCGGATGAGATAGAGAGAACTATCAACGAATTCGACCTCCTAGCATTTAGGCATCTTTATTCCATAGGTCCCTCCATAAAACTTCGGAGGCCTCTGAGGGATGAAAGGGCCTTTGGCGGTCGAGATGGTGAAATCTTCCTATATGAGCAGATGTTCAAGTTGGTATTTCGTCTCCCCATTTATCCAATAATAAGGGCCATATTGTCTCATATTATCTTGGATCCCTCCCAATTGTCCCCCAACGCCTGGAGGGTGATGATTGGATCTATCGTCTTATGGAGGGTAGTCCATCATTCAGACCTTCCCGTCCAGGTCTTCACATGGTGCTACGTGCCCTCCTCTGCTAAAAATCATCCGATTTACTACCACTTTTTAGCTCGTAAGTCCAATAAGAATATGTTGTTGGTTACCCAGACTTCGAACCATAACTGGAAACCACGATACTTCTTCGCCTCAGGGTCATGGGAATTTGGTGCCTGTGCCACCTCTTCATCTTTAGAGTCGAGAATACCTCTGAGGTGGGGAAAGGTTTCAATGGCTGCCAAGGCCGACCCTGGATTAAGCTAGAATAACTTTCAAAAGGTCAAAGACCTTCAAGATCAGGGGGAGCATGGTCTGTCGGTCAAGTACGAGCATTTGATGACCCCGTATTACCTCTCTGAAACTGGCCTTGGGGGGAGTCCCCTGACCGAGCTTCGTAAGTTACTTTGTTTTTTTAACAAGTCATACCTATGATTTTGATATGTCTCTGATCTTTTAACTCAGATCTTTTCTTTTTGCAGAGCGTCCGGAAGGAGTATCAGACGGTATTTGGGAAATAGCAGCCCCCAGCCTTACAAAACTAATTAAGAAAGCAGGCCTGAATGCGCCTCCTCCTCCTCTTACCACTTCAAGGGGCGATGCCTCCAAAAAAAGGAAATCCAGTGACCCTGCCACTATGGATTAGAGGCAGAATAAAAAAACCTCAAAAGGGGATCGCCTGATCCCTATCTCCTTTGAGGACACATTAGATGCCTTGAATGTCTTTACATGTCGTGCATAGAAGCCTTCATCATTGAATTATGATTTTACACTTGTAATATATCACCAAATTAATGATGTTTAAGGTCTGAGGTCATCCAAATATGATGTTCACCGTAGACCTTGTCACCAAGTAATGATGTTTTAACGTTTGAGGTCATCAAACTAAGATGTTCACCTCAGACCTTATCACCCAGTTATGATGTTTTAAGGTATGAGGTCATCAAACTAAGATGTTACCCCCATAAATTTCACCAAATTAATGATGTTTAGGGTCTGAGGTCATCCAAATATGATGTTCACCTCAGATCTTGTCACCAAGTTATGATGTTTTAAGGTCCGAGGTCATCCGAATATGATGTTCACCTCAGACCTTGTCACCAAGTTATGATGTTTTAAGGTCCGAGGCCATCAAACTAAGATGTTTCCCCTATAAATTTCACCAAATTAATGATGTTTTAAGGTCTGAGGTCATCCGAATATGATGTTCACCTCAGACCTAGTCACCAAGTAATGATGTTTTAAGGTATGAGGTCATCCAAATATGATATTCACCTCAGACCTTATCACCAAGTAATGATGTTTAGTGTCTGAGGTCATCCAAATATGATGTTCACCTCAGACCTTGTCACCAAGTTATGATGTTTAAGGTCTGAGGTCATCCAAATATGATGTTCACCTCATACCTTGTCACCAAGTTATGATGTTTTAAGGTCTGAGGTCATCAAACTAAGATGTTTCCCCCATAAATTTCACCAAATTAATGATGCTTTAAGGTTTGAGGTCATCCGAATATGATGTTCACCTCAGACCTTGTCACCAAGTAATGATGTTTTAAGGTCTGAGGTCATCAAAATATGATGTTCACCTCAGACCTTATCACCAAGTAATGATGTTTAGGGTCCGAGGTCATCCAAATATGACGTTTACCTCAGACCTTATCACCAAGTTATAATATTTAAGGTCTGAGGTCATCCAAATATGATGTTCACCTCAGACCTTATCACCAAGTTATGATGTTTTAAGGTCTGAGGTCATCAAACTAAGATGTTACCCCTCATAAATTTCACCAAATTAATGATGTTTATGGTCTGAGGTCATCCAAATATGATGTTCATCTCAGACCTTTGATATGCCCCAAATGTGCCACATTAGCTCAGAGACATCAACCTCGACCGAGGACAAGGCCGACGTTGGACGGGCCTTGGATCAGTAACTAGCAGCCTCGTCTATAGCAGGGCCGTCCCTGGCCGACACCACTACCAACCTCATCAGGGGATCAACAGCTCGATAGTTCACCCAGGAATGACAAGGCCAAGGTTACAAGGAGCCATACTTTTACCAAAGCCAACCCCATCAGTGAATCGGCCGGAGTTCCGGGCATATTCCAGCTTAACCTCGGCCCCGACCGACCCTAATACCTATCCTCGGCTTCACTTAAGCCGAGACCATGATGGCTCATCTCGGATTGGATAGGTAACTAGACCTTACTAACCTCGGACTCTTCCTAGGCCGAGGTTATGACCAAGCACGGAGGCCGAGCACTTATTGACATATGTGTGGACAAGGACACGTGGACACAAATTAGTTATAACAAATCATTCCCCCCACGTGGGAGGAATATTTCATCATCATTCTCTACATGTGACAGGAACAGATGTCGTCATCATATTGGCTAGATCAACACACACATGCTCTTTATATGCATAGGGGGTACACTACACCCCCCAGGAACTATAAATACTTGTATTCTCCTTCTTAGAAAAGGACCCGAAATTAGCAACCCTAGCCGAAACTCTATTCAAATACACAGTAGAGAGAGAAATCTTGAGAGTTTGTATCTATAGCCATTAGAGCCCTCATACAGTGATACACACCATACAGTTGCATAGTGGACGTAGGCTTAATTGGCTGAACCACTAATATTTCAGTATGATTCCTCTTTTCCTCACCTCATTCTCTTATATTTGCTATATAAGCGTGCTGCCATTGTTAACATTGAATTAAGCTCACAAACACCTTGAAGGGTGGTGCTATATCCAGCATCATCATTTTGGCACCGTGTGTGGGAAGAGAACTTATCTCTTCCTAATTTTTTGTTTACCCTCACTGGAGGCTCTGGTGGTGAATCAGGCCTCACCCCTTGTGTGGAGCTGCTTCACCATTGAAAGAGGTCCGTCAAGGTACAAAGCTCATTTACTCTACGAGCTCTTTAGTGTTAACACATGGCACTAGAATTACCACCGCCTCTTTCGCCGCCTGGTGAGGGAGGACCTAGTTCCAGTCAGGCACCGCCTCAGTCCAAAATGGCAGAGGTAGCTGCAGCCTTGAGGTCTTTGGCTGCAACACAACAAGCTATGCAGGAGCAGTTTGCACAGCTCAGCCAGACTATGATAAGGCCACCTGGAGTTTCACCAGAAATTATTACTCCGGCGACTGTCCAGCCTCATCCTGACGCCAGGGGACCACCCCAGGCACCAATGAAGGACCAACCAGCTCCCCAGCAGAGGAGGAACGTTGCTGACCCTAGGCGCTTACTCCTGGGGAGGCAAGGAAACTCTTGCCCAGAGGACTGGTATGACGATCTAGAGGCGAAAGAGGTCCCAGAAGATTGTTAGGAGCCGTATTAGGTTTCGAACAATATTATTCTCCCTATCCAACAAA
Source organism: Sambucus nigra (assembly GCA_949130495.1). Classification (NCBI taxonomy): domain Eukaryota; kingdom Viridiplantae; phylum Streptophyta; class Magnoliopsida; order Dipsacales; family Adoxaceae; genus Sambucus; species Sambucus nigra. Next base: position 147,690,387 of record OX422214.1, on the reverse strand, counting down.
GCCCAGGTTGTGAAGGTAGAAGAGGCGAGGAAGCTCAACGAAGAGGATCTGCCTTTGATCGATTGAGAAGAGGGTCAGCCTTTGAAAGGTTAGGCCCAGTAAATGACCTAAGACAGAGGTTATCAAGGTCAAGGAGTGCAGCCGGATCGCAAAGAGGAGATGGACAATGCCGGCCTCACCAAGGCCGACCTCAAGCAGGAAGAGGTAGAGACCAAGAAGAGGTCAAAACCGACGTTGCGCTGCAGCTGGGGAACCCTCAGTTCACCCCTTGGAGGTGGCTGGGGACAACCTCGGCCAGGTCGATGGTGGAAGACCATGGAATGACTCTATCCAACTTCTTGAGGAGAAGATAGGAGACCTCATTAAGAGCCGAGACCCATTGAAAAGAGGTTTCTCGAAGGGATCCCCATTTGTGGCAAGGATAGTGAGCTTCCCAACCCCTGCTAAGTTCAAACAACCCGTGGTGTCTCCCAAGTATGATGGTAGCACCAACCCTGTACATTACATTGAGATGTATCATTCAGCGGTGGACATCTACTCAATACCTGATGAGATGAAGTGTAGGGCCTTCTCTGGGACTTTGACAGGAGCAGCACATAGCTGGTTTACTTCTCTTCCGAAGAATTCAATTGAGAACTTCAAGGGCTTGGCTAAGCGATTCATTCACAACTTTTTCTTTGGGGTAAGACCTCAAAAGAAGACCCCTCATCTACTGTATGTCAAGAAAGGAAAGGACGAGATCCTAAGAGACTACATCACCAGGTTCAACAAAGAAAAACTTGAAATTGAAGATTACGAAGAGAATATAGCCATGACCGCCCTCATAGGAGGTTTATAGAAAGGGAAGTTATTGTAGAAACTCGCGAAAGACCCTCCCAGGTCTATGGCAGAACTACTGGCAACTGCGGGAAAGGTCATGAATGCCAAAGAGGCAATGGCCGCCAAGTATGAGGATGAGAACCGTGGTAGTAGCGGGATGTCCCAAAGAAAGAAGGATGGAAAGAAGAGGTCAGCCGATGACAAATTCGCTCACTATACTCCTCTAACTGTGAGCTGTGAGCATATCCTCGACGAGATCAAGAATGACAGGACTCTAAGATGGCCGGAAAAGCTAAAGGCCCCTCCACATAAGAGGAATAAAAACTTATGGTGTGAGTTCCACCAAGACCATGACCATGTTACAGACAGATGCTTCGCCCTGAAAGATGAGATTGAAAAGATGTTAAAGTCCGAAAAGTTGAGGAAGTATGTTGATGGCAAGGCTCCAAAAGGCGGAAGAGATGACCCTAAGAAGAGGAGAAACGACAGATGTCGTGACGATGCCCCAGCTAGAAGAGACAATGATTTGGAGGGTGATGATGAAGACGATCAGGGCCTTCCACCGAAAGATGATAACACACCGGTGAAGAAGGTTGGCATGATCTCCTTTGGTGTTGACACCATATGCGGAGGACTTGCGGGAGGTGGCTCTGAAGTGGCTGACAAAAAAGCTCATGTGGCAGAGTCCAAGTCAGTGGCCAAACTTGAAGATGTAAATCTAACGTCTTCTGATACAGCGCAGAAGAGAAAGAAGGTGGCCATGGACACCCTTATAGTGGGGTTCTCCCGACTCGACTTAAAAGGTATCTTATCCCCACATGATGACCCTTTGGTAATAACCACAAGGGTGCATGGATGCGAGGTGTAGAGGATCCTCGTGGACGAGGGGAGTTCAGCAGACGTAATGTTTTGGCCTTGCTTCAAGAGCCTAGATCTTAGCAGAGCTAGGCTGGTACCCTATCATCATCCTTTAATGGGCTTCAGCGACGAAAAGGTCCACCCATTAGGCATGTATGAGACGGACATACGAATGGGTGATGAGTGGCCTAAGAGGTTGACCAGGAAGATAAATTTTTTCATGATGGATGAAAACGTCTTCTCGGCCTATAACCTCATCATAGGAAGGGTATCCCTTAAGGAGTTTGAGGTCGTGCCATCGACGGTCCACCAGATGCTAAAATTACTGACCCCCTATGGGGTAGGGGAAGTGCAAGGTGACCAGACCATAGCACAAGAATGTTACTTCAACTCGACCGAAGAGAGAGAGGCCCATAAGAGGGAAACCACCACTTATAGAATTGATACACTTGACCCAAGAGATGAAACAAAATTGAAGAAGGGAGAGGCCGCGGAAGAGGTAGAATCCATCATCCTTAATGAGGACGAATCGGAAGAAACCATCCAGGTCGGTAAAGCCTTAAAAACAGAAATCAAGGAAGAGCTAATAAACTTTTTGAGGAAGAGGCAGAGTGTCTTTGCTTGGAGTCATGCAGACATGCCTAGTATCAACCCTGAGGTTATGTATCACAAGCTTAACGTGACCAAAGATGCCAGGCCTATTAAACAAAGACAAAGAGTTTACTCCAGGGAGAAGTACGACGTCATCCGGAAAGAGGTTAAAAAATTGGAAGAGGCTGAGTTTATTAGAGAAGTCATATATCCGGAGTTGTTATCGAATGCAGTCATCATGCCCAAAGCCAATGGAAAGTGGAGAATGTGTGTTGATTTCACTGACCTGAACAAGTCTTGCCCAAAAGACAACTATCCCTTACCTCGAATAGACCAGATGGTAGATGCCAGTGCAGGGCATGAGCTCATGAGATTCATGGATGCGTATTCAGGCTACAATCAGATCTTTATGAATGCGAAAGACTCAGAGAAGACAGCCTTCATTACCGACTGTTAATGCAAAAATTCTCCATCTACGAGGACCAATCAGAAAAGGACACATGTCATCCTACGTGGCAATATTCGACATTTGAGGAGAGTTGGTCGGCACCCGAGGAGTATTGGTCGGCACCCGAGGAGAGTTAGTCGGTACCCGAGGAGAGTTGGTCGGCATACCAACCAGGAAGATCAAAGGATAACTATGCATTTAATGTGAATTAATGAAGATGGCAGCGTATTTAATGAGCCTTAATGTACATTTATATTGTATTAATAGATGACAACACATAGCATACCAAGCAATTCAACAATTAGATTCGTTGAATGTAGACATAAATGTCTACATACAATGAATCTCTTTATCTCCCATCACTATAAATACATGTATTCCCTTAGCCAAAAGAAAAGAGATCCGGGAGAATCGAGAGACATCATACACAAGATCCACACCTTTTTCTCTCTCTACACCACATTGTGATATTGTAAACCCCTAGGAATAAAATAACAGTGGACGTAGGCTTTATTCATAGCCGAACCACTTTAAAAATCTTTGTCTCTCATGTGCTTGATTGGATTGCTTTTATCTATTTATCTGTGATCATAAAAATAGGAATTCGGTCCAGTTTTTTGCATCAACAGATTGGGGCCGTCTGTTGAAACGTGTTACAAGCGTCGTTCTCCATCAAAAGCTAAGTTTTTATTTTCTCTACGTATAATCAATTATACATACATCTTTTAATTCAATCATGATTTTTATGTTTATATACATAAATTAATTGTCCAATTTTTATCTGCAAAATATTGCATGTCATGATTTTAAAATCATAACTGTTAGGTTAATTCTTATTTAGAAATCTGAAAAAATAATGGATTTCATAAATCATAACTGTTTGCTTGATTCTCAAGTTTCAATTTTATATCATGGAATAAATATTTTAAATGATTACATATACCAATATATGTGACGGTGGTAAGATTTGATAATTTTCATTATAAATTTTATAAGATCTTTGATGACTATTCAAATTCCCATTACATTTTTAATCAGAGAATGGGAAAAGGTTAAAGACAATAAAAAGTTTTCTCATGGAAATCATGACCCAGATCTACTTTCTCTCTCTTTAAGTTTGAGTCTCTTTGCATTCATTTTTATGAACTATATACTTAATTTGATTCATCTTCCATCTATGTCAATAAAGTCAAATTGATTGATTTTTGATATAAATTTGGTAATAACTTCGATCATTCACCATATTTTTATCTCTCCAAATAGGGAATAGGAAGGGATCAATATAAAAAATAATTTTCTATCACCTGAAAAATCATTACCCACCTCTTGTAAAAGATGATCAGTAAAACAATCATGACCATATCAAGACTCTGGGCACAAATTTGATATGTTGGCCCCTCGTTCATCACACCACAGGGTTTCTTTATCGAAATCACACGATATAGTGGATTAGATAATTATTCATTTAATTAACATTCTTAATGCTTAAATTTTACATCGAATGTTATTTTTCTGATCTAAGGATTCGAGATATTCTGGTCAACCATCTATATTGTTGGTCGGCATCATCTTGGGCCATCTTTTATTAAAGGGAAGCTTAACCAGACCATTTTTGTTTGTCGACGAAAAGATGTGAAGATCCATTAGCAACGTTGAAATAATTTTATCCAACAACGAGGTATCTTATTGTTGGTCAGAGACTCTTATTGTAGCTCGATGGAACCAATTGCAAGTCGACGATCATCTACTTCTTGATCGGCGACATCTCAGTCTTGTTCGGAGGGTTCAATTTACTGGTCGGCGACTATCCAACCATCCACTTTTTGGTCGGTGACATCTAATGTTGTTTGGGACTGTCAATGCACCATTTTTGTTGATCGGCGAAATTGCTCAGCTGGTCGGGGACCATTTGCTTCTTGGTCGACACCATATATTCTATAACTTGAGATATCCTTAAATGTTGGTCGGCAACATCCATGCCGTTTCTTCGCAGCAGTAGAATCTTGGGGTATTAAAAAATGCTAAGCACCCCAGATATTTCGTTAAACACGAGTTCAGCTCGGGGACAAACAGGGAGCTTAAGTATTTTTTAACTTGTGATCACCCCAAAAATATTTTTAAAACCAAGTGATAAATAATTTCCAAACAACAACTTATACCTGATTAGTTGTTGGAGATTAAATAAATTTACAAAAAAACTCTACGTCTTATTTATGGCGCATATCTAATAAAAATTTGTCCATCTCACACACATTTGGCACAAAACATATTATTTCATATTTTGAAATTTTTATTGCCTTATGCTGATACACATCACATATTGTTTGGCTGAATAATTATTCTCATGACAATAATTATTTGATCTAGTCTCGACAGGTGCTCGGGCAGCTTATTAAGATTTCATAGGGACGTAAATCCCGACGAAAGCTCAGCCACAATCTTAAACCTCTGAAAACTATTATTGATCGACATCTGGCAGTTTTACCTCGACATATCAGCCAACATATATTATTTCATTTTTTGAAATTAATATTTTTATTTCTCAAGCATATACATATCATATATTGATTGGATGAGTAAATTATTCTCATGACTAATCAATTCAGCCTACACGTATGGTAGAGCAAATTATTAATTTTTACAGGTACAAGATTCAACGCCGACGAATGCTCGAAAACAATCTGGAAACTATTATCATTGCTCAGCATTATGAAATTTCACCTCAGCAAGGAACTATATATTTTATTATTGCTTTGATTTGTCCTCAAGCACGAATTATTCAATATATCCGTTTGGATTCATATTCTATATTCATCTCTTCATGGAGCTCGGCGAAATACTTATTATCATATTCAGCTCCGAGGAAAAGCTACAACAGTTATTATATTTCACCCCCAACGGATAGTTGGTCGGGGAAATTTTTATTTATATTCAGGCCCAGATATCGGCTCAAGCACAAATTATTCTATATCCCTTGGGATTCATATTGTATATTCATCTCAACATGGAACTCGGCGAGATACTTGTTATCATATTCAGCTCCGAGGAGAACTATAACATTTATTATATGTCACCCCCAACGGATAGTTGGTCGGGGTAATTCTTATTTATATGCAGGCCCAACAAAGTTCTCGGCCATATTCTTATGTTCTGGAAAATATTATTCTTATTCGGCATTATGCAATTGTGCCTCGACAAGATACTTATTCAGCTTTAAGGAGAATTACAACATTCGTTGTATTTCACCCCCAACGGATAGTTGGTCAGATAATTCTTATTTATATTCAGGTCTGACAACATTCTCGGTCATATTTTTATGTTCTGGAAAATATTATTCTTATTCGTCATTATGCACTTGTGCCTCGACAAGATACTTATTCAGCTTTAAGGAGAATTACAACATTCGTTGTATTTCATCCCCAATGGATAGTTGGTAGGATAATTCTTATTTATATTCAGGACTGACAACGTTCTCGGCCATATTCTTATGTTCTGGAAGATCTTATTCTTGTTTCGCATTATATAATTCTACCTCGACAGATCAACGAGGCACTTTATTATTTTTAATTATTCTTTATATCTATTTGGATGCATATTCTATTCTTATTTCAGTAATGAGGTCTCCAACATATATATTATCTTATTCCCAACAATCTGTTGGTCAGCTCCAAGGATGTCTCCAGCATTTTTTATATCTTATTCCCAACAATCTGTTGGTCAGCTCCGAGGATGTCTCCAGCATATATTATCTTATTCCCAACAATCTGTTGGTCAGCTCCAAGGATGTCTCCAGCATTTATTATATCTTATTCCCAATAATCCGTTGGTCAGCTCCGAGGAAGTCTCTATCATTTATTATAAAACTTATATTCCTCCGGGAAGTAAAACTTGTATTCCTCCGGGAAGTAAAACTTGTGTTCCTCTGGGAAGTAAAGCTACTTGTATTCCTCCGGGAAGTAAAACTTGTATTCCTCCGGGAAGTAAAACTTGTATTCGTCCGTGAAGTAAAACTTGTATTCCTACGGGAAGTAAAACTATGTATTCCTACGGGAAGTAAAACTATGTATTCATACGGGAAGTAAAACTATGTATTCCTCGGTAGATAAAATTATTCCAGAAAGTGTCAAAGTTTCTCGTTAAGAAAAAATCCACCAACTCAGGTTGGTCGGAAATAAGAAGTTGTCAACTATAGTTGGTCGGAAACAAAGTATGAGTATGTGAAAGCGATCAACCAAAAAGCATTCCAAGTTCACATTCCACTCTTGGGGGCTTCTATTACAGATATATTTGTTCATTTGGTGGCACATTCTTATAACATCATGCAGTCGAGCATCAAATTCAACTCCACAAACTCACACGGTCGGGGCCCCGACCAATCATCATTCAGGAATTGTTTTTCTTGCTCAGGAATTATTTTTGATATTGAAGTTCAGGAGGTATATTGAAGTTCAGGAGGAGCATTCAGAAGTTCAGGAGGCATATTCAGGAGTTATTATGCACATACTATTGAAGTTCAGAAGTCAAATTCAGCATCTACATCACTGAGATCATTACAACTACTGTCCCGACCAACATTGAAGAAGAAGTTGTATGAAAATATTTCGAAGTCCACCACTATCTTGGTACTAATCAGATTGAAGAGTTGGGTTCAAAAGCTATTATGTTACTCGATAAAGTATTCAGAGGATCATAAATCAGAAGAATCAAGCACGTGAAGTTAGCACTCAGTTGCTCGGCACAGGAGGAAGTTGGTCGGCTAGCAAACCAATCAATATACTTGAAGATTATGACAAGCTACAAGCTGCATACTATGGCATGGCTGCATCCAAATTCCCAGGGGTGATACATAGCACACGGAGTTCCTCTAAAGAAAGATTAGCAACCATCGATCAGCCTGCATCATATGTCGTCCAGGAGATAATGCACTTTATGTTGAACAAATCAAGAAGGTAGATCAAGAATTTCACGAGCACCGAGCAACACTGCAGAATAAATACTCCATCCTTTCAAGTAAACCATCAAGCATGGAGGATTGGGGGCTTCTGTTAATGCAAAAATTCTCCATCTACGAGGACCAATAAAAAAGGACACATGTCATCCTACGTGGCAATATTCGACATTTGAGGAGAGTTGGTCGGCACCCGAGGAGTATTGGTCGGCACCTGAGGAGAGTTAGTCGGCACCCGAGGAGAGTTGGTCGACATACCAACCAGGAAGATCAAAGGATAACTATGCATTTAATGTGCATTAATGAAGATGGCAATGCATTTAATGAGCCTTAATGTACATTTATACTGTATTAATAGATGACAACACATAGCATACCAAGTAATTCAACAATTAGATTCGTTGAATGTAGGCATAAATGTATACATACAATGAATCTCTTTATCTCCCATCACTATAAATACATGTATTCCCTTAGCCAAAAGAAAAGAGATCCGGGAGAATCGAGAGACATAATACACGAGATCCACACCTTTTTCTCTCTCTACACCACATTGTGCTATTGTAAACCCCTGGGAATAAAATAACAGTGGACGTAGGCTTTATTCATAGCCGAACCACTTTAAAAATCTTTGTCTCTCATGTGCTTGATTGGATTGCTTTTATCTATTTATCTATGATCATAAAAACGGGAATTCGGTCTAGTTTTTTTGCATCAACACCGACAAAGGGACGTACTGCTACAAAGTGATGCCCTTCGGTCTAAAAAATATGGGGACGACATATCAACGTCTTGTGAATAAGATGTTCGCAGATCAAATAGGCAAGACTATGGAGGTGTATGTAGACGATATGCTGACGAAGAACTTAAAGGCCTGCACTCATTTGGCAGACCTTGAAAAGACCTTCGATACTATGGACTTGTACATGATGAAACTCAACCCAGTGAAGTGTGTCTTCGGGGTAGGAGATGGGAAGTTTCTTGGATTTATCGTCAATCAAAGAGGAATCAAAGCAAACCCTGAGAAAATTAAGGCTTTGCTTGACATGAAGATGCCAAGGAGTATCAAGGACGTCCAAAGACTCACGGGGAGAGTGGTCACACTCAACAGGTTTGTTTCCAGAGCAATGGACAAGTGTCTTACGTTCTTTAAAGTGCTTAGAAAGGCCTTCCAGTGGGATGAATAGTGCGAAGAAGCTTTTAACCAACTCATCTCTTACCTTGGGTCTCCCTTGTTATTATCTCGGCCCATAGTAGGAGAGAAATTGTATGTTTATCTAGCGGTCTCTGAATCGGCCATCAGTGCACCCATAGTATAAGAATACGTTGGAATCCAAAGACCTGTGTATTTTAATAGCAAAGCCCTTCAAGGGTATGAGCAAAATTATCCTCGTATGGAAAAGTTAGCCTACGCCCTGATACATGCTTCAAGGAAGATGAAGCCCTAGTTCCAAACCCATTCCATGGTCGTCCTCACCGATTCCCCACTAAGACAGGTTTTACATAAACCTGAGAAGTCTGGAAGATTGATGACTTGGGCCATTGAGTTGGGGGAGTATGACCTTACTTACCAACCTAGGGCAGCCGTCAAAGGGTAGGCCCTTGTAGACTTTGTTGCTGAGTTCACATGGGAAGAGGAAGAGGTAGAGAATGACCTAGTGGGTGCTGAGGGGTCAAATAACAATGTCTTTCGAGAAAAGAAAGAGGTTGCACCAAACGTCTTCCGAAGCCAGGAAGAGGTCGTATCCAAGGAGATCAAGAGCTGAGTGGCAGAGAACGAGGAGGACCGGTACCTCTTCAGGGAAGGAATCATGTCAGAAGGGGCCTTCTCATCGAATACAGACATTTGGAATCTCTTTGTTGATGGTTCTTCCTGTGACAGTGGAAGCGGTGCAGGGCTGATACTTTCAGCTCCAGATGGTGCCAATATTGAATACGCTTTGAGGTTCAACTTCAAGGCATCTAACAACGAGTCAGAATATGAGGCCATGATAGCAGGTCTCTCATTGGCAAAGACTCTGGGAGTAAGACGACTCCTACTTCATAGCGACTTAAGGTTAGTTGTCAATCAAGTATTGGGGGTCTATAAGGCTAAAGATGAAAGTATGGCTAGGTATCTAAAGAGGGTGAGAATGATGTTGGAATACTTCGAAGAAAAAAACTGAAAAGAGTGCCTCGACAAAATAACAGCCATGCAGATGCATTGGCAAGGCTGGCTTCAGCAATAAATATAGATATCAGAAGGACAGTTCCGGTCGAGGTCTTACAAAAAGTGACCATTGAGGAGGAGGAGGTTAGCAAACCTTATCTCAATTTGAACCTAGGAGACTCATGGATGGACCCCCTCGTCAGATATATCAAAGAGGGAGAGCTACCAGTGTCCAAGCTAGAGAGGAGGAAGCTAAGGTATAGGGCTGCGAAATTCTCCATAGTAGGAGACGTCCTATACAAGAAGGGTTTTTTATTACCTCTCCTCATGTGTGTCCATCCCACAGAAGTTCCTCGCGTTTTACAGGAGGTACATGAGGGTTCTTGCTCCAGTCACATAGGAGGAAGACCCTTGGCCAAGAGAATTATTACACAGGGGTATTGGTGGCCGACGTTGGCCAAAGATGCTGCAGCTTACGTGAAGAGGCGCGATAAATGTCAGAGATTCTCCACTATTCCTCACCAACCTCATTAACCTATGACGTCAATCACTTCCCCATGGCCATTTGCAGTATGGGGAATTGAATTAGTAGGACCCCTACCAAGAGCTGCCAATAATTACTAGTTTCTGATAGTTGCCATTGACTACTTCTTAAAGTGGGTAGAAGCAGAACCAATGATAACAATCATAGAATAGAAGATCTTCCAATTTATTTGGAGAAACATCATATGCAGACATGGCATCCCAAACACTCTCATCTCAAATAATGGAACTCAGTTCAAGAACTCCTCTTTAGAAAAGTATTGCGAAAGAGTTGGGATAAAGCAGTTCTTCTCATCTCCTGGACGATCACAGGAAAATGGTCAGACGAAAGTCACAAATAGAACAATCCTCGATGGAATCAAGAAGAGGTTAGAAGAGGCAAAGGGAAGATGGACTGAAGAGGTTTATATTATGTTGTGGGCCTACAGGACAACAGCAAGAACACCGATAGGAGAGACCCCGTTCATGCTAGCACATGGCTCAGAGGCCGTCATACCAATGGAAGTGGGACTCCCTACTCATAGGGTTCAGACCTATGACCCTGATAAAAATGGGGAAGAAAGGAGACTAGACCTAGATCTAATTGAAGAAAGAAGGGAAGACACGGAAATCAGACAAGCAGCTTATCAGCAGGGAACAATAAAATTCTACGATCAGAGGGTGAAGTCAAGACCCATTACCATGGGAGACTTAGTACTGAAGAAGACGTTACATAAAACAAACAAAATCCACTCAAACTGGCATGGTCCCTACAAAGTGATAGAAGAGGTTGTACCTGGGACCTACAGGCTAAAAAACCTAGAAGGGGAACCTTTTTCCAACCCCTGGAATGCAGATCACCTAAAGAAGTATTACATATGATGTTGCAAAAATTTATGTAAATGTACCATCTTATGAAGAGGTTATTAATGAGAGATCAGTTTCCATGACAATTCTTGCTTCATTGTGCTCTAATGATAGAATATATGAGGATGACATCTTAGTTGATGACCTCAGACCTCATAACATCATTATTTGGTGACAAGGTCTGAGGTCAGACATCATACTTGGATGGCCTCAGACCCCTAACATCATTAATTTGGTGATATTATTTATGAGGATGACATCTTAGTTGATGACCTCAGACCTTATAACATCATTATTTGGTGACAAGGTCTGAGGTCAGACATCATACATGGATGACCTCAGACCCCTAACATCATTAATTTGGTGATATTATTTATGAGGATGGCATCTTAGTTGATGACCTCAGACCTTATAACATCATTATTTGGTGACAAGGTCTGAGGTCAGACATAATTCTTGGATGACCTCAGACCCTTAACATCATTATTTGGTGACAAGGTCTGAGGTCAGACATCATACTTGGGTGACCTTAGACCCCTAACATCATTAATTTGGTGATAGTATTTATGAGGATGACATCTTAGTTGATGACCTCAGGCCTTATAACATCATTATTTGGTGACAAGGTCTGAGGTCAGACATAATTCTTGGATGACCTCAGACCCTTAACATCATTATTTGGTGATAAGGTCTGAGGTCAGACATCATACTTGGATGACCTCAGACCCCTAACATCATTAATTTGGTGATAGTATTTATGAGGATGACATCTTAGTTGATGACCTCAGACCTTATAACATAATTATTTGGTGACAAGGTCTAAGGTCAGACATCATACTTGGATGACCTCAGACCCCTAACATCATTAATATGGTGATATTATTCATAAGGATGACATCTTAGTTGATGACCTCAGACCTTATAACATCATTATTTGGTGATAAGGTCTGAGGTCAGACATCATTCTTGGATGACCTCAGACCCCTAACATCATTAATTTGGTGATACTATTTGTGAGGATGACATCTTAGTTGATGACCTCAGACCTTATAACTTCATTATTTGGTGACAAGGTCTGAGGTAAGACTATTAATTTAAGTTTAAACAAACATCATTGCAATAAGACTTCAGAGCTGAACATCGCATGGAAAAGAAGCATTCAACAAATCAACAAATGAAGAAATAAAAACCCTCCTCAGAGGTTGTCATCTAATTATAAAATATAAAAATATAAGCTGATGATGTTCTTCAGATGTTACAACTAATCAAGGATTACAAAAAGTACAAAAGCTTCACAAAATAGCCTAAGGATTCGAAGGGAGAGTGCTGGAATCCTCGGCCTAATTCCCATGGCCGACGTTAGTCACCTCGGCCCCATCCTCTCTGGGGTTGGCTCCTTCAGTCTCTGTAACATCATGAGGTGCAGTCTCTGCTGGGGAAGTATCTTCCTCTTCGACCTCTTGAAGTTCTTGGGCGAATTGGGGGTTAGCAAAACCCAGACCCACGAAGTCAGAGGCTTTCAAGCTACTCGATTCCTTTTCCTTAACAGCCGCCCACTTTCTAGTATCCTTGATACCTCTCTTGAGGTACTCAAAGATGAAGATGATGAATTCATCGAAGACTTTGTAATTGGATAAAATACCCTCAGAAGCATCCTCAAGAGCTGCCTTCACCGCTGCGTCGACCTTTTACTGAAGAGCATCGTCCTTAGCCTTCAGAGCAATAGTATGGTCCTTTTTCAGCTTGGAGATCTCCTTCTCCAACTCCTTAGCCTTCTTATCAGACCCATCAAATGCAGCCTTCAGACGGTCTACCTCTACACTCAGAGTACTTTGCACCTTCTCAGCCTCTTGGCCTTTCTGGATGAGGGGTAACTTCTTCACGATCCAATTGGCTAGATGACGCATAGCAGCAAGGCCCTGCAAATCATGTGGTCATATATATAAGTTGTAATACAAAGAAGAGGTTACACTTTGAAGATATCCAAAGTCATACCTGAATAGACCTATGAAGGCCAAACTCGATCAGCAGAGGAGTGTCCATAGATCGACAAAAACGTTTGTCAGCATCGGTCATAGCAGAGCCGATGGCATCCAACGCCTGCAAACTATGACCTATAATGCTATCATTGATTTTTAGTTTCTCTATACGAGCAGCCAATGCATCCTCAGAGGAAATGGGGATGGCTCGATCTCCCCCTTTTTTCTTCTGCCTCTGATCCTCAGGGGCAGGGTTAGAAACCTTCCTCTTCTTGGTGGCCTCAGCCCTTGGGGCAGATGGAGGGGGAGAAGGAGCGGCCAGACCAACCTTTTTAATGAGCTTCGTCAAACTTGGTGCTGCCATTTCCTAAAGCTCGTCAGATATTCCCTTCGTTGAAATAACAAACTAGAGAATCAGATATACATGTACTCAGAGGTATAACTCGTTGAAATAAGAAACTTACCAAGCTCTGTAAGAGAACTTCCCCCTAAACCAGTCTTAGAGAGATAATGAGGGGTCATCAGGTGTTCAAATCTTACGAGCAGACCATGTGCCCCCTGATCCTGAAGGTCTTTGGCCTTCTGAAGATTTTGCAGGCTTAGACCAGGGTCGGCCTTAGCAGCCATTGTAACCTTTCCCCATCTTATAGGCATCCTCGGCTCTAGTTGGGAAGAGGGGGCACATGGGCCAAAATCCCATGGCCCCGAGGCAAAGAAGTAGCGTGGCTTCCAATTATGATTAAAAGTTTGAGTTATCTGAAGCATCTTCTTTTTCAGGTTTCCGAGCTACAAAATGATAATAGCTCGGATGGTTTCTAAAAGATGAAGGGATATAGCATCCTACAAAGACTTGGAATGGAAGGTCTGAGTGATGAACAACCCTCCATAAGACAATGGCCCCAATTATCACCCTCCAAGCATTGGGTGACAACTGGGAAGGGGCCAAGTTGATATAGGCTAGTATAGACCTGATGATGGGATGGATGGGAAGACGAAATCCCAACTTGAACATCTTCTCGTACAGGGAGATCTCACCATCTCGACCGTGGTAAGCCCTCTCTTCCCTCAGAGGTCTCCTAAGCTTTATGGAGGGGCTGATGGAGTATAAGTACCTGAAGCAAAGAAGGTCGACCTCACTAACTGTACTCTCAATATCGCCTGCCTCAGAGACGTCAACATCACTCTCGGCATCATCATCATCATCTAACTCAACGTCGGCCTGAGCAGACGATTGGGCTCCACTTGGAAATATCTGAGCGAACTCAGCCCCTGTGATAGCCGACAAGGGTATGGATTCAAGGATTGGCGGAACCGCCACACTCGGCCCATAATTTCAACCTCAGAGGAAGAGGTTGATGTGCTTGAACTTTTGTGGGATGAGGCTCGACTGGAAACCTCCGCTTGATCAGGGGCTTGATCTTGCCGAGTTGACAAATCCATAGTCTCTCGAAAAGAGTCCACATATATAGGGTCTGAGGAGGATGACTCAGACTCAGACATTGGCGACGACTCAGCAGGGACCTCAGCTTGGTTAACTGGTTCGGATGGTTCAGGATATAAGACCTTCAGAGGTGGTGGAAATATAGGTCTGAGGGGGAATTCCTCTGACCTACGAGCTTCCTCCTGCGCTCTTTCTATTTGCCTAATTTTCTCTAAAGTCTTCTCTTTGAGAGAGGGGAACTCCTCTAAGAGTTGGTAAAGAGGTCTGAGCATAAGAGGCAGACCCTACACTTACAACTCTCCTAAATAACAAACATGACTGACTAATGGAATGATGCAATCTAAGGATCAAACTATCAAATTTGAAGCAATTACTACGAATAACACACAAGAACAGTTTGCCAAAAAAATGGAACCTCGCTGGAAATCTCCAAAAACTCACCGAAAAATACAAAAGTAAGAAGAAGACAGGAAAAATGAAGAAGACAAAATGGTAGAGGATACCTGAAGATAAAATGGTAAGGGAGAAGGAAGAAAATACGAGAAATCACCACCAAAAGCTTCAAGCCAGAGCTTTTCTAGAGAGAGAAAGTTGCAGACGCGAGTTGAACCAGGAAAAAGAGAAAAGTGAAGAAGAAAGAGGGAAAATAGGGTTTAAACCCTTAAATATAAATGCACGTTTCCCATGGCCCATCATTGCCTTGGGATCCCCAAAGGATGGCTGACATCACATGCTTGCAAGGCACGCCTCACACTTCAGCAATGGATAAGTGTCAAATGGACATTGGCACAAGAAAGACCTCGGAGATGTAGAGACCCCATATTCACCTGCTTTCACATGTAACTAAGGGCTGGGGGGTGATTGATATGCCCTAAATGTGCCACATCGTCTCAGAGACATCAACCTCGACCGAGGACAAGGCCGACGTTGGAAGGGCCTTGGATCAGTGACCACTAGCCTCGGCCATCAGGGGATCAGCAGCTCGACAGTTCACCCAGGAATAAAAACCTCAGTCGGGAGTAGGACGAGGTTATAAGGAGCCATACTTCTACCAAAGCCAACCCCATCAGTGAATTAGCTGGAGTTACGGACATATTCCAGCTTAACATGGGCCTCGGCCGACCCTAATACCTATCCTCAGCTTCACTTAAGCCGAGACCATGCTGGCTCATCTCGTAATAGATAGGTAACTAGACCTTACTAACCTCGGACTCTTCCTAGGCCGAGGTTATGACCAAGCAAGGAGGCCAAGCACTTATTGACATATGTGTGGATAAGGACACGTGGACACAAATGAGTTATAACAAATCATTCCCCCCACGTGGGGGGAATATTTCATCATTATTCTCTACATGTGATAAGGACATATGTCTTCATCATATTGGCTAGATCAACACACATGCTCTTTACATGCATGGGGGGTACACTACACCCCCAGGCACGATAAATACTTGTCTTCTCCTTCTTAGAAAAGGACCCGAAATTAGCAACCCTATTTGAAACTCTGTTCAAATACATAGTAGAGAGAGAAAGCTTGAGAGTTTGTATCTATGTCCATTAGAGCCCTCATACAGTGATACACACCATACACTTGCACAGTGGACGTAGGCCTAATTGGCTGAACCACTTATATTCCGGTGTGATTCCTCTTCTCCTCACCTCATTCTCTTATATTTGCTATATACGCGTGCTGTCATTGTTAACATTGAATTGAGCTCACAAACACCTTGAAGGGTGGTGCTATTTCCAGCATCATCAACCTTATCACCAAGTTATGATGTTTAAGGTCTGACGTCATCCAAATGTGATGTTCACCTCAGACCTTGTCACCAAGTTATGATGTTTTAAGGTTTGAGGTTATCAAACTAAGATGTTACCCCCATAAATTTCACCAAATTAATGATGTTTAGGGCCCGAGGCCATCCAAATATGATGTTTACCTCAGACCTTATCACCAAATTATGGTGTTTTAAGGTCTGAGGTCATCAAACTAAGATGTTACCCTCATAAATTTCACCAAATTAATGACGTTTAGGGTCTGAGGTCATCCAAATATGATGTTCACCTCAGACCTTGTCATCAAGTTATGATGTTTTAGGGTGTGAGGTCATTAAATTAAGATGTTACCCTAAAAAATTTCACCACTAAAACATAATGAACCAATAATTGACATAGGAACTGATCTTCTCATTAATAATCTCTTCATAAGTTGATACATTTACATAGAAACCATTGCAACATCATATGTAATATTTTTTCAGATGATCAACATTCCATGGATTGGAGAAAGGTTCCCCTTCGAGATTTTCTAGCCTGTAGGTCCCGGGTACAACCTCCTCGATCACTTTGTAAGGGCCATTCCAATTTTGATGAAGTTTGTTTGCCTTCTGCAATGTCTTCTTCAGCACTAGGTCTCCTATAGCTATGGGCCTCAATTTCACCCTTTGGTTGTAGAATTTTACTGTTCTCTGCTGGTAGGTTGTCTGTCTGATCTCGGCGTCTTCCCTTACTTACTCAATTAAATCTAGGTCAAGTCTTCTCTCCTCGCCATTCTTCTCAAGGTCATAGGTATGAACTCTCTGAGTGGGGAGTCCTACCTCTGTTGGTATGATGACTTCTGAGCTATGTGCTAACATAAATGGGGTCTCCCCTATTGGTGTCCTAACCGTTATTCTGTAGGCCCATAACACAACATAAACCTCTTCAGTCCATCTCCCCTTAGCTTCTTCTAACCTCTTCTTTATCCCATCAAGGATCGTTCAGTTCGTGACTTTGGTCTGACCGTTTTCCTGAGGTCGTCCAGGAGAAGAGAAAAATTACTTGATCCCAACTCTCTCGCAATACTTCTCCAAGGAAGACTTTTTAAACTGAGTTCCGTTGTCCGAGATGAGGGTGTTAGGGGGGCAATGTCTGCATATGACGCTCTTATAAATAAAATGGAAGGTCTTCTGTTATGTGATCGTGATCATCGGCTCGGCCTCCACCCACTTAGAGAAGTAGTCAATCGCTACTATCAGAAATTGGTAATTATTCGTAGCCCTCGGCAAGATACCCACCAAGACAATCCCCCATAATGCGAATGGCTAAGGGAAACTGATTGACGTCATATGTTCATGAGGTTGATGGGGGAGAGTAGATAATCTTTGGCATTTATCATACCTCTTCACGTAGGCTGCAACATCTTTGAATAAGGTCGACTACCAGTATCCTTGTGTGATAATCCTCTTAGCCAAAGGTCTTTCTCCTATGTGACTGGAGCAAGAACCCTCGTATACCTCCTGTAGGACGCGGGGAATCTCTGTGGGATGAACGAATCTGAGGATCCGAGGGTAGCAAAAATCCTTTCTTATATAGGACATCTCCTATTATTGAGAACTTTACAGCTCGGTAGCTCAGTTTCCTCCTCTATAGCTTTGATTCCGACAGTTCTCCCTCTCTGATATATCTGATGAGGGGGTCCATCCATGAGTTCCCTAGGTTTAAGTTGAGGAAAGGGATGTCAACCTCTTCTTCCTCAATGGTCGGTTTGAGCAGGATCTCAACTGGTACTGTCCTCCTAATGTATATCCTTGTTGCTGAAGCCAACCTTGCTAGTGCATCTGCGTGAATGTTATTTTATCGAGGTACCCTCTTCATCTTTACCTATTCAAAGCCTTCTAACATCATTCTAACCCTCTTCAGGTATTTGTCCATCCTTTCATCCTTGGCCTCATAAACTCCAAACACTTGGTTAACAACTAACCTCGAGTGGCTATGAAGTAGGAGCCGATCAAACCTAAGGGTCTTTGCCAAGGAGAGGCCTGCTATCATGGCCTCATATTCTGACTCGTTAATTGATGTCTTGAAGTTGAACCTTAGTGCATATTCAACGTTGGTACCATATGGAGCTGAGAGTATCAGTCCTACATCGCTTCCACTTTCGCAAGAAGACCCATTAACGAAGAGGTTCCAAACGTCTTCATTTGAAGAGAAGCTCCCTTCTGACAAGACTCCTTGCTTGAAGAGGTACCTGTCCTCCTTATTCTCGGCTATTTCGTTTCTGCCTCTATTGGACACAACCTCTTTCGGATCTCGGAAGAGGTTACTATTTGATCCTTCTGGGATCACTAGATTGTTCTCAACTTCAGTCTCTTCCCACATGAACTCAACAACGAAATCTGCAAGTGCCTACCCTTTAATGGCCACCCTGGGTTGATAAGTAAGGTCATACTCTCCCAACTCAATGGCCCAGGTCATCAATCTGCCTCACTTCTCAGGCTTGTGGAGGACTTGCCTAAGTGGGGGAGTCAGTGAGGATGACCATAGAGTGCACTTGAAAATAGGGTTTCATCTTCCTGGAAGCATGTATCAATGCGTAGGCCAACTTCTCCATCCGAGGATAGTTCTGTTCAGACCCTTGGAGGGCCTTACTATTGAAGTATACATGCCTTTGGACCCCAGCATCTTCCCGTACTATAGCTGCACTTATCGCTGACTCTGAGACTACTAGATAAACATATAACTTCTCTCCCACTATTGGTCGAGATAAGAGAAGGGGAGATCCGAGGTAAGACTTGAGATGATTAAAAGCCTCATCACACTCTTTTTCCCATTTGAAGGCCTTTCTAAGAACCTTAAAGAACAAAAGACACTTGTCCGTTGTTCTGGAAACAAATCTGTTGAGTGCAGCTACTCTTCCAGTGAGCCTCTGAACGTCCTTGATACTTCTTGGTGTCTTCATGTCAAGCAAAGACTTGATCTTCTCAGGGTTCGCCTCTATTCCCTTCTGATTGACAATGAATTTAAGAAATTTCCCAACTCTTACCCCAAAGACACACTTCGCAGGATTGAGTTTCATTCTGTACAAGTCCATGGTATCGAAGGTCTTTTCTAGGTCTGCCACGTGAGTGCAGGCCTTTAAGCTCTCCGTCAATATATCGTCTACATACACATCCATAGTCTTGCTAATTTGATTTTCAAACATCTTATTCACAAGACGTTGATACGTTGCCCTTGCATTTTTAAGTCGAAGGGCATTACCTTATAGCAATATGTCCCCTTGTTGGTGATGAAGGCTGTCTTCTCTGAGTCTTCAACATCCATGAAGATCTAGTTATAGCCTGAATACGCGTCCATGAAGCTCATGAGCTCATGTCTTACCGTGGCATCTACCATCTGATTAATTCGAGGTAAGGGATAACTATCTTTTGGGCAAGACTTGTTCAGGTCGGTGAAATCTACGCACATCCTCCATTTTCCATTGTCTTTGGGTACAATGACGACGTTTGATAACCACTCCGGGTATATAACCTCCATGATAAATTCCGCCTCTTCTAACTTTCTGACCTCTTCTCTGATAATGTCATACTTCTCCCTAGAGTAAACTTTTCGTCTTTGTTTGATTGGCTTAGCACCTTCTGCCACATTGAGTTTGTGGCACATAACCTCCGAGTCGATGCCAGGCATGTCCTCGTGGCTCCAAGCGAAGACACACTACCTCTTCCTCAAGAAATTTATCAGCTCTTCCTTGATCTTTGCTTTCAACGCCTTGCCGATCTGAACAATTTTTTTCGATTCGTCCTCAATGAGGACGATAGATTCTACCTCTTCCACGACCTCTCCTTTCTTCAACTTTGTTTCATCTCTAGGGTTAAGTGAATCAATGCTATATGTGGTTGTGGCCTTCTTATGGGCTTCTCTCTCTTCAGCTGAGTTGAAGTAGCATTCCCGCACTGAGGTCTGGTCCCCCTGCACTTCCCCTACCCCATAGGTGGTCGGGAATTTTAGCATTTGGTGGACCGTCGACGGCACAACTTCAAACTCTTTAAGGGCTACACTTCCTATGATGAGGTTATAGGCCGAGAAGATGTTTTCGTCCATAATGAAAAAATTGATCTTCGAGGTCAACCTCTTAGGACACTCGTCTCCCATTCGCACGTCCATCTCATATATGCCCAATGGATGAACCTTTTCGCCACTGAAGCCCATTAACAGATGATGATAGGGTACCAGCCTAGATTTGCTAAGGCCTAAGATTTTGAAACAAGGCCATAACATCACATCTACTGAACTTCCTCCATCTACGAGAATTCTCTGTACCTCGCATCCATGCACTCTTGTTGTAATTACCAAAGGGTTATCATGCGGAGCTAAGATACCTTTAAAGTCGAGTCGGGAGAACCCTACTATAAGAGTGTCCATATCCATTTTCTTTCTCTTCTTCCTGGGCTCTGAAGATGCCAGATTTACCACCTCTACTTTGGCCACTGACTTAGCCTCTGCCACATGAGCTTTTCGGTCAGCCACTTCAGAGCCACCCCCTGCGAGTCCTCCGCATATGGTGCTAACACCGAAGGAGATCATACCAACCCTCTTCACTGGGTCATTGTCATCTTTTGGTGGGAGGTCTGGATCGTCTTCATCATCACCATCTTAGTCGTCGTCTCTTCTTGCTGGAGTATTGTCTTGACATCTATCATTTCTCTTATTTTTAGGATCATCTCTTCCCCTCCTAGGAGCCTTACCATAAACATACTTCCTTAAATTTATGGGTTTTAACATCTTCTCGATCTCATCCTTTAAGGTGAAGCACTTGTTTGTCACATGGCTATGGTCTTGGTGGAACTCGCACCACAAGTTCTTGTTCCTCTTATGCGGAGGAGCCTTCAGCTTCTCTGTCCATCTCAGAGACTGGTCATTCTTGATCTCATTGAGGATGTGTTCGCAGCTCACAGTTAGAGGGGTATAGCGTGCAAACTTATCGTCAGCTGACCTCTTCTTTTCGTCCTTCTTTCTTTGGAGCCACTGCCGTTCTCATCCTCATACTTTGCTCCCATGGCCTCTTCAGCGTTCATGACCTTGCCTGTAGTTGCCAATAACTCTTCCATGGATTTGGGAGGGTCTTCTGCAAGTTTCCATAACAACTTCCCTTTCTGGAGACCTCCTATAAGGGTGGGCATAGCTATATTCTCTTCGTAATCTTCAACCTCTAGTTTTTCTTTGTTGAATCTTGCGATGTAGTCTCTTAGGCTCTTATTCTTCCTTTGTTTTACATATAGCAGATGAGTGGTCTTCTTTTGAGGTCTTACCCCAAAATAGAAATTATGGATGAACCGTTCAGCCAAACCCTTAAAGTTCTCTATTGATTTCTTCAGAAGAGAGGTAAACCAGATGTGTGCAACTCCCGTCAAAGTCCCGAAGAAGGTCCGACACTTCATCTCATCTGGTATTTAGTAAATGTCTGTCGTAGACTGGTACATCTTAATATGATGTGCAAGGTTGGTGCTACCATCATACTTGGGAGACACCGTAGGTGGATTGAACTTGACAGGGGTTGGGAAGCTCACTATCTTAGCCACAAATGGAGAACCCTTTGAGAGCCCTCTTTGTAATGGGTCTCGACTTTTGATGAGGTCTCCTATCTTCTCTTCAAGGCGTTAGATGGAGTCACTCCATGGTCTCGCAACATCGGCCTGGCCGAGGTTATCCCCAGCCACCTTCAAGGGGTGAACTGAGGGTTCCCCAGCCACAGCACAACGTCGGCTATTGACCTCCTCTTGATCCCTGTCCCGTCCTTGATGGGGCCGGCCATACTGTGGTCGGCTATGATGAGGCCGATGTTCCCCATATCTCCTTTGAGAGCCAGCGACACTTCGTGACCTGGATAACCTCTGCCTCAGGTTATTAACTGGGCCGAGCCTTTTAAAGGCCGACCCTCTACTCAGTTAATCAAAAGACGATCCTCTTTGTTGGGCACCTTCACCTCTTCTGCCTCTACAGCCTCGGCTCTGCTGGATAGGATGCACTGTGTTATTTGAAACCTCATACGGCTCCCAACAATCTTTTGGAACGTCTTATGCCTCCATATCATCATACCTATCCTCAGGGCAAGGGTGTCCTTGCCTCCCCAGACGTAAATGCCTAGGGTCAGCAACGTCCCTCCTCCGTTGAGGTGTAGGTTGATCTTTTTGCGGCGCCTGGGGTGGTCCCCTGGCTTCAGGATGGGGTTAAGCAACCGTCGGAGTAATTATCTTCGGTGAGACCCCAGGTGGCCTTATCGTATTTTGACTGAGCTATGCAAATTGTTCCTTCATTGCTTGCTGTGTTGCAGCCAAGGACCTCAACGCTGCTGCCACTTTAGCCATTTCAGACTAGGGTGGTGTCTGGCTGGAACTAGGTTCTCCAGCACCAGGTGGTGGAGGAGGTGGCTGCAACTCCGGTGCTATATGTTAAAACTAAAGAGCTTGTAAAGAAGATGAGCTTAATACCTTAAAGGACCTCTTTCAATGGTGAAATAGCTCCACGCAAGGGTTGATGCCTGGTTCACCACTAGAGTCTTCGGTGAGGTTAAGCAGAAAAAGAGGAAGAGACAGTTTCTCGTTCCCACAGACGGAGCAAAATGATGATGCTAGAAACAACACCACCCTTCAAGGTGTTTGTAAGCTCAAATCAGTGATAACAATGGCAATTTAAGTATATACTGAATATAAGAGATGGAGATGAGGAGAAGAGGATAAACACCAATATATGAGTGGTTCAGCCAATTAGGCCTATGTCCACTGTGCAAGTGAGCAAGTAAGGTCACCAAAATAAGGCACTAACGACCACAGATACAATCACTCAAGCTTTCTCTCTCTACTATATAATTGGACAGAGTTTCAGTTAGGGTTTTTAATTTTCGAATCCTTTTTAAGGTAGGAGAAGACAAGTATATATAGTGTGTGGGGGGTGTAATGCACCCCCATGCATACAATGAGCATGTGTGTGTTGATCTATCCAATCTAATGAAGACATCTGTCACTGTCACATGTAGAGAATGATGATGAAATATTCCCCCACGTGAGGGGATTGATTCGGTTACAATTGATTTTGTCCATGTGTTCCTACCCTTGTATACGCTTGTCAATGCTCGCCTGTCTTAGCTTGATACCAACCTTGGCTTGAGTGAGTACGAGGTTGGTGAAAACCTCGGCGAGGATGTCCGACCGAGGTTGTATATGAGGTGTAACATCGGCCAAAGCCGATGATGACATGATGCTTGTTGATTGATCTTAAGTCTTTTGCTGGTCTCAGATGATACTCGTACCGTTGGCCGAGGCCGACACCATGCATTTGTGGTCATGTGCATGGCTCATTTGAGGTGATGCTGGCAACGTCGGCTGTGACCTATACAAGTTGAGCCCAAGTGCCTAGCTAATCTCGATTGATACAATGTAACATCGGCCTGGGCTAAGGTTGTGGATGGATGTCTGAATCCAGATATAAGCCTTGATGATGAGGTTATTGTAACGTTTGCCAGAGCTGACCTTGTGAGGGACGATATTACTGTCGGTCACTATGAGCCTCTACCACCTCGATTGTGAGTCAAGCCGAGGTTAGTGTCTCTAAATGAAAAGGTGCACTTTGGGCATATCAATTATCCCCATGCATGCAATGATCATTATGTGACACGAGTGAATTGCAAAAACCAAACCATCCGTCGTTATGTGACACGAGTGATTTTAATACCCTCATCACTATTGGGTATTCATTAGAAGACATAAAAAAAACCTTCCCTCAACCTGCGACTTGGATCTATCATTTAGTCGAATGCCAAGAAATTTTTTGATCATCTCCGTCACGCGATCTCCTCTCATAGAAAGGCCCAAAAGACAACTAGACATAACAAATTCAATCGGCGACCCAAAACGGGTCGATGTCCATATCAGTTCCAATGGATTCTCAGAGCCTCACAACATGTTTGAGAAAGATTCCTCACAATGATATATACAGACTGAACTCGTGTACGAGTTAATGGAAAACCAAGGTGACATCTCGATGGCCAAAGGTCGGTCAGCAAAACCCAAAGTTATGGTTGTCCGACCACCATCCTCATTCAATCAAGATGATGCGCTTTATTATGCAAATCTTTAAATTACTAGCAAACAAAGATTTAGATCTTGGGAAGAACTGATGCACTTCGATACTTTGCTGACCACGAGATTGACACAAGATCGACTTCCATGTGCAATGAACAGAAAAAACTGACTACGTCAAACTGACCACTTTGCTGGTCGTCAATCAGCGTGCGAGGATCAGTATTATTAGTTTTCTGGTCGTTATTTTGGTCGTCAAACTCAGTGAAGTCGATCAGGTCGCCGTCATTCCACCATCAACTGGTCGGTGGCAAGTATTTGAGGTTGCATCAGCGCGCTCTGTGTGTTTTAATAAACAAATTTGAAATCTAGTTAGGGCACGAGTCTTGTTGGGCTTTAAAACTCTGTGGAGTTATAAAAATTAACATTTGATTTTTTTTTTCTTACTTTACAGATTTATGTAGCTTTATGAGGAAATAAATTTTTGAAACCAACCTCTATTTGAGTATTTGCTTAGAGTTCAAATAATTTTACAAAAAAATTGAATTAAACCCTATGTCTTACATCTGGGATTTACTTGACAAATTTTCCTTATTCGGTTCTCTCTCTGAAAAAATAAGAGGGGTATCATTATACCATAATCTTCACTTAATGCACCATGATATTCATTTATCCATTAAATATTCTCATGATTTTTATTATTACATATTAGATCCAACAATGATCTAAGAAGACACTTTTTATTCGGCTTTATAACTATTTTGTTCACATTAATGGTGGGGCACAGTTTTAGAGTACTCATGTCATTTATTCAATCACTTAATTTTGAATATTGTCATCTAGCTACATCAATTCAATCTCGATAAAAGTAAATTATTGGTTATAACCGATGGGTGGTCGGTGTGATATTTTTACTAGTATTTAGCACAACCCCGACGAATGCTCGGGCACTGTCATCTCAGTGAGATTTTATTATAAAAATTATTGGATGATTAATTACATTCATTTGATATTATGAATTTTTCCTCGGCAAACGGTCGAGCAGGTGCATACAATATATTCTTTAGCCGAATAAATCAACCTCATGATAACTTCTATTTAACTTAGCCTCAATAGATGGTTGGGCAACTTATTAACTTCCACATGTATAAGATTTAGTCTTGATGAATGCTCGACCACAATCTTAAGCTCTTAGAAATCTTAATAATGCTCTGACATATTCTCGAGCATGGATTGCTCGCTATATCTACTCAATATGTATGAGCACGCTACAACACTTTAGAACCAATGAATGCTCAGCAAGATTATTTGTTATAACTGATGGATATTCGAGCGTTGATATTTTTTTGACTTCAGTATATTTGACTCCATGATTTTTAACTTGAAGGATGGTTAGGCATATTCAAGATTGATCTCGACAGATGATTGCCAAAATATTTATTATTTGATGATACCAGAATTGGTATCACCAAGTTAATGTGTTGAGTGAGCTAAAAACCTGACAACAATAGAGTAGAATAGATATAGGTAATACAGAAATAGATGACGCAAAGGAGAGGATAACACCAGATATAAGTGGTTCAGCCTTTTAAGGGCCTACATTCACTATGTGAGTGTGTGAAATTCACTAAATATGGGCTTTAATGGCCTTTGGATACAATCACTCAATCTTTATCTCTCTAAGTAAAGGTTTAGACAGAGTTTCACTAGGGTAAATAATTTAGGATCCATTACAATGATGTATAAGATAAGTATTTATATGGCTGGGGTGGTGTCATACACACCCCAGTAATGCATGAGGCATGCACAACTCCAAATGTCCAATAATGTAGTGCCATATGTCCTTTATGCATGTGATTAATGATTAAGATATATTCTCCACATGTGGGGATGGTGTTGTTGTAACGGTTTTTCTCACGTGGGATTACAACCCATGCACACTCTTCCATGCGTGCTCCATTCCACGCGCCTTGTTAGATGTCGAATGTGTTCTGCTAGGATGAGGTGTCAGCCTGGATGAGTATAAGACCAGTGATGTTCCACTAGACGCATGTTAATAATTACGAAGTGTAATCTCGGCTGACTTGCATATGGTCGAGACGAGGTATCTCCCCTAGTTGATATGGTCTCATCATCCTGAGATGGATGAGATAAGGTGTAGGCCCACCGAGATGGCATATGGTCTCAGCCCGACCCGAGACGAAGATGAGATAGTTATTGGAGGACGTTTCAGGGGAGCACACTTTGTAGGGTTGGCTTGAGCTAAGCTTGGATTGAGCTGAGACGATGTCTCATATTGGCATATCAATCAACCCCTAGCCCTTAGTATTCTCTGTAAATAGAAGACTAAGGGGTAAAAATGTCAAGATGCACTGATGAAGGTACGTCTTTAACTTGTCAGATGCTGATGTACTGATGTGTACAAGAGGGTGACACTTGTCATCTGTTCATTGGCCTAACGTGCTCCTCAAGTAGTGGCGACGACATGTGCACACCTTAGTAGTTGTGCCCTAATGATGGGTATATTGAGAGTTGAACCTCATCATTATGGGGGTTAAAAAGAGTTTAATATCCAAAGTTTATTCTTCTCTCTACTCATTTGTGCGTCACTTTGTCTCCCTAAACTCTTGAGTTCCAGAGATCCTTCTCTCTTTCCTTCACCGTCTTCAAGTTTTTCGATGACTTTTCCAAGTCCCCAGAGATTGTCAGCCTAGCCCACTCTTCCAGGTACTCCTCTTCTTCCTTTTTGCTAGCTTTAGTCGCTTTTAGCCATTTCTGTGCTTGTTTTATTTTCCCGATGAGTTTTTTACTTTTTCGACGACTGTGTTGGGTGGTTTTTAGGGCTAAAAATATTGGTTTGTAGGTTGAGAAAGTTGGTTTTGGGGTTTGTTGGTAGTTTTAGGGTTTCCCCCCTTTGTTTATACTTCGTCTGGTCATTTTGGTGAATCACCAGTCATCTTCTCCGGTGAAGCACTCAACCTGTTCTTAAGTGTTATTCGCTTTAACTTTTCATATTCCTCACTTTAGATCTTTTACTCAAACCTCAGTCAAACCTTTAACTGTTTGCCTTTTTTCCCATTATTTCCACCAAGTTGAGGGTCATCCTCTGGATGTTGAGGAAGTTGTACGATCTAGCTGAATATTTCCCTACTCTCAGAGAGAGGTGCTTCACGGAGATCAGAAGGTACGAGGCCGAGGAAGCTGCCAAGTGTAGGGATGAAGCCTTTTCTCTTCGTCCTGTATATCATATCCCTCTTGAAACCATTTATCCTCCAGTTCTAGAGCTTAGTGACTCCATTTATAAGTCGGTTGCTGGCAATGGAAGTCCCTTATGATGGGTCGGAGGTGGTTAAAGGTTCTTTAAGATCCTCGTCTTCTAACTAAGATGGACAATCCAGTCAGGCCTAGTCATTAAGCCAGGCTGAGGAATCAGGCCAAGCCGAGTCAACATCAAGCCAATTTGAGTCTTCCTAAGGGTTATATTCTTTTATACAGATCCTTTCGTCGCATGATGGGCCGAGAGTGGACATTACTATGCCACCCTCAATAGATGCCAGTCCTCTCACTGCTATTTCGGGGCAGTACTTTGCTAAAACTTTCCATGCCCCATGCATCGTCCTGACTGCAGATCAAGATGACAATGAAGATGGAGCCAACAATACACTTGACACATCCTGTGTTGAATC
The DNA here is from genome assembly GCA_949130495.1 of Sambucus nigra. Taxonomy (NCBI): domain Eukaryota; kingdom Viridiplantae; phylum Streptophyta; class Magnoliopsida; order Dipsacales; family Adoxaceae; genus Sambucus; species Sambucus nigra. Next base: position 147,662,246 of record OX422214.1, on the reverse strand, counting down.
CTACATCAGTACAGTTACTGAGGTCTACCTCTTGATGTGGAGACATATCTATGGCATTGGACCCTCCATCCATATGAGAGCACCCTCGGTCGACGAGAGAGCGTTTCAAGGCTGAGAGGGCTTTAGGCTACCTGTGCATCCAGCTCTATGATCCATTTTAAATAGCCTCGATCTTTCCCCTTCCCAACTTTCACTTAATTCCTGGAGTGTTATTCTCAGATTTATCGCCCTGTAGAAGGTAGTTCACCATACAGAGATCCTTGTTAGTTTCTTCAGAGGATGTTACACTATCTCGTCCCTAAAGACTCAGCCTGGATACTATCACCTCGTAGCCTGGAAGTCTGAAAATAAGGTTCTAATGGTAACCTAAACTTCCAATTATAATTGGAAATGATATTATTTTTTTCATCTCGGGAGCGTGGGAATTTGGCCCTGATGTCCCTTGCACTGCTTATGAGCCTCAAGTTCCCCAACAATGGGCTAAGGCCATAATATCAGTTAAAGTTGATCCAAGATTAAGTGTTGAAGCCATAAAAAACCTTGAAAAGGTTAAGAAATAAGGAGACGAAAGGGGTCTCATCCAATTTGAACAGTTGATGACCCCCTATTTCTTAGAGCAGACGGGTATGGGGGTGAACCCCATATCTTAGCCATGTAAGTATTAACATTATTTCTTCTAGGTTTTATGTCTTATTTCATCTATACTACCTTATGATATAATTTTCTTTATTACATACCAACCACCAAATACCCCGAAAGTTTTGTGGAACATGGCAGCTCCAAGCATAGCTAATTTGCTCAAACAAGTTGGGAAGAAATCGTCCTGTGCGCCTCAGACCAAAAAATTAACTACTGCCAACCCCAGCTAGGTCGAGGGGTCTAGGAAAAGAAAATAAGGTCAGGAGAATCTCCCCATGACCCATCGGAGTAAGAAAAGCAAGGAAGTTCCGTCCAAGATCGGGACGAGTCAGTCCATCCCAATCTCCTCAGAGGATGCACTTGCTGCGAGGTTGGAGAACCTAGATATTAGCCCTGACTCTGCCTTGGGGAGCAAGGATAAAGCCCTAGAGTTCCTAGCCTCCAACACCTCTTAGTCTGACAGTAGGTTTTTGGAGGCCACCAACATCTCCTTGATGAATGACTTCGTCCTTCACAGGGTTATCCAAGTAAGTCATTGTTCTTTTTATATTTTATCACAACTGTAAGGTCATCCCATAAGGTCGTCTCGTACTAACTTTTTTTTGTTTTATGCGGTTAACTATCTGCCTTTCAGAAGCTCCATCAGTGGATCAAGAAAAAAGTCCTTGAGATACGTCTGGCTCGTCAAACTATCAGGGACGATGAGGGTCAAAAGAGTCGTATCCAAGAGATGGAGACTTAGACTGAGAACCTGAAGAAACAACACTCTGAAGCAATCACCAATCTGAACAAAAGTCATAATGAGGCTATCAAGTCTCTGAATAACCAGCACTCCACCGAGATTGCTGGGAAAATAAAGGAGGCTATTGATAGCAAGATCTTTGAGGCTCAAAAGCAGGCTGTGGAGGTCTTTAAATCATCTGAGGAGTTCCTAGGCTATAGTGTGCAGCATCTTGAAAGAAATGCTCACACTAGTTGCCTATGGGCAATTATGAAGTTTCCTGAGATTGCCCACCTATCTGAGCAGTTGAATATTTTCAGCCTGAATGACTCTCTTGAGATGATAGCTTTAACCCAGGTTGAGGCATTGGCTGACCAGGATCCCACAGTTCAGACTACGGACCACGTGGATGAGGATGATCCTGCTAAGATACCAAAGCCGACAACACTTCAGTTGGAGATGTGTTAGCTCCTGAGGAGGCCAAGAACTTGAATACTACAGGGACGAATCCTTAAGCTTAGCTCTATAATTTTCTATTTCTGGGCGGCCTCTTATAGACTAATTCCATTTAGTTGTAAACCTTCTGATCACTTGAAGAATTTTTGTATTTTACTAGTAACATTGTAGCTCTTCTTAAACACTTATCATTTTATGTTTTTGAATGAAAAAAATGCTCTAATCATTTATTACCATACTCTGAATGGATAACTAGTTGACCTTATTTACTTTACATGTAAGCCTCTTTCTTATGTTTATTCAAGTAACCACAAGATGAGTTATAACCTTGATATCACCAATTAACTGACTAATGCACACATCATCCCATCTTTATACCAAACATGTGCAAGTGAAAAATTTCTCAACATGTACATCGTCTCATTATAAGATGAGATATAATGATGTTTAATCATAAGTGAATTCTCCACCAAATTATACATGTCCCCTCTCATCATTTTGAGAGCGTATGGATGAGAGTCGTCTCGTCCATACACTGCCGTCTTGGCCGAGAGAGTTTTCCACCAAATTAACATGAACCACAACTAAATGATTTTTAAATTTGAATTCACTAAATTATGGTGTTTGCATCATAAGTCCCCTCTCATCATTTTGAGAGTGTATGGATGAGATTCATCTTGTCCATACACTGTCGTCTCGACCGAGAGAGTTTTTCACCAAATTAATGATGTTTAACATGAATCACAACTAAGTGATTTTTATATTTGAATTCACTAAATTATGTGTGATACCCCGCCTAATAAAATACCGGGTGATCAGTCCTATATGAAATTAAAAAAGGAATCCCAGTTGTTTCATTCTTAGTATCACTATCGAAAAACTTTTTAAAACTTACTAACCACCTACTATTTCAAAAAGCCGATGCCAAATTTTATCTTTTTATTTAAACAAAAGAAATAACATGCGAAAATATACAATGATCCATTCACAACAACTGAATCAAATTAACTGAATAATTAAATAACTACTTGCCGAATAAACCGTCGGCCACAAAGTAAATAATCTAATGACAATCGTCTAATAACTGAATAAATAAATCCGAAAACTGTACTGAAAAGTCTGGGCGACAAGCCTTAAGTAAAACTGAAACTGATCGATGATTCCTCCTTTAGGAAAGAATACACGATGCGTCTAATCCAAGCTCTTGCTAGCATCCACATGTGCCGCAACTACGTGTCCCTGGAATAGAATATCAAGTCTGGCGTTCATGTGGCTGGACACCTAAAAGGTTTTGAAAATAGTTTTATAGCAAGGGTTAGAACCCAAAACATTTTGAAAACATTTAGAAAATGATTAACTTCCAGTAATATAAAATGCATGAACGCGCTTCATATTTAAGTTGGTGTCGCACTCCCTTGAGGACAAACTCACATCTCAACTAATGTGCACACCTAACGCTTTCTTTATATCCCACCTAGTCTTTTACCCCGAAACTAGATACTTGATATAATTCTTTCCAACCGCCCTACTCAATCCCGAGTATTTTCAATGCATGGTTTATAAGTTATTTACCACCTTAACTTAGTTAACCATATTTCCTTAAAAGCCATATAACATTCACTAGTTATATAAATAATACAATTTTATCCATGTATTTAAATTACCCGTATATAATTATTCACCCCATTATATACATAAAGTTATCTTACAATAATCACACATATGTTGAATATGAATATAACCCATATATAATTATTACAATTTACTTCATGTATTTAATTACTCATATATAACTATTTTTCTCATTATATACGTAGAAACATTTTATAACATTCACACATATGTTGAATATAAATATAACCCATCCTCCCAAGTAATAACTCACCGGATGTATTCTCTAAAGTGCTATCCCACTATATGTACTCTTATAACCTAGTTACCCCAAGTTAGAATCATTCACTAACTTGGTCAAAATATAAACATAATGGAGGCGGTCATATTCCTTCCCTGAAAGTGAGATAAGCCCCCACCCATATAACAGACGCTATGACCTGGGGATATACTTTCCCTACTTCTCAAGCTAGGGGATTCACCCACTTCGCGCAACCTCCCTTAATAGCACTAGAGCATATAAATTAAATAAATATCTAGTCACTGATATTTAATAGCACACACACAATATATATATATATATACTATCACCACACCGTATATATATAATAATTAGTTCTTGGCATTACCGTGTACAAAATCCGTAGCATTAGCCTATAATTTTCCCCCTAGTCTATGGTCTGACTCTAATTTAATTAATTTATACATTAATTAATATAATACTTTCCCGAGTCTATAGTTCCAATTCTAATTTAATTAATTCACACATTAATTAATTTATTACCTTGGTGTCACCCAACCCATACACCTGGGCTTGCTCACATGGCCCGAAATTAAATATTATTCGAGTCTATATCCCGACTCCAAATTAATTAATTTAACACCCTAGTGTCACTCAACCAATATACTCGGGCTCGCTCATTTGATCCATATCTAATTATTTTGGAATCGAATTCCTCAAATTGATCCATAAAGTTCCCCACATAAATCCTCCCTAATCCCAATTTCTTTCCCCAAAATTGTTAGTAATATGTACCTACTGTTTATTTGCCACTAAATAAAACATAGGAATTAAATTTAGATTTTATTTCACCCTTATATAAAAATCTGGGGGAACTGCCAAAAATCTGGGAGGATCGATCGATCGACCCCTGGAGTCGATCTATCAGGTCCCTTTCTTCTCCATGTTTCGACCATTGTTAACACAACCAAGTTTCTACTTTCTCCCATAGTAATCTCTGATCATAATCAACCATATTAACATATGAAAATAGGTTCTAATCAACCTAGAAGCCTTAATTCAATAACAAATTTCCACGAATTCTAACGTTTTCTAGATTCGTGTTTTACTCGGGTTTCAAACACCCAAACACTTTACATCTCTATTATCAGAAATTAAATGTCGATTCTTGCTGGATTTTATCGTACTATTCATATTCCTATACTACATAATCATAAAACATACTAATATCACCCCAAATCTCATCAAGATATACCCTTTCTCAAAAACCCGATTTCACCCGAATACCCATTTAAACACAAAATGGATTTTGGTTTACACATCACAAAAATGTGAATTGGGTATCAAAATTTAACATCACAGCAAGTTAAACACTTTCCTTTGGGTTGGTAGAGTCTGCTCTATTGGTGTAGAGACAAGCTTGATGATGAACACCCAACTTTGTTCCTTAATTTGTCTCCAAAAGATCCCCAATTTATTCTCTAATTGCTCCCTCAAGTTCCCTCTTCAACTCTTTGGTTTTGATGTATGTTTTTATGTCGTTCAACACTCTTAGGTTTAGGTTTTACATACTAATCCCGTTTTTTGGCTTATGGGCTTAATTAAAAGGGTCCAATTACCCCCGTGTGGGCCCAGTCAAGCCCAAAAATGCCCCGTGACCGATTTACCACCCCGGGTACACTTTTTCGACTATCTCGGCCCATCCGAACTCAACCGTGCACTCAGAATTGACATTCGAATTAATTTATAAAATCCTTATCTCACACCCAAATTAGTCTATACCAACTCCTGACTGAGATAAATAAATGCCACGTCACTAATACACATTATGATGCAATTAAATTATTACTATTCACTTAGTAATTAAATTTTCTTAATTATTAATCATTCACTCTCTGATTAATATTTAAATAAATATTACTATAATAATTTTAATTAAATTACGACACACAAGTAATTTAAATTTTTTTCGAATTAATTAAATATTAAATTCACAGAAAATACGGGGTGTTACATTATAATGTTTGCATCACAAGTCCCCTATCATCGTTTTGAGAGTGTATGGATGTGAGTCGTCTCGTCCATACACCGTCGTCTCAGCCGAGAGAGTTTTTCACCAAATTAATGATGTTTAACATGAACCACAACTAAGTGATTTTTAAATTTGAATTCACCAAATTATGGTGTTTGCATTACAAGTCCCCTCTCGTCATTTTGAGAGTGTATGGATGAAAGTCATCTCGTCCATACACTATCGTCTCGATCGAGAGAGTTTTTCCCCCAAATGAATGGTTTTTGATATGTTCCCTCCTCTCGGTGTTATCGAGAGTTCATGAATAAGGTTGACCCCGTCTGAACTGTCATGTCACTGAGAGTGAGTAGGAGCTACTTCACCACGAATAATGTTCTATCTCTTAGGATGATATAATACATTCAAACTGAAATCATTCAAATAACAAAATAGGAGAGAATACTTGGAAAATTTTCATTCATAATCTGATTCTCATATACATAGACAAACAAAACCGATACAATACTCTTACTGATAGTATTTTTTGAGATGGTCACAATTCCATGGATTGGAGAATGGCTCTCCATCTAAGTTCTCCAGCTGATACGTTCCTAGAACCACCTCTTCAATCACTTGGTAGGAACCATGCTAGTTAGGATGAAGCTTATCGGGCTTCTGCCAAGTCTTCTTTAGAACTAGGTCTCCTACTACTAACGATCGGGCCTTCACTCTCTTATTATAAAACTTTATTATTCTTTGCTGATAGGCAACTTGCCTAACCTCAACATCTTCTATTCATTCTTCTATAAGATCCAAATCTAGTGTATTTTCTTCCATATTCTACCTTGGGCCCTATGTTTGGACCTTGTGAGTTGGGAGACCAATATCCATCGGTACCACAGCCTCTAAGCCATAGGCTAATATGAATGGAGTTTCCCCCATTAATGTCCTCTCTATCGTCATATATGCTTATAAGACGACACACACCTCAGCGGTCCATCTCCTTTTGGCATCTTCCAATTTTTTCTTGATTCCATCAAGAATTGTTTTGTTCGTCACCGCTGTCTGCCCATTGGCCTGGGGTCGGCCTGGAGTTGAAAAGAACTGTTTGATGTCAACCCTCTCACAGTACTTCTCGAGGGAGATGCTCTCAAACTGCTTCCTGTTATAAAAAAATCAGAGTGTTTGGCAGGTCGTATCTGCAGATAATGTTTTTCCAAATAAATTGGAAGGCCTTCTGCTCCGTTATTGTGATCATCACCTCGGTCTCTACCCACTTCGAAAAATAATCAATAGCTACAATCAGATGGCAATAATTATTCAGAGCCCTTGGTAATGTTCCTACCAAGTCAATCCGCTAGACTGCAAATGGCCAGGGGGAGGTGATTGAATTAAGAGGCTGATGAGGTTTATGGGGAATAGTGAAAAACCTTGGCACTTGTCCCATTTCTTCCATATATGCAACTGCATCATTGGTCAGTGTCGACCACCAATATCCCTGAGTGATGATTCTCTTCACTAATGACCTTTATCCTATGTGACTGGATCAAGATCCCTCCTGCACGTCCCTTAAAATATATTCTACCTCAGACGGATGGACACATCTAATTAGAGGGAGTAAGAATCCTTTCTTGTACAAGATGTCTCCTATGATGGAGAATTTGTCGCTTTGTACCTCAGTTTCTTCTTCTCGACTTTCGAATCGGTCAATTCCCCATCTCTAATGTATCGGATGATAGGATCCATCCAAGAATCTCCCATGTTCAAGTTCAAATAAAATTCCACAGTGCTATTTTCCTCTTCAATGGTCGACCGATGTACGATCTCCATCGGCACCGACCTTCTAATTTTTGTTCTTATGGCGAAAGCCAATCTTTCCAGGGCACCAACCCGACTGTTGTCTAACCAAGGTATCCCCTTCAGTTTTATCTCTCTAAAATGCTTTAGCATTGTTTTTAACTTTCCAAGGTACTTGACCATTCTGTCGTCCTTGGCCTCATATACTCCCCAAATTTGATTAACAACTAACCTAGAGTCACTATGGATAAAGAGGTGGACAACATTCAGTGCTCTACCGACGGATACTCCTTCCAGAAGGGCTTCGTAATCTGACTCGTTATTGGAGGCTTGGAAATTAAACCTCAAAGCATATTCAATGTCAGTGCCATCTGGTCGACACAATTAGACCTGCTCTAATTTCGGCCTCACACGAGGAGCCATCAATAAACAAGTTCCACACAGTACCATATTTTGAAAAATTACCCTCTTCTAGGGACCCATTCTTGAAAAGGTATCTCTCTTTCTCATTTTTGGACACCTTAGTTCTTTCTAAACTCGTCTCAGCTGGGGGGAGGCATAATCTTCTTTTCGACTCACAAGCTGGGGTTCCAATCTCTTCTGTGTCTGCCTCGTCCCGTGGGAACTCGACTACAAAATTAGCTAGGTCCTGCCCCTTAATGGTCGCTCTTGGTTGGTAAATGATATCAAACTCTCCTTGCTCTATTTCCTAGGCCATCAACCTACCCAATTTCTCAGGTTCATGGATGACCTGTCTGAGGGGAGAGTCGGTGAGGACGACTATGGTATGTGCCTGAAAGTATGGCTTCATCTTCCTTAAGGCATGGATTAAAGCATAGGCTAACTTCTCTATTTTAGGATATCTCTACTTGCCCCCTTGGAGGGCCTTACTATTGAAGTACACTGGCTTCTGTACACCATCCTCATATCTGACAATGGAAGCACTAATGGCCTATTTCGACACTGCAAGATAAAAATACAACTTCTCTCCCTGAATTGGTCTTAACAGTAGGAGTGGGGAGCCGAGGTAGTTCTTCAACTCTTGAAAGGCCTTGTCACACTCCTCATTCCACTCAAAATATTTTCTGAGTATCTTAAAAAAGGGGAGGCACTTATTGGTAGCCCTGGACACAAACTAGTTCAATGCTGCTACCCTTCTAGTTAACCTCTACACATATTTTATTTTTTATAAAGTCTTCATCTCCATTAAAGCTTTGATTTTCTCAGGGTTGTCCGTAATCCCCCTCTGATTCATGATAAAGCCCAAGAACTTGCCTGCCCCCACGCCGAAGACACACTTGGCAGGGTTGAGTTTCATCCTAAACTCGTCTATAGTATCAAAAGTTCGTTCAAGATCGTCCACATGAGTGTCTTCCTTGAGACTCTTAGTCAACATGTCATCGACATAAACCTCCATCGTCTTCCTAATCTTCTCCTCAAACATCTTGTTCATTAATATTTGATATTTTTCCCCAGTATTTTTCAAGCCGAAGGGCATGACCTTATAATAATCGGTTCCCTTGTCAGTTATAAAAGACGTCTTCTCGGCATCAGCCGGATCGATGAATATCTGATTATAGCCTGAGTAGGCATACATAAAACTCATTAATTCATGGCTGGCAGTAGCGTCAACCATCTGATCTATCCTTGGCAGGGGAAATATGTCTTTGGGACAAATGTTATTCATATATGTAAAATCAACACACATCCTCCACTTGCTATTGGCCTTGGGGATAATGATTGCATTTTCTAACCACTCAGGGTAAATGACCTCCCTGATGAAGTTGACCTATTTTAACTTCTTCACTTCTTCTCTCATGACATCATATTTCGCTCGGGAGTAAACTCTCCTCTGTCGGATCGGCTTTGCATCCTCAACCACATTGAGCTTATGGTAGAGGACCTTCAGATCGATTCTGGGCATATCATCATGGCTCCAAGCAAATATTCTCTGCCTCCTCTTCAACAGTCTGACCAACTCTTCTTTGATCTCCTTCTTCAGGGATTTACCGATTTGGATGATTTTTTCTGGCTCATCCTCATTGAGGACGATGGATTCTACGTCCTCAGCAGCCTCACCCTTTTCAATTTAGTTTCATCCTTGGTGTCCAAAGTATAAATGTTTTAAGTTATTGTGTCACTTTTATATACCTCCCTTTCCTTATCCAAGTTGAAGTAGAATTTGCGTGCCTCAACTTGGTACCCTGAAATTTCCCTACTCCACATGGAGTCAGAAATTTAATCATCCATTGAACTGTTGAGGGCATGGCCTCAAACTCCTCGAGGGCTACCCGTCCTAGAATTATATTGTAGGTTGAGTCGACGTTCCCATCCATGAAAAATAACTTGATTTTCTTCATGAGGCATTTTGGCCAACTATTCCCCACTCTAACTTCCATTTCATAAAGTCCCAATGGTTTCACTTTCTCAGCACTAAAATCAATGAGAGGTTAGTGATACAGGATTAACCTCTTCTTGCTCAACCCCAGACCTTTGTAGCAGCCCCAAAATATTATATTGGCTGAGCTTCCACCATCGACCAATATTCTTAGAACCTCATACCCATGGACCAGGGTGGTAATCACCAATGGGTCATCATAAGGTGCTAAGATCCCCTTAAAATCCAGCTTAGAGAAACCAATAATCAAATTATTCATATTAACTTTAGTTCTTTTCACCTTCTTCGGTTCAACCACTGTCGAGTGTACTTCCTTAAGTTTAGGAGGAAGATCTTTGGCCTCTTCTACATGATCCTTTCTATCAGTAATCTCTTTTCCCCCTCCAGCAATTCCTCCATAAATCATCTTAACTCCGAGAGAAATTATGTGGAGACGACCCTTAGGATCGGTGATTTGAGGTGGAAGGTCAAAGTATGTTTCATCATCATCATCATCATCATCCGAGTCATCCTCATCTCGGCTGGATAGAGTATCTAGATTGCACTTATTATTTCTCCTATTTCGGGTGTCATTTCGGTCACCCTTTGAACTATTGTTGTCAACATAATTTCTTAACGTTCCAGCTATCAGTATTTTCTCAATCTTATCCTTGAGAGAGAAACATCTGTCGATCATATGGCTATGATCTTGGTGAAACTCACACCACAGATTCTTGTTGCTTTTGTGAGGAGGAGCTCTCAACTTTTCAGGCCATTTCAGAGATCGATCATTCTTGATCTCATTCAGAATGCGCTCACAACTGACAGTCAAAGGGGTATAGGCAGTGAACTTATCATCCGCCGACCTCTTCTTTCCATCCTTATTCTTTTTCTGTAACTTACCTTCGGTGCTTGTGCCCTCTCGTCTTTGCCCTTGGAAGCTATTGCCTCCTCTGTATTCATAACCTTCCTGACCGTAACCAATTTTTGGCTATGAATTTAGGAGGATCCTCAGCTAGCTTCTAGAGAAGCTTTCCTTCTGCAACCCTACCATTAGGGCTGTCATAGGAATGGTCTCTTTGTAATCTTTAACCTCTAACTTCTCCTTATTGAATCTCGCTATGTACTCGCTCAGACTTTCATTATTTCCCTGCTTCACGTACAACAGACGTGTCATCTTCTTTTAGGGCCTCATCTATAAGAATATATTATGTATACACCTCTCTGCTAGCTGTTTGAAATTCTCTATTGAGTTTTTAGGGAGAGATATGAACCATACATATAAGGACACAAATTTCCAATTGAGTCCATTGTAGTTTTGGCTTAATTCTGGACAAAAATACTTGAGTTATAGGATAAAGTTCTTGAGCATCCTTCAAGCCTATGACCTGTTACAGTTGAAGATATTGTGGCCTGCATTTCAAGAAAAAAATCTTTATCGCGTTTCAGTGCCTCATTTCACGTCATCAACATGAGAATTTCATAGTCTCCAAAAGGTATGAATGGATTAATATATATATATATATATATAGGAGCTTGGAAATTTATTTTGGGTGTTAGTATTTTTTTTGTTAATTTTTTTTGAATTCATTGTTCTAAAGATTTTCTTCTCGGACACCTTTCCGTAGAAAAATCATATCAAATCTAAAAAAAATCAGAAAAATACGAAATGGTGGCCACCCGTTCGTATCGAAATTATCTAGAATCATGGCCTGCAATCTCATTAGAAAAGTCATTCTAACGACATCGTTCGAATGAACTTCTAACGAGATTCAGAAATTGTTTATGTTTTTCTCTACCATTGGAAGAGTTCGTTTGGGTTTTCTTCTAAATCCCTCAAAGAAGAAGTTTATTTTTGGCTGTGGCATTCTCACATGGTGAAAGGCACTATGTGTGGTTGACGGTTGCTTCTTGGTTCCTCATTGGTGGATTTCAAGGTGCCGGTGGAGTCCGAGATTGTCGACTAAGTAGAGGTATTTGCAAGAAGATGCGTCGGGGTTTGAAGGAGTCGAGTCGAGTGTTGTAAGTCATCTTTCTTGTAATTGTAATTCCGTACTTAGTGGACTTAAGGCTAGGGCCGTCCGAGGTTGTTTCTCGTTGTGTGTTTTTCCTCGTACATCGCAGCATAGTGATTCATTGTTTATTTTATCTTGCAAAATCACCTAGAAAGAATGCTTAGGTAAAAAGATAAAATTTGGTTTATATCACTACTTGTTTAATTTGGTGCAAATTAATTTTGGGTAATGTTTATGTTAATTTAATTCAAGTCGTTGTTTAATTTGTTAAAATTGGTTTGGCCTACTTTGGTAATATGGAAAATATGACTTAGGCAAATTTTTAGGACTTGGGCTAAATTAATTTGGTTTAAGTGAAATTAAATTGTGTGTGTGTTTCATCTTAATTTCACTTGGTTTAATTTTTATTTAGAAGAAATTAAAATTTGTTATTTTTGTATGAACCATCTCGCTTCCGCATCTATAACAGGAAATAATTTTTGATAAGATTTTAAAATTGGGGGCCTCGCGCACCTTCAAGTGGTATCAGAGCCGGTTCGCTAATTTATCGCGTCAAAGATCCATTTTTCGTCTTTTATAATTTTTGTGCTCCTTGTATTTTTAAGTGGTTCAATTTTTTACTCACTCTCAATTTTTTTGTATCTCTCGATGGGACACCTTAATAAAAATTTGTCCATTTCTAATGATAATGAAGTTTTTGCTATCCGAGAGGAATTTAATGAGCTTAATAAGTGTAATGAAAAATTACGAGAATTAAATTTGAGATTTGCAAAAAGAATTAAATTTCTTGAAAATGAAAATTCTTGTTTTAAAACTAAAGTTGAGTTTTTGCAAATCTCCCTAACTCAAAAAGATATTTTTCGTGAAAATCTCATGGACATAAATCACAATTTTAATATTTTAGAAAAGTCCAAGAAAGAGAGTGATTGTCGAGAAAAGACTCTTAGGGACAAGTTTGCCCCAATTGAGGGGGAGCGTGTTAACTTTCTAGGAGTTATAGAAAATTTAAATAAGGAGTCCCGTGAAATTGAGGAGTCTAAATTATTACTTGAGTCCAAAATTTTAAAATTGAAAACTGATTTACAAGACTCGAGTAGTTTTAGTAGTGGTTATAGCACATCTTGTTTAAATGCTTCCGTTGCTAAAGCTAAAACTATTGTTTGTTTTAGAGGGTCAACTTTATCCAAGGACTTTAGAAAAGGTCACACCTTAGTAACATTCCTCGTGTTTACACATGCTTACATTGTGGTAGGAAAGGTCACCTTATGTCATATTGCTTTGATCTTAAAAGAAGCCCTAGGAAGTCTATGTCTAGCATTTCATTAATTTCCAAATCCCATCATTTTAAATATACATCTATATGGGTTCGAAAATCATTTTTAGACACGCTAGATATTAGATTTGTTGATTCTCATTTTCTTTCACATGAAACCTCCCTTGCAAAATCTAAAGGTTCAATGTGTTAGTTTTGTTTGCATACTCTAGCTTTTTTTGCTTCATATTATATATCATTTCTAGGTGTATGCATGTTTAGTCATTTTTTAGTCATTATTTTATTTCATATCCAATGCTAGAAATCATTACTTGTTTATCTTTTGTATTATATTTCTTTTGTTTTCATTAAATGAAAAATACAAAAAGATTTTTAATGATTCCTCCTAGGCTTATAGATAACTCCTTTATTAAAATTACAATATTCCTCCTAGGCTTATACATAACAATATTCCTCCTAGGCTTATAGATAACTCTTACTGATCGTTTTGTTCAACTTTTTGAGATTTTGTGTGCAGTTAGGAAACCTCAAAATTGGTAAATTTACACAGCCTCATAATTAACATAAAGTGTTTGAATCATATGATATTTATTCCTTTGTTCAGCTCAACAGTTAAACTAAAACTTACAAATCTGAGATTCTAAGAAAGTACAAAGACTCGAAGCATATGCGCAATTAAATGACTGTAGCTGTAGACCTACATCGCCAATTAAGGGGATTAATCCTCTATATATCAATGTAACTATAAAGATATAGGCACTAAACTCAAATATGTAACATAGATTATTGTTCTTCATGATTTAACAATTCAAATGGTCAGTAACACACACACATAGACACAAATATATCAACTTTATTTGCATACTTATTCACATATAATAAACAAAGGATATTTGGGGAGTACCAGGTCAGTGTGCCAAAAAAATCCTTAAATATTGAAGCGTATGGCATGGGAATATTGAAGCGTATTCCATGGAAATTCTGAATACCTTTTAAGTCTTTTGATAATACATCTTTTGGAGATACCTCTCACTTTCCAAATGAGTAAACTAATCATTTAGAGTTTAGGGGGGGGGGGGGGGGGGGTTGCTGAGCCTGTTTGATCTTAGAACTATTTTTTGAATTGTTGTTTCTATATGCTTCTTCTTTGAACTCTTCTTTTATGAGAATTTCACTTTATTCTTAATCATGGAATGAAGAGCGAGGATTTTGAATATTCTCTCCTACTACCTGAGCACCTGCCTTAGTTAAAATCTTTAGACTGGATTCTGGGGCTGGGAAATCTTTAGCTATGTGATCACATGTCTTTACTTGATTATTTGGAGAAGGGACTTCCTGATCTTCATGTTTAATTTCTAATTGATGACCTGCAACTTCTTGATTATTACCTACTTTTCCTGGATCATAAACATTATTGATGATGATTGGAGCTGCCATATTGGATATATCATGTTGAACTTGATCATTAAAGTGTTGTACCTCTTTCCTGTTGTTATGTTTGTCCACTGGTTCATTATTGTTGTTGTCTTTCTCCACTGGTTCACGAAGGTAGTAAATAATATATGAATAATGGTGTTATTATAGCAAAGTTGTAGAAAAACAAATATCTGTACTATGCCAACTAAGTAATGTGCTATTTAAGATAATTAGCATGTATGATTTTACCACAATTCGTAATAACTTATTAAAGCATGTCCTTGAAAGAAGTATGATGATGGTGCAACTCACACACAACCTATGTTTTTTGTTTTGTGGTTGTAAAGTGCAAATAATAAGCAAAATGAACATTATAAAAAATATATAACATTAAGACTTCAAAAACAGAAATAGAACAGAGAGAATATCTTATCTAAACATTAAAGCTTAAGTAGTGCAATATTCACTGCAAAAAAAATGATCACTGCAAAAAAAATGATCACTTAAGAATGTAGTCAAATTTCATACAGTTAATCAAAATTTGATATATTCATTTCCACATTTCATACTTCAAGACATAATATCTACTAAAAGCACACCAAATACACAAATAATGCATTCATTTCCTCTGCTTTATCAACACCAATATTTAGATGAAACTATTAAAATAAAAAGACTTTTTTTAACATAGCAACAAACAAAATTGTAATGAAAACTAATTAAAACCTAAAGTTCGAATATATATTACCTAAGGTTCTAAAAAACGCGGGGCGTGATCGAGGCGTGGAGGTCAAGCCTTAAGCCTTAGAAGCCTAGGCGGGTTTAAGCGTAGAAAGGCGTGAAAAGGCGTTTAGGCATTCTTAATATATTTTAATATTTTTACACCATAACAAGGCTATTAAAATACTAAAATTGTACATATCATAAAAATATGTCTGAATATATGAAAATTAAAATACTATTTGATTATTTTGGATGAGATAATGGTTAGATTAGTTAAAAAATTCTTTAAAAGGCGATATCGTTTCAGTAAAACATTGTTGTTTTTAGAAAAAAGTGCGTCTTAAGGGGTTTACTAAGCATAAGGCGTGAAAAACTTAAGGCGAGGCGTCTGGCCCAAGCCTTAAGCTTAGGCGTGCCTAGGCGGAGACTAGGCGGGTACCTTATCAATATCTCAA
Organism: Sambucus nigra; assembly: GCA_949130495.1. NCBI lineage: Eukaryota > Viridiplantae > Streptophyta > Magnoliopsida > Dipsacales > Adoxaceae > Sambucus > Sambucus nigra. The sequence continues at coordinate 147,646,511 of OX422214.1, read as the reverse complement.
GCACCATGAGCCCAAAACTTTTGAATGAACCCTGAAACAATTAAGAGGAGAAGTACATATTGATATTGACATCCATCTTTATCCCTAATGCAAATCTATTGACAGAAACTACCATTTTTACATAAAGAATACTTCAAATACATTTTGATCAAATGTAATGGATCCCACCATAATTATTTTTTATCTAATATAACGTATGATCTTGAAGCTCCACTGAATATGAATAATGCAAAATAAAAGTAATTAAGTAGTTTTTACAAATAAAAAATTACATATTATACATTTTTTTCTCCACTCAAATCATTATGTCAATCATAAAACAAAAAAATATCATCCAAACTTACACAAATAACATAACCCCAAACCATAAAGTAATCCCAATTTCAACAATAAAACCCAAACATCTATAATACACACACATGTGAAGAGAAAGGGAGAGGGCGATAAATAATAGATTATCTCAAATAGATCCAATCTTCAACCACATCCCAACCTAACTTATAAAAAAAGACAATAAAGAACAAAGGTTAAATAGATAATAATTCTGAATCACATGGGATGACAATAAATAACCTTGCTACAAAAGGAAATAAATATAAGTAAAAAAATCATCGTATTGCATTTGATTTACTTTAAAGTAAAAATAACAAACATTATGTTAGTCATTTTGTCAAACACTTGTCAAGTAACTATGATAAGATAATTTTGAAAAATCGTTAAACTTACTAACATAGATACCATTAATGGAAATACATTCATAAGATTCTCGGGTGCTCCCACTAATATTTAATCTTAGACACCAGCAAAGTAGAAAAATAGTTACAACATAATGTGACACCCCGACTAATTAAATACCAGGTAGCTACTCCTTTATTAAAATTAATACAAAATGCCAAGTTGGTCCAGTTAATAGCATCACTTTCGAACACATTTTTAATGATTACTAACCACCTAGTATTTAAAAAGTGAGTTGCCAAATATTAAATTAAATCTGATTAACATGCAATAAATGAAATATAGAAATGTAACACAACCATTCACGATAAAGTCCAACTATAGTAAATCATCAAGTAAAAATGAGTGTAGAGGAAATACTCCTCACAACAATCCCAATAAGGAAAGAAATAAAACAAGTCTGCATCCTGAATTAATTACAAACCAAAAGTCTGAATAACTGAAAGAAATGAAATGTCTCTAAAAGAAATGGGCGACATGCCCTGCAACTGATGAAATCTGAATATAAAGTCAAGGCAAATGAAGCGTCTACTAGCAAGGCCCTGTAACTTCCATCATAGCTACAGCTCGTCACCTGACTGGAAATACTATGCATGGTGTCCTTGTGGCTGGGCACCTAAAAAGGTTTTTACAAAAAGTAGATTTGAAAGCAAACGGGTCAGAGCCCGAAAGTGGAGAGTATTTTAAAAATAGCAAGTGTTTTAATGACATTAAAACAATGAATGCAAAATACATGTTAGGACGTGCTCTCACATGAAATACTCACCTCTCGACTAATTGTGCACTCCTAACGTACCGTACCCATGCAAGTGATTCTCAAATCTAACTAAACCGACATAAGTTCTAACCTTTCCACTCGATTCACAATATGAATTACCAATATCATCACTTAAACAGATAGCTTTAATTAAACTTGGATTCCCAATTGTTAACATTTCAATTCACATCATATTATCCCTTTTTAACTTCTCAAGGAGTTACTATAAATTATTCTCGCAATTAAACATCACAATTCCTTTTCATTTAACTGTATATTATTCACATCATAAATATACAATATAGGCACCCCGAGGCTAAGCTGCGGTGAACACATACTCTGCTATCCATCCCGGTACATCACGTACATAAGGATTACAAATTCCGAATCTCTCAGGAATTGTTAGAATAAGCACAACACACAAAAATGGAGGCGAACATAATTCAACATATCCATGGGTCACGTACATACCTACGCTCCATAGTCAGCTGGCTTATTAACTCACAAATAAGTCATTCTAGTATTATGTTCTCTAGGCACCAATCTAAATCCGGGCACACAAGGAGTAGATGGCCCTAAGCGAACGTAAACCTCCCGTGATAGCAAGTATGGTAGGTATGTCATACACATAAAATCATATACATATACTAAGCATGCACACGTCTTAGTACTCATCGTATTTTATTAGAGGTATACTTCTCATTCTTATACCAATACACGTGTCCCCGGTATATATATACACATCATCCATTATCCTCACGTCGTAATTAGTTATACGCGTCCTAACCCATAATTACCATTTGGTTCAAATCACTCTTCTATATTTTACTCCCCAATATATCCCGAATATCCCAACTATATCAATTAGTCATCAAGGTAAGGTTATCTCTACCATTATCCAAGGTTACGGGACACTAGAAATCAAATCAGGCCAAAAAGACCAAACTGTCAACTCGTTAGAAGTCTAGTTCGAACGAGGTCGTTCGAACGAGAGTTCGTTCGAACGAAGTGGGCATCTAACGAGATCTCGTTCGAACGAAAGGCATCGAACGAACATCCCACTCGTTAGAAGGCAAACTGTCAACTCGTTAGAAGCTCGTTCGAACGAGCTCGTTCGAACGACTTGGGCAGGTCTTCTAACGAGGTGACAGTTCGAGCCCAGAAAATTCCTCTTACGTTTTTCACCAATTTTCTCACCTCAAAACTCCTCCAAAAATTATTCCAACAATATTTTAAGGTTCCTCAACATTCCTAAACATTCTTAGGTCATAATCTAGCACATTCATGGGATCGAATCATCGTATACAACACCTAATTATTAAATCTCCCAAAGTTTTCCCCAAACCTTATGAGTATGAACCCTAGAATTTGAAATCATCAATATCCATAACTACATCCGTTTTCCATCATGAAAAGTTGTATTTTGTTTAGTATAATCACCCAATAACATTCTACATGCAATCCCTATATCATAACTTGAATTTCTATTTCCAATTTCATGGGTTTTCATCAAACTCCCAATGTAATGTAATAAATTTAAATTCTAAGCATGGAAGAAACATTCGCTTGAAATTAACGTAATTAAACCACTTGCCTCTGATCTTTCTCTGAATTTGATGTTGAATTGATGAAGGTTGGTCTCTCTCTCTCTCTTTTTCTCTGCAGAATTCCCTTCCTCGCTCTCTCTCTACTAGTTTTTCTCCAAGATGACAATGGTGGTTTGGAGGTTGCCTTAGGAACTCTTAGAACTTTTTCCAATAACTCCCGTAGCCCATTAAGTCATTTAGTGTTGTTAGTGGGTTTAGTGGTTAAAGACTAAATCAGATTTTAACCTCTAATTTTCGTGGGTTTTAATTCCCAAAATTCTGCAATTACCAAATTACCCTTTTGGGTTGCCGGTATGGCCCAAAAATTCCCCGGGACCCAAACTAAACTCCCGACTAGTGTTTTCTGACTACTTCGACCCTTACGGATACGTTGGCGCACTCAAAAGGATCATACGGTTGATAAAACTAAAATTTGATTTTTAAATTAAAAATTATATTCCTGATGCGACTGTCACGCGCGTCCCAACAAGATTTTCCCAAATTACCGTATTTCAATCTCGCGACAATTTCAATAGTTTCAATATTCATATAACATCATATGTATACACATTATAATCAAATACCAACTCACATCTCGTTAGTATTTTATCCGGATTAATTCTCAATTAATTCACATTTAATTTAATTAATCCCATAAATAAATATCGATAAAAATGCGGGGTATTACATACTTCCCCCCTAATAACAGAATTTCGTCCCGAAATTCATAACTAGAAAGTACCTGGTAAAAACAACTGTGGATAACGTTCGCGCATCTCATCCTCGCGCTACCATGTGGACTCCTTGACATTATGATGCCGCCACTGAACACGTACTAACGGAACTATCTTTGACCGCAGTGTCCGCTCACTTCGGTCCAAAATAGCAATCGGCCCCTCCTCGTAGGAGTTATCGGGTGGAGATCAATGTCCTCCAAAGCAATGTGAGAATGAGCCAAATCATCTCTAAGATATTTCCTTAGCGAGGAAATATGAAACACATCATGAATCCTGTGTAGATGCTCCGGTAACCTAAGTCTATACGCAACAGACCCAATCCTCTCGATGATAGGAAATGGTCCCACGTATCTCGGTGACAACTTCCCCTTCTTCCCAAATCACATAATCCCCTTCATAGGAGATACTCTGAGTAAAACCTGGTCCCCCACTTGGAACTCCCTGAAGACTCTCTTCGCATCGGCGTAGCTCTTCTGCCGATCCTGAGCTACCCGAATGCGGCTCCGTATCAATTCTATCCTCGTCGAAGTATCCTGAATGACTTCCGGCCCAAGTAGTTTGTTGTCCCCCACCTCTAACCAACATGCTGGGGAACAACAAGGTCTACCGTACAACGCCTCAAATGGAGCCATGCCAATGGTGAACTGGTAGGAGTTGTTGTAATCAAACTCCACCAGTGGAAGATACTGCTCCCATCCACCCCCGAAGTCAATGATGCACATCCGCAACATGTCCTCCAACATCTGATTTGTACGCTCGATTTTCCCATCGGTCTGCGGATGATAAACCGTACTCAACCGTAATTCCGTGCCCATGGCCTCCTGAAAACTCTCCCAAAATCGTGAAACAAATATCTTGTCTCTGTCAGACAGATATTTAGGGGCACACCGTGAAGTCTCACTATTTCTGCAATAAAGAGCTGGGCATACTGTCCCGTAGTGTAGTCTATCCTTACGGGTAGAAAATGAGCGACTTTGGTCAACCTGTCCACAATCACCCAAATGGATTCGTGACCTCTCTGTGACGTAGGCAACCCCGTGATAAAATCCATGGAGATGCTCTCCCACATCCACATCGGGACCTCTAATGGCTGTAGAAGTCCTGCCAGTCTCTGATGATCCATTTTTACTAGCTGACAAGAGGCGCATTTAGAAACAAACACGGTAATATCTCTCTTCATCCCACTCCACCAATACTGTCGTCTCATATCTTGGTACATTTTGTCCCCACCGGGATGTACCGCGAACCGTGAGCCGTGCGACTCTTCCATCACCTCGTATCGCAATTCCTCCCCTTCCGGAACTACTAGTCTCCCATTGAAGCGTAATCCCCCGTCTGAACTAACGGTATAGGACTCGGCTCCCTCTGCTAGTAATCGAACTATCTGCTCCTGACAGAACGAGTCATCTGCTTGTGCCTTTACCACTCTCGTGACAATCTGCGATGTAACAGTCATCACCAACATGAATGATCGGGCCACTGCATCCTGGTGTCCCAACTCCTTCCACTTTGCCTTCCATACCCCTACCACCTCATCTACTGGCCTACGGCTCAACGCGTCTGCTACCACGTTAGCCTTCCCCGGGTGATATTGGATATCAAACTGATAGTCCTTCATAAATTCAAGCCACCTCCGTTGCCGCATATTCAACTCCTTTTGCGTGAACAGGTACTGTAGGGACTTGTGGTCTGTGAACAATCGAAACTTCTCCCCCAAAAGGTAATGTCTCCAAATTCGAAGGGCAAATACAACTGTCGCTAACTCCAAGTCATGGGTGGGGTAATTCTTCTCATGAGGCTTAAGCTTACGGGAAGCATAAGCTATGGCCTGACTCTCCTGCTGCAATATACCTCCAAGTCCTTGTAAGGACGCATCGGTGTAAACTAGATACTCAACTCCCGGTCTCGGCAACGCTAACACAGGTGCTGAGGTCAACTTATCCTTCAACTCATCAAATGCTAACTGACAGACATCACTCCAAATGAACGGCACACATTTTCGAGTTAGATGTGTCAAAGGACCCGTCATCTTTGAGAAACCCCTAATAAACCTCCTGTAGTATCCTGCTAGGCCCAAGAAACTACAGATCTCAGTCGGTGTCGTGGGCTGTCCCCACTCCCTCACCGCGGATACCTTCCCCGGATCAACAGATATTCCCCGGTCGAAAATAATATGCCCCAAAAACTGAACCTCCTTTAGCCAAAACCCGCACTTCTCATACTTTGCATACAGCTCGTTCTGACATAGCGTTTGCAAAACCTACCTCAAATGCTCGGCGTGCTCCTCCTCTGCCTGGGAGTAAACCAGAATGTCATCAATGAAGACAATGACGAACTGGTCCAGGAACTTTCTGAAGAACCTATTCATCAAGTCCATAAACACAGCTGGAGCGTTGATCAAGCCAAAAGGCATAACCCGAAACTCGTAGGAACCATATCTGTTAAGAAAGCAGTCTTCGAGACGTCCTCTTCCATGATACGCAACTGATGGTATCCTGATCGCAAATCAATCTTTGAGAAGAAAGAAGATCCTCTCAACTGGTCGAATAAGTCATCGATTCGGGGCAACGGATACTTATTCCGTATCGTGAACTTATTCAACTCCCGGTAATCCACACACAACCTCAACGATCCATCCCTCTTCTTAACGAATAACACAGGGGCACCCCACGGCGAAGTACTCCTCCGTATAAAACCCTGACCCAACAACTGCTCAATCTGATCCCGTAACTCTCTCATCTCAGCTGGAGCCATGTGCGTGGGCAATAGGCTGAGTGCCCGGCGTTAAATCAATCACCAAATCTATCTCCCTACTCGGAGGTAGTCCAGGTATATCCTGAAATACATCGGCGAACTCTCGAACAACCGGAATCGAATCAAGTGGTATCACCACTTCCTTAGAGGTCTCTTCCTCTATATAATACAAGTGGGTGGACGATCCTCCCTCAGGACGAGGCATCGCCACCAAAAATATCTCCTGCCCGGGAATGGCAAAGATAATACTCCTACTAAAACAGTCAATCATGGCTCGGTACGCAACTAGCCAATCCATACCAATAATGACATCATACTCGGTCATCTCTAACACTAACATATCCGCGGGTAAAGTAAACCTCCCAATCTCTATACCCACACCTCTACACATAAGCGAAATCATGGAACCCCTACTCAACGGTGAGTCTACACAAGTAGCGGTGCTCTTTGCGGTGTTTAACAACCCAATGGTGCGTGCAAATCTCATAGCAATAAAACAACGTGTAGCCCCCGTGTCAAACAAAATACGCCCCATAGTCCCCTGAATAGAGAACATACCCTCAATGGCTGGTGGATCCTGTGGGGCTGCGACCTGTTGGAGCTGATACACTCTCCCATACTGAAGCTTCCCCTGCTGAACTGGGACCGCCGGAATGGGTGGTAATGCTGCCATCTGTGGTGGTACCGGGAGGGCGGCGGGAAACATAGGCCTCTGTGGCTCCTGTCGAGCACCCTGCTGCTGCTGCGGGGCCCTGCCCCTATCAGGACACTCCTGACGTTTGTGGCCAATCTTACCACAAATGAAACACTTCCCCTGGAAGTTTCCCCCTCGCTGTCCCTGCTAACCACGGCCCTAGTGATCGTTACCATTTCTGCCCTGGCCTTGCTAGCCCTGGTGAAACTGCTGCTGTTGACCATTTTGACCCTGCTGGTCCTGATGGCCGTTCGGACCCTACTGGCCCTGCCTAAAACCTCCCTGTCCGTGCCTAAGATTCCTTGATCGGAATCTCTTAGGATCCCCCTGTTGGGAACCCTGGTCACCCTGCCTGTACTATCCCTGAGTAGAATGTTCCCCGCTGGCACCATTTCCCCCGGTCCTGCCCTGATGGCTGGACTCTCCTGATCGCTTCCCCTCTGTCAAGTGAAAGCGGTGGTCCTGGCAATAGAGCAATGCAGCGTTAACCACATCAGAGTAAGTGGACAACGATAGATTCCCCAACAAGTGCTGGCGGATCCTCCAAGTCAACTCATCTGTAAACTTCTGAATCTTCTTTTCTTCTGTCGGTATCTCATCCGGGACAATATTCATCAAATTTGTGAATTCGGCCTCATAGTCGGCCACAGTCTTACCCTCCTGTCTAAGGCTCATCAACTTCCTCCTCATTTCCGTATGAACAGCTGACGGAAAATATTTGCGATCGAACCGCACCCAAAACTCCTGTATAGAAAGAGTATCTCTCTCCTCTGCGGTGGTAATAGACTCCCACCACTGCAATGTAGAACCTACTAGCTTGAAAGTAGCTAGTATCTGCTTCTGAACATCGGTGCACTCATACATCCTCAGGTGCCTCTGAATATCCTTCCTCCACTGACTAGATACCACAACATCGGAGCTACCTACGAACTCCAGAGGGTGTGCTTTCAGAAAATCATCTCGAACATGTTCCCAAGAAGACGGGAATGCATGTGCCTGAACTGGCACGGCTACTGGCGCCTGGGGTGGTGCCTGATGTACAACGGCAAGAGCGGCGTTTACCGCTTGGGCTACAATGGCTGTAACCTCAGCGGCATTCATGGTGCCCTGTACTGGAGTTGGCTGTGGCTCGGGCTGTGCATCCCTAGGAACTCGCTGCGCACATCGTGGAGGCATCTGAAATAAGAGTAAAGTCTATAAGTTCGCAGTTATAAACTTAAAATAGCTGAAGAGTGAATCATACATAAAGTAATACAACAGTCCTAAAATATAAGGCTCTACATCAAAGAAAGCTCAGCAGAAACATAATAAGCCGTACAGATCCTAATGGACACTAGAACCTGATGCTCTGATACCACCTGTGACACCCCGACTAATTAAATACCGGGTATCTACTCCTTTATTAAAATTAATATAAAATTCCAAGTTGGTCCAGTTAATAACATCACTGTCGAACACATTTTTAATGATTACTAACCACCTAGTATTTAAAAAGTGAGTTGCCAAATATTAAATTAAATCTGATTAACATGCAATAAATGAAATATAGAAATGTAACACAACCATTCACGATAAAGTCCAACTATAGTAAATCATCAAGTAAAAATGAGTCTAGAGGAAATACTCCCCACAACAATCCCAATAAGGAAAGAAATAAAACAAGTCTGCATCCTGAATTAATTACAAACCAAAAGTCTGAATAACTGAAAGAAATGAAATGTCTCTAAAAGAAATGGGCGACATGCCCTGCAACTGATGAAATCTAAATATAGAGTCAAGGCAAATGAAGCGTCTACTAGCAAGGCCCTGTAACTTCCACAATAGCTACAGCTCGTCACCTGACTGGAAATACTATGCATGGTGTCCTTGTGGCTGGGCACCTAAAAAGGTTTTTACAAAAAGTAGATATGAAAGCAAACGGGTCAGAGCCCGAAAGTGGAGATTATTTTAAAAACAGCAAGTGTTTTAATGACATTAAAACAATGAATGCAAAATACATGTTAGGACGTGCTCTCACATGAAATACTCACCTCTCGATTAATTGTGCACTCCTAACGTACCGTACCCATGCAAGTGATTCTCAAATCTAACCAAACCGACATAAGTTCTAACATTTCCATTCGATTCACAATATGAATTCCCAATATCATCACTTAAACAGATAGCTTAAATTAAACTCGGATTCCTAATTGTTAACATTTCAATTCACAGCATGTTATCCTTTTTTAACTTCTCAAGGAGTTACTATAAATTATTCTCGCAATTAAACATCACAATTCCTTTTCATTTAACCGTATATTATTCACATCATAAATATACAATATAGGCACCCCGAGGCTAAGATGCGGTGCACACATACTCTGCTATCTATCCCGGTACATCACGTACATAAGGATTACAAATTCCGAATCTCTCAGGAATTGTTAGAATAAGCACAACACACAAAAATGGAGGCGAACATAATTCAACATATCCATGGGTCACGTACATACCTACGCTCCATAGTCAGCTGACTTATTAACTCACAAATAAGTCATTCTAGTATTTTGTTCTCTAGGTACCAATCTAAATCCGGGCACACAAGGAGTAGATGGCCCTAAGCGAACGTAAACCTCCCGTGATAGCAAGTATGGTAGGTATGTCATACACATAAAATCATATACATATACTAAGCATGCACACATCTTAGTACTCATCGTATTTTATTAGAGGTATACTTCTCATTCTTATACCAATACACGTGTCCCCGGTATATATATACACATCATCCATTATCCTCACGTCGTAATTAGTTATACTCGTCCTAACCCATAATTACCATTTGGTTGAAATCACTCTTCTATATTTTACTCCCCAATATATCCCGAATATCCAAACTATATCAATTAGTCATCAAGGTAAGGTTATCTCTACCATTATCCAAGGTTACGGGACACTAGAAATCAAATCAGGCCAAAAAGACCAAACTGTCAACTCGTTAGAAGTCTCGTTCGAACGAGGTCGTTCGAACGAGAGTTCGTTCGAACGAAGTGGGCATCTAACGAGATCTCGTTCGAAAGAAAGGCATCGAACGAACATCCCACTCATTAGAAGGCAAACTGTCAACTCGTTAGATGCTCGTTCGAACGAGCTCGTTCGAACGACTTGGGCAGGTCTTCTAACGAGGTGACAGTTCGAGCCCAGAAAATTCCTATTACGTTTTTCACCAATTTTCTCACCTCAAAACTCCTCCAAAAATTATTCCAAAAATATTTTAAGGTTCCTCAACATTCCTAAACATTCTTAGGTCGTAATCTGGCACATTCATGGGATCGAATCATCCTATACAACACCTAATTATTAAATCTCCCAAAGTTTTCCCCAAACCTTATGAGTATGAACCCTAGAATTTGAAATCATCAATATCCATAACTACATCCGTTTTTCCATCATGAAAAGTTTTATTTTGTTTAGTATAATCACCCAATAACATTCTACATGCAATCCCTATATCATAACTTGAATTTCTATTTCCAATTTCATGGGTTTTCATCAAACTCCCAATGTAATGTAATAAATTTAAATTTTAAGCATGGAAGAAACATTCGCTTGAAATTAACGTAATTAAACCACTTACCTCTGATCTTTTTCTGAATTTGATGTTGAATTGATGAAGGTTGGTCTCTCTCTCTCTCTCTTTCTCTGCAGAATTCCCTTCCTCGCTCTCTCTCTACTAGTTTTTCTCCAAGATGACAATGGTGGTTTGGAGGTTGCCTTAGGAAACTCTTAGAACTTTTTCCAATAACTCCCGTAGCCCATTAAGTCATTTAGTGTTATTAGTGGGTTTAGTGGTTAAAGACTAAATCAGATTTTAACCTCTAATTTTCGTGGGTTTTAATTCACAAAATTCTGAAATTACCAAATTACCCTTTTGGGTTGTCGGTATGGCCCAAAAATGCCCCGGGACCCAAACTAAACTCCCGGCTAGTGTTTTCTGACTATTTCGACCCTTACGGATACGTTGGCGCACTCAAAATGATCATACGGTTGATAAAACTAAATTTTTTTTTATTATTAAAAATTATATTCCTGACGCGACTGTCACGCGCGTCCCAACAAGATTTTCCCAAATTACCGTATTTCAATCTCGCGACAATTTCAATAGTTTCAATATTCATATAACATCATATGTATACACATTATAATCAAATACCAACTCACATCTCGTTAGTATTTTATCCGGATTAATTCTCAATTAATTCACATTTAATTTAATTAATCCCATAAATAAATATCGATAAAAATGCGGGGTATTACACATAATAAGGAAAAAAATGAAAACACCCAAACCTGAAAATAAAGAACCAACCTCATTTGAGCTCCAACTATATATACATGTTTCAAGATCATAAAAAAGAATATTGTTAGTAACTCAAAAATCGAAAATTTAAAAAACTCAAAAATTAACTATTTTTGTAACTAAAAGAAACCCAAATCAAAATTAAAAAAAAAAACAAACCCAGAAGTCTTTGGATCTGTGGGTGTGTGAGAAAACTTTAATGTGTGTGTACATGTGTAATAAGGTGAAAGAGAGAGAGATTCAGAATAGGTCTATTTGCATGTGTCTTTGTGTGTAGGTGCGCGTGGAGGTAGAAGGGGAGGAAGACGACTAAGTCGGAGGTGGAGGTAGAAGGGGAGGGGGACGGCTGCAATGGAGAAGTGAGATGGAGAGAGTGAGTGAGGCCACATAATAGTGAGCTAGAGAATGATATGGGGCCGGTAGGGTTAGCGATGGATGAGTTTGGTAGAGAAAGTCAAGATTTCAAATTAAAGGTGTTTATGAGGTGTATTACTCTTGCAGCCTTGAGGAATTTATGTGTAACTTAATTTTTTATGGGGTAAAAGAGGGAACACATGAATAATTTATCTTATGACATCATAATTATCTCTTATAACATACATAAGTTTTACTCCTTATTATATAGATATATACCTCACTTAACATACCTATTAAAATACCCATTTTAAAAAATAGTAAAAAAATGTATATTTTAACCAAATGTAGTATACATGATCTACATAATAAGGAGATCATCTACAAAACAAACATAAAAAATTCAATCCGAAAGTGGATGATATGTAAAGTGGGTATATATGTGCATTTTCGATCGTTCAAATTTTTTCTATCATCTCACCCACTTTCGGGTTGAATTTGTTGATTTTTTTTGTAGATGATCTCCTTACTATGCAAATCATGTAAATTTGGTTGAAAAATATATTTTTTTACTATTTTTTTAAAAGCGGTATGTTCACAAGTATGTTAAGTGAGTTATGTTAGAGAGTCTTACTATATATATATGTGTGTGTGTGTGGGAATATTATGATATTGCATGTATAAATAATAAAATTTTATACATACATGAATTGATAATATTATTTAATACATATGTACTATATGTATATTTTATATTAGTACATACGTGTATAAAACTATATAAAAGTATTATCTATGTATTGATAATATCATTTAACATATAGATTTTAGTATACTATATAATTCAATGATACATACATAAATGTAATTTTGTGTATATGTACATATATAATTTTTATTCATTATAATTACACATATATAAATGTATTGTATATGTATATCATATATTAAGGTATAAATAAATAAAAATATAGAGAATGGACAATTTTGAATTGAAAAACAGAAACAAAATTTAGAAAATACAATTTTGTTTTTTCCCCCTTCTAAAAACATGATTATAATACATAAAACATTATAATTAAGTATTTAAAACAGGTGTGCCAAATGAAAATTCTTTCCAGAATTTTATTTAAACATAGAAAGTAATATTATAATTCATAACCGAACATACCCTAAGTATGTTGAGGGTATTTTTATGAATCAAATTCTAATGCATGCAATTTTGAAGGAAATAAGAAATATCGAGTTGTTTGGCAAAATTTACTTAATATAAATTTATCCTTCCTCATCATTACTCAAGGTTTATTCACGTCTGATCCCGATAATATTATATATTTTGTCTTTGTTTCATTCTCTAATCTCTCAAAAGGATGAAGAGACTCAAAATTAGGACACAAATGTAAAATATATGTATAATCACGCGTCCTTGACTTGATTGTTGTATTTATTCTTGCTTGACCAAACAACACTTTGAGTCTTAGTATATGTTACTCTTGAATGTTTTATGTTCAAGAATTCAAGACCGGACTCCACCAAAGCTTCATTACGGAGACTTATGGTGAAGGTAATATATTTGGATGACTTAGAACACCCATGGTTTAACCTAACTAAAATCTCAATTTTCATAAATCTAAAAATGAGTTAACATTGTGCGAGTATGCTGTTTCGATTTTTTTTATTTTCATATGCCATATACATTTCTTGTATAAACACATTTTGAAAATGTGCATATTATGTATTTAGGAGACTTGGCTTTGTTTCAAAGAATTTTTTATGAGTTTTACATCTTTCGCTAAAGTGTAAGCACAATTCGCTACACGCGAAGTGCCTTTGCAAAATGAACAAAATCGTTATCTGTGTGGAAACTTGGTTCGCCGATGTCTCATTACAATGAATAGCTCCCTTGCTTCATTGAATAAGTTCCTAGTTTCCCACAACTCCTTCCAGACTTTTGGGCATGTTGTTTGTGGTTTATTAAACTTCCCAGCGAATGTTGTCATATTTGAATTTCATATGTCTTTAATTGATAGTTTCCCTCGAAATTTGTGCAAAAACTATTACAACCACATCTTTAGTGTTTGATAATTAATCCGTTGTTAGTGGGTTAAGGTGCACATTGTTTTCCACTTGAACTTCTTTTGGAAGTTTGGGAGGATATTTGGTTCTCTCTATATTTCCATTGATAGAGAGAGGTTTAATAATTTATGGGAACTTATTTCTTTGATAGAAAACTATTTGCTGAAAATATTTATTTCTTAAAAAAAAAAAATCTTCAAGTCTTTTTAAATATATATTTTTTTCATTTAGAGTTTAAATTGAACAAATAATTTCCAGTGCTATTCTTGAGAGAATTTAAATTTTCTATATCTAAAATTACTTTTGAGTTTATTTTGAGTAAGGCATACATCTTGAAACACGTATTCCAACTTTTAAGATTCTCACATCCTAGGAAGTTAGAAACACACTTAGTTGTTTCCCTTGATTTTTATATTGATTGGATCAAAAGTTCATCTTTACCTGAAGAAAATTTTGATTTGTTTGATTTTCAAAGACATTGGTTGCTAACTAAAACCTATCATGGTTGTGAAGATGATTCAAACTATTGACATCTTCCCGAGTCGAAAGATATGTTGTGAAGAACATTAATGGAAGTTTTGCACAAGATATTGTAAAGCATAGTTCCAACCTTGGAAGTCCTACTACAGTTTATTTATTATTCGTTCGACCTAAGTTTTTTTTATTGTGGTATTTTTTCTCGTATATCCTTGTGTTGTTTGATTGTCTATCTTTTCCAGATTTTTATTCATCACTTTTATCTAATAAGATATAATCGAATTTGAATCATTAAGGCAAACTTTACAATATAGATATATGATTATTTATTTTCCAATAAAATGATTTAAAAGAAGATATTATCTCTATCTCAATAATATATCTTAATTGGATAGTTAAGTTAAATCGTTATATTTTGTCAGTTTTTCCCTATCCCATCTCTATGCATAAACATTCTAAAAAAGTTGGCTAAGACAAAAAAAATGACAAGAGGTGTTCTGTTCAAGCACTATATCGAATGAGACGTAAAATTTATATGATATTTTAAAAATGACTTGCTTAAAATTTATGATACATGTCTTCTCCAAGACTAAAATTTATATAAGCACTTAAATAATTGAGGCGCGTAACCACTTTTTCTATGTGTATACATATGAGTTTGACATCGATTCCAATGATATGACCATGTTTGCGAAGAAGTTTAGAAAAATTATCAAGTTTAAAAAACAATCGAAAGATGTAAAGAAGTTTGAGAAAAATAAGTATAACAAGGTCGATCAATTACTTAAAATTCCTAATGATAATTTTAAGAGTCACGAGTCAGATAGATTCTTTAGTTGTGAGGGTTATAATAGGGCAGTTAAGTGTCCCACTAAACTAAGGAAGGAGGGAAAGAAATCGAAGGCGTATAATGCCACCCTTAGTGATTGTGATCCGGAAGATAGACCCCATTCCCCCATTGAGCGCAACTATGCCACGTTCGTGAATAGTTATGAGAGCCCAAATAAAAATTCTTCCCATTAAGTTAGTTCCAAGAATGAAACTTTCGAGGGAATTGTTTGTGGTTCCTAAGTGAGTGATGGTGGAAAGAGTGGAGAAGTAGATGAGGATGATAAAGAGTAGGAGGAGAGTGAACTCTAAGTTGCTTTCTGTGAGTTGTATATGGAATCGTTGAAATTGAAAAAGTCAAACTAGAAGTTAGAGGTTAAAAAAAGATGCCATAGGTGATAATAATACTAAATTGATTGAGGAACTAAGGGAATGTGAGAGGACTCTTAAGGAGATGCTCGACTTTGTTGAGGGTAAGAGAATTATCCTTCGAGGTTTGACAAAGGTTATAAAGAAAGAGATTCTTGAGTTTGAAGAGTCTAGGAATTTACTCGAGTCCTAGATAGATTATCTATAAGAGAGATTGAGAGATTGAGAGATTTGAGTTATGTCAAATTTAATTTGGAATTTAGGTCGGAGATATTGGATAAAATGTTAGGCACTGCCCGAATCAAAGATGACAAGTGTAGGAATGGCTTCAATATTCCAAATGCTTCCATTACCAAATCTAATACCATGATCTTGAGAGAGTCAACCATTATTGGGAGAGTTAGAAAAGGTCAACCCTTAGGTGACACCCATCTCTGTGTCTACACATGCACACATTATGATAGTAAAAGTCACCTTAGACTTGTTGATTCTCGAATTCTTGCACATGATACTTCTCATGCTATATCTAATGGTTGATTGTATTCTCGTGATTGCATACACTAGCTTTTGTACTTCATGATCTATGTGTTTGCTAGTTGTATGTGGTTTGAGTCTTTTGTATTTTGATTTTTCATTTATTATATCTTATTGAAAACAACAAAAATATTTTGTTTGTCTTTTAATTTTTTTTAAATTGGTATTGTTTTGAAAAAAATTTAAAATTCAAAAATATTTTTTTGTTTATGTGTAATTTAGTTTTACATATTTTATGTGGCATATTAGTGTATTTAAATTCACTTAATTCCATGTTTTCATGTGGCTAGGACATTTGATTATGATTTTCAATGCTTATATTTTTCTTAATCATGCTTGCACGTAGTTGTTTAACTTTGATATGCTCAATGGAATCACTTTGTATTTGCCTCCACACATACATGCACGAGATCTTTTGAACTTTAACTTCACATGTTATATTTAAGCTAAGTGAGATTTTCCCATATCAATCTTGTCATCTACATATCTATTGACTATGGAAGATTTATGCATGTAGGAACCATTGACTGTGACTATGTTGATTTTTATTAAAAATATGAGGATGCATGGGAAAGGGCTACGAAAGGAGCAAATCTCCTTTGCGAGAAAGCCAATGCCGGAAAGAGCCTAAAAACGAGAGGTAAAAAGAAAAGATTACAGGATAGCTAGTTTGTTTATTTGATTTTAAGAAATGGTATCTTCAAAAGAATTGCATCAATTATACTTATCATGTCATGATGCTATTGATTTGTAGAATCATCAAAATTTTAGGCTTGTGTACATTGTTATTATTTGTTCATTGAGTTCACTTTATCTATCACTTGAGGCAAAATCTTAGTTTGATGAAGTTTTGCGCTCAAATAGAACTCCTTGGACAGTTTTGATTGATTGGGTCATAATTCATTTATATGTAATTCATGGCCCTTCACTCCATCACACATGTTTAGACATATTGATACTATGATAGTGTGTAAAACTTATGTGGTTGTGTCGTTTTGTGGTCGTTTATACCTATATATATGTGCTAATGTGTCATTGTTATATTTTTCATATTTATATATATGGCATCATTTTTTTTGAGTCTTTGTGTTTGTATTTAATCCATGTTTGCCATAGTGCTTTATCTAGGGATCAAATTAGCATGCTATATGATCATATTGGTATCTCTTATTGCTTGTTTACATTGGTATCTTATGCTTAATTATGAATTCAAGTTGATATCACATTTTCATCAATGTTGGTATTAATTGATCATTGTTTGGATTATTTGTGCTTGTGTTTCCATGTTGTGTTTTTTTGCAATTTACACCACTGCATGATATCATTCTTTCTTTCTGAATTTCAATTGGTATCATATGTTCTCATATTTTGAGGGATATATGGTTTATGGGGCAAACCTCTCACCCTTCCACTATAAGCTCCTCTATCATTTCCTTTATTTCTTTCCTTTTTCTTACATGAATTTTCTTCAGTTCATTTTATGACCTATCAACTTTGATATTATTTTATGCAGGCTGCCTCTCGAGAGGTTACTGTTCCTTCAGAAGTGGGGACTACCCTCTCGTCTTCACCTACCCCCATTCGCAAATCCTCCTTCTTACTTGAGAGGAATTCCATTGTTGTTTCCTCTTTAAGCCTTTCCTAAGAGATTTCTTCTCAAAACTTTTAATGCTCACACTTATTTTTTTCCATTCAACTATCTTTGACATTTTCTACCTTTATTTATTCTAAAACTTTCTACTGTGTTCCCCACCTCTATAAGGGGGTCTTCTGTGGCCTCTCGTACTGTGTAGGTACTCACCTATCTTTTCGAATACTTGTCCTTTTCAAGTTTATTCGCCTGTTAGCTCATGACTTCTCTTGTTAACTTACTTGTACATTTGTCTTCCTAACAGGTGACTATAATGCCCAGTCTACCTATTAGGCTTCCACTTTATTCTTCAGTGGATAGTTAGCTTGCTGAGCCGACCATCACCACACCTTTAGAGGTATTTTTTAGAATTTTTTTACATGTGTTTTGGCACCTATATCAACTATTCTCACTCTGGCATTACTATATTTGAAATTTATGTTATAGGGATCCTTTTCACACAGCCCCGCCACTAGTGGGGGAATACTCCTACCTAAATGGGTTGCCATTCCTAGGTTTCCCATTTTTGCGAGGATATCTATTCCCATAGTCTATCTTCCCATTGATAGTAGGCCGTTGATTCAGCTCTTCCTA
This sequence comes from Sambucus nigra, assembly GCA_949130495.1. Classification (NCBI taxonomy): domain Eukaryota; kingdom Viridiplantae; phylum Streptophyta; class Magnoliopsida; order Dipsacales; family Adoxaceae; genus Sambucus; species Sambucus nigra. The sequence continues at coordinate 147,628,047 of OX422214.1, read as the reverse complement.
TCCAACATGTTTACAGTATATCTACGAGTGAATATGTTTCACAAGTTTCATCTTCAGTGCAAGTATTTATCTATCTTGCATTGTCATATATGTATTTTTTCTCTTCATTTGGTTTTTTCCTTATAATTTGTTTATTAGCAGGCTGGCATGAGTACCCTGATAGCCTTTACGATTGGTCTGATCTCTTTCCCCCTTCCCGAGGTTCAATTACTTAACTATTCTTTCCTTTAGTCTTTTGATAGGCCGTTACATTTTTTACTCTAGTTCAATTACAACTAAGTTCTTGCTCATTTTCTCTTCAGGCCAGTGTCAGTACTACGGTAACAATTATTTCTAGAGGGGTATACTAGTGACCATCTCAGCTGCCCCTTTACCTCAGGTATCTATTTCTTTCCTTTGGACTCTCTGTACTTGCCATTCTTTCTTTATTTGAGGGTATTTTTGGACTATGGTCTTACTTTCTTTCCAGGTAATCCCCTCACAGATCCTTGTTGCAGAGGAGTCTCCTTTGAGCTTACTTATGATAATCTCCTCGTTACATGTCTCTCAAGTATAATATTATACCTGGTACTTCACCCTTATTACCTTTTTTACTGTGTAAGGTAATTTGGTGACTTATTCTCTATTTCCTTATTTTTTAGGTTGGCACTATTACCGAGGCTCTTTTACTTGCACGCACTCTAGAGTTGACTCCCCAGGTATTCACTTTATACTAACACCTATTTCTTTCTTGCCCTTTAGGCTAGTGTGGCCGAGGTTCTTTTTCATGTGGGACACCTGGTTAGCACCGTGGAGGAGGCTCCCCAGGTATTTGTTTGAATATGCTCTTTTCTAATTTGCTTTTCCTGTACAATTGTTCGCTAACATTTTCTCGTCTCCCTATTTTTAGTGATGCGACTGTTCCTGTCACTGTGGAACAACTTGGGGAGGTTACTGTGAGTGAGGTATTATGTCGTTATACTTTATTCGCTCTTTTTTATTTCCCCTATATTTTTATTATTTCCATTTATGTGCAAACTTCTTACCATCACACCCTTGTTTGCCCATTTTCACGTTAGTGAGGCAAGTGTTCTTGTATCTGTGGAATGGACTGAGAGTGTTATACCAAGCTTTCCTCAGGTTTTGTACTATTATACTCGACTCATTCTGGGTGTTTCTTAGAGTCTTGATTTCTAATAAGCAAGTCCCTTAATAACGTTACATTAATCCCGTATTTACAAGGTTGGCACAGCCTGTCTAGGTGCACCTTCCCCGTTTACTAGAAGCAAGCTCACCCTTTTGGGCCTATGGATACAATTTTCACCTTCAAGATTTTTTCTAAGAGAATTTATTTGACTATCCCTCGTTCCTTTCCTTAACCATTCTTTCTATAATCTTAGTTTTCAGATCTTGTGAGCGAGCCTGTTGAGGTAGCTGGTAACGGGGGGCTTAGCTATGATGCCACTTACTCTGACTGTGCTGAAGGTTCTGGCTAAGAGTCCTTCTTCCTCCCTTATGAGCTTGAGTCTAGGAACCTAGGCTATGATGACATTGAGTAAAGTCTCCTGAGGATTTTATGAGTGATCTATGGCACGAGGAGCGTCCCAAAAGGGTTAGGAGTCACGAGCAAAAGGTGTTGGAGATGATCCTTGAGCACCATCCTAGGACTTTTACTTCTCAGAGTTTTCTTAACATCGATAGCCTCATTATCTTCAACCTGAAGGCCATTGCCAGTCATATCCATGACTTTATATTTACTCCACCAGCCACCTGACTAGTGCTAGGACTTCACTATTTCTGCCATCTCTCCATTATCTTCAAAGGTTTATAAATTTTAGTTGGATTGTCTTGACACTGCAGTTCGCCACTTCCTGAGTGTTCCTTTTAGGAAGATGATGAGGCTTCATGCGTCCAGTCATTCCAGAGCTCAGCAGTGCCACGCTAAGGCCACTTGGATTTAGGTCAAAGTTGGTCAATCTTGAGGCTAGTGAAACTGATGATGAGGCCAAGATGGCTAGGCTAGAGGAGCAGTTCATCCTAGAGGTAGGTCTTCTTATGTTGACATGCGCTCATGGGAGGATCTCTTTTTTGTTTTGTAATTCGTGATGAAGAATTTTTCTTTCTTTGTATTCTTCATCTCTTTTGTACATTTAAAGGTTATTTTACATTAATGAAATAAACTTTTTGCTTCCATTTTCATCTTTTATGTGTTATTTGATATCTGTTTACAGTGAGTTGCTCTACTTTCTATGAGAATATTAGCACAAAGTTTTGACAAGTATAATCCTTGAACTGCCCCATAGTTTGTGGGGTATTTGCAAATGATCTGAGAAAATTATCATTTAAAATCGCTCCTATAACTGTGAGGAATTTATATATATGTAACAAAATAATTTGGAGGGGGGATCCCTTCTTCTTTACTTTGAAAGAAAGTTTCTCTTCATTTTTTGGAGTTTATTATATTTTAAAACTGCCCCTTAGCCTGCGAGGTTCTTGTTCCACACTTCATTTGGAACCTTTTTACTTTTAAGAAATAATTAGAGGGGGGTAAAATCCCTCTTCATATTATCAAGAAATCAAGTAAACATTTTGTAACACATAAGCAAAGACATCGTTTCATTTTTTAAAACTTGTCCTCAACTCAGGTAAAGAATCTGTCAATGTTTCGAAACTTCCCCTTAATTTGTGTCTAGAGGGACTTTTATCACTATACTTTAAGTATAATGAGTAAAGTTCCTTATATTCTGGACCCTCTCATAATCTTTGAGAGTTAAAATATTTTTTTTCTACTAGAAAATATGTACCTCATTTTCTTTCATACTTAAGCAAAAATGATAAACTAGTTATTCTAGATGTACCCACTTCATAACTTATTAGTGAGCGGGTACTTATAATCTATTAGCAAGAAATGTAGGTAAATTAAGTATGCTCAAAATTTCAAGTGTGACTTAGTCAAAATAACTGATATTCATTCCTTTATGTACTAATTCAATGTCTATGCTATTAGCAGAGATTGTGCTCGTGATTTCTTTACAAAAAAGGAATTTCTATGCTAGAGCAAACTTTTGGAACTTATCAAAAGAAAGAAAACTGGGTGAGAGTTAGGCATAATATTTCTTTAGCCACTTATAGTTGATAGACTAGAGACACACACTCTCGGGCTTAGACCTTGAAATTTTCTTTAGCCGAATCTATGTGTTCATCCAATGCCTCCAATTGTACATACCTGGGGTCTGGTATGAGACTATTTTTAGAGCCATTCTAGTTGAGGGAACTGCTAGTTCTACTGGTAGGACAACTTTAGTCCCATAGACCAGTGAGAATGGAGTGATCCCTATTTTCTTTATTCTCGAAGTTTTATAGGCCCATAACACCATTGGTAGTTTTTCATACAAGGCCCCCAGCATGTCTTTAAGCATTTTCTTCAAGATGTTGATCAGTCTTTTATTCGTAGTCTTTACCTATCCGTTCTCCTTGGGATATAAGATGGTTGAACTATTACGCATGATCTTATACCTGTCTATCAGGAAATTCATCTCCTTGTATATGAATTATTTCATGTTGCCTGTGAGGATCACTTTTGGAATACCAAACCTACATATTATGAATTCCCTGATAAACTGGGCTACCACTTGAGCAGTCAATATCCTCAAGGGAATCACTTCCTCCCACTCGGTATATAATTCAGTAGTAATAAGTATAAAAGATTTGCCATGAGAGGTTGGGCTAATCTTATCCACTAGATCAAATGCCTAAGTGTGGAAGGGGTAGGGGGGTTCTAAGATTTGTAGACTGACTAGGGGGCATGCACCATATTGACATGCACTTAGCATGCCCTATAATTTTTCATAAAGTGGATAGAATCAACCTCCATCATTGTCCAATAATACCCCAATGTCATTAAATGATCATATAACTTAGCACCTGCCACGTGACAGGTCTTACGAGACTGCTTTAGAACTTTATTTGTATCCCCCTTTGCCGCACACCTCAGCACTTTCTCATTATACCATTTTAAGTAGAGCTCCATGCTTACCAAGTATAAATGGGTCACCCTCCTTTTCAAGTAGATTTCACCTACTTTCTCTTCTAGCAACTCTCCATCCTTAAAGTAGACTATGTAGGGTTATCTCCAATCTTCAAAATTTTCTACAAAATTGGCCTCAATAATTGGTCAAACTGGGTTTGGCTCTTTAAGAATCTCTATTGTAGAAGAACAACTTCCATGCTCATGGTGAGATAATAATAGCCTCCCCACTACATCCGACGTTAAAGGGGAATCTCAGTATCCATGAATGTTTCTCATGCATTGTTGTCAGACTTTCTTTGTCTTTTTCATCTCCTACACACCTTGACAAGAACCCTCCTAGGCTCTTAAAGTATAGCGTTCCCTGGATTACGTGATAATTTAATAACTCTGACATTTTCATGTTTCCTTCTCGTTTCCAGTTTTTTTATTATAGGTCACCTCCAGTCTTTTATCTCCTCACTTGGGAACAATGACTTCACTGTGGTTGATACTTCTCTTCATCTTATTATGATGGTAGATTCTTGATCCTCTATCTCTAATTTCTGAGATATCATAGAAAACATGTCTGGATGCCTATTCATCGTCCGATCATGTCACTCTATTATCACCTTCAGAACCTGGCTAAGTAATATTTGAATGATTGACTTGTATGGGGATAGGTTAGCATGTGTGAGGGAGAAATCTTCATTAACTTATTTCACCACAAAGTTAGAGTCCCCTTGTATGCATAGCACTCTGATTCATTTTCTTAGTTCCTCTAGTAGACCTAGAATGAGAGTCTCGTACTCGACTTCATTGTTTGAGCATTGAAAATTCAACTAGAAGGAGAGAGTAATCTTCTCTTTTCCATTTGAGAGGATAATACTAGCCCCACTTATCCCTTGAGCACAAGATCCATCAAACTCCATTTTCCACTCCTCCATCTCCTCTGCCAGTAAGTCTTGAAATTTCTCACCTCGTAAATCCTCATTAGGAGGTTCATAAGCAGACAAGGGAAGTGGGATAACAAATCTATTATGTCTTGGCTCTTGATTTTTTTTGGGACCACATATTTGAAGTCATATTCAGACAATAATTAAACCACCTTGATGCTTTCCCCACTATGACTGTTCGCTCCTAGAGGTATTTGATGGGATCAAACTTGGTTATAATATGAATTGTGAAAGCAAGCATGTAGTGTCTCAACTTTTATGCTACAAAAACTAAGTCAAGACAATGCCTCTCTACACTGTCATATTTTGACTAAATGTTTGAAATCACCAATGACAAATAGTACACAAGCCTCTTTATTCCTGACTTTTCTTGAGCCAGAAAGGTTCCTATAGAATTTTTTGTTAAGGTTAAGTAGATCAGCAATGGTGAACCTATTTTTGGTGATACCATCATTGAGGGGGAAGCCAATATCTCCTTTATCTTCTCAAAATCTTTCTTTTGTCCTTCCCCCCAAATCCATTTGGCCTTATCTTTCATCAGAGGGGCAACAGGGTGAGTTACCTCCGTCAATGCTGGTATGAACCTTCTTAGGTAAGAAACCTTTCATGGAAGATCTTAAGCTATCTCAAACTTTTCGGCGATGGCATCATTAAAATGGTCTTCCTGTTCTCTTCATCAATTTTCACTCTTTGTTTGTTTACTATAAACCCCAAAAAAATTCCCCGCTCTTACCTAAAGGCATATTTATAGGGGTGCATCTTCATCTTGTACTTGCGACATCTTTTGAACACCCGCCTCAGATCCTGAATATGCTTTCTTTCCTTTTTAAACTTCGCTAATAGATCGTCCACGTAGAATTCCAGTATATCATGAAAGAAGTCGTGAAACTATCATTGTTCATAATTGATGGCGCCTGCGTTATTCAGACCAAACAACATGACTGTGGAGTGGAAGTTCCCCAAGGGTGTGTGCAAAGAAGTTTTCTCAGCATCATCTAGATCTATTCTAATTTGGTTATAAACAACATACCTATCCATGAAGCTATACATTTCGTGTCCCACTATGGCAACCACCAAACTATCAATTTTTGGTAGTAGGAATTCATCTTTTAGACATACCCGATTTAGGTCTTTGAAGTCTACGTAAATCCTTATTTATGTCTTGTTTTACTTGGCTATTGATACAATGCTTGAGATCCTCATGGGGCGATGAATTAGCTTGATAAATCCTATTAGTAACAACTTCTCTACTTTTGCTTTGATTTTGAGGTCCAACTTAGCCTTGTTAGTGCGAGTGGCTTACCTTACTGGTAGAGCACTGGGAGAACATTTAACTTATAGGAGATTACTTCTGGATCTATCCCAAGCATCTCCATATTTTTTCCATGTGAATACATCTGTAAACTTCTTGATCCGATTAATGATCTCCTCTCTCTGTTTGGGGTTCAGGCTTTTGAATATAAATATAGGCCTCTCGTCTCCCCCTTCTACTCCTAAGTTTATCTCTTCTAGTTCTTAGAGTTTTTCCCTTGGCCCATCCCGCATACACTCAAGTTCCTCTTCAGGTACCTATATATTTTAAATAAACTCATTCACCACAAATAATTCTGGTGCTGGGATAGTTCTTTCATCCTAAAATTCTACCCGCATAGACCGTTACAAGCGGTAGATGACTTTTCCATTAGGTAACATAACTTTCTTACAGGTTCGAGGAGGCTTTGTTTCAACCTCAATCTTTCTCTTTCCTTTCACTTTTTCATCTGATGGGGTAACTCGCTGACCCAATCTCTCGTGCACAGGCTTTTTGAGTTGATCACTTTCTCCATCCATGCGGGGATTCTCCAACCTCCTAGTCAAGTTTCGTCTCTCTTCATCTAGCTCAATGTAGAATGATGTATCCATTAAGTGAGCCTCTTCTACTGGAAATGGCACTTATGTGCCTTTGATCATGATCTATGTGCCCTGGATGTTTGCTTTTCTATACTGGTGGAATATTGATGGCACTATCCCATGTGTGTGCATCCACACTCGCCCTATCATGAGATGGCAGCTTGTGCTGGCATCGATTATATGAATTTTTATATAGGATGTAAAATTTCCCAATTTAATTCCTATGTTCATATAGCCTAACGATTACATCCCTGAACTTTTAAAACTGGAAATCACCAACGCGACAGGCACTGTCTTCTCATGAGAGATGCATGTTTCATACAACCTGCTAATAGGCATGATATTAATGGATCCCCATCCCTCCATGAGTGATCTAGGGAAGATGATTCCATTTATCAAAGTTGTCACATACAAAGGATGGTTATGGAAATATGGCACTTGTCTATCAGTTTTTGAGAAAACCACCATAGAGGTGTATGTATTGATCAAGTTTCCTATAGGTCCCTGCCAATTTAGAGAGTGGACGCCTCACTATTGAAATGACTTTAGGATCCTATTAGTAATGACCACACGTGTATCATATTTTACTACAATATGATAAAAAAACCACAAGAATTTAAAACTCTTGCTATGGCTGCGCATTCTGGGTCCCACTCCACCTTGTACTTTTGTGCATTGCATACATATTTCACTTCTTATGCCCCTTCCTCATCTAGGGAAAGGACCACATCTACTCTACCTTGTGAGGGGATCACCTAATCTCCCTTCTCATCTTATTGATCTTCTCTATCTAGGCTAGCTAGCCAATCCTCAAACATTTTCTCATTATTCCACCACTCTTCAGGCTTTTGAGTTCCCTCCTTATAATATGCCACCACCATGTTGGCTAAAGCATAATTATGAGCGAACAATGGGTTATAATTAAAATCTACTAGAGGTATTTGAAGAAAACCATTAGCCAACTGCTCGCTAATGATCCTTTGCAAATAAAAGTAATCTTTGGTGGCAGACTGAACCCTTTGTTGGAGTTTATAAATTTTTTTATCTACCTTATTTGATGCTGATGGTATATGTCCATTGGAATGAGGGGGACCTGCTACCCCTTCTCTCACTAATGTGCAGTAATAATCCATGGCTTTTGCCACGCTATAAGGAAGCGGTGGTGGAATATCATTTGTAAACTTCCTTTTGCCTATTGGACTGTCTTCTTTGTATCATTGGCCTCCCTGCTTGCCTTTTAATTTTCCATCCAGATAGTTGATGGCTTATTGTCTGGAGACTTGGAATCTTTCTGCTATTAGGGGTACCTGTGTCCTCTAACTCTGTGATCGGGGTTCGCTAACCATCGCGATGTTTCTAGCTAATCGCGTGAACTCTCTAAAAGTTCCATTTCTTGTCTCATTGACCAAGTAGATTTTATATTTCTCTAGCAGCCCCTCAACACATATCTGTAGTAGCCTTGCTCCTGCTACATCCTTATGGACATCCAAAGACCTTTCTCAAAAGTGTTTAATGTATTGCATTAATTCTTCACCAGGTTTTTATACCTATTGTGTGAGATGGTTCAATGTGAACTCATCTTTCACCAAGAAAAACTTTTGGAGGAACTGCTTGTGCATCTCTTCCCAGTTTGGGATACTGTTCAGTGCCAGGTAGGAATACTACGTGTACTCTTTTCCTATGAGAGTCTTGAATAACTCACACAACTTCAACTCCTTGTCATTTCTATGCATACCCAAGTACTCTAGGAACCTTTTCACGTACTCTCGAGGGTTCTCATCCTTTCTGATGATGTGATGAAATCACCACTTAAATTTATGTATACAATTCAAGCTCTAACTAGTTCAACAATGGTGATGTTGACACAGGAAAGTAAATGTAAGAGAAGGAGATGTGAGAAATAAAGAAGACACAAGATGTAAAGTGGTTCAACCTCAACCTACTCCATTGTGCAATGTGGTGGTGTTTTTGTATTACTATAAGACACTGAAGGCCATTGATACATTCACTCAAACTTTCTCTATCTATAATACAATTCTGAATAGTTTTATCTAGGATTTCAATATCTCGATCCTTTTAAATGAAGAATATGAAGGTATATATAGGATTAGGGTGCCTAGTTTACCCCCCCAAGCATGTTTCATGTGTGAGTAGGTAAGTAACCCAATGAAATCCCAACACTTATCTAGCATACGTACAATCCACGATGATGAAATATTCCCCCATATAGGCTAGAGATATATTATAACTGCATGGTCCACGTGGGCTAATGATGACTGAGTTACGTATGCAATATGAACTATTTTTGTTGGCTCTAATAATCTCGATCGAGCCGAGACCGATAGAGGCAATCTTCCAAGTAGGTAGCTACAAAGATAAGTTCTTCTACTATCTCGGCCTCCCAGGGTGGTACAAGGCCGAGGCAAGATGTACTAAGAATAATTATAATCTGAGCTCTGCCAAGTGACTGTGAAGTGCCGAGGATGAGGTCTCGGAGGTCGAGACCTTTGATGGTGATCCATGTTATGTCAACTGATGAATGGATCTATTTGATGAACATTTAGTAGTGCCGACCGAACCATGTTGGGCTTGTTAAGGGATGAGTCCACACTGATTTGTATCAATGACCCCTAGCCCTTAGTCTTAAATGTGAGTGGAAGGGTGAGGGATATTATTGGCTGACCCCCTAATGAGGATGAGACCCTCTAGTGTCAGAGTTTGATATCTGGGGCATGAACCAACTTGGATGATGCTGATAAAGTCCCTTCCATGTTTCACGCATAGGCATCAGTTGATGGTACCTGATGTGACTCATGTTATACGTCACATAGGTTGGCGTGCTGTGCAAGCATTAACGGTGCAGGCCTCCCTAGGGTGTTGCGCCCTTAATTATTTGACGCTTCAGTTTTTATGCACAATGATTACCTTATTTAAATAGGAAAAATCCCCCCATTTTCTCTTTCTTCTTCCTTTATCCTTCCCGCCTATGTATTTATGCAACTCATTTCTCTCTCTTCAGTTCAAAATCCTCTGATTAGTTTTACGAGTTGTGTTCCCCTTCTCTTATGTACCATCCCAGCACCATTATCTATCTTTTTTCGTCTTTAATTAACTATTACTAAAAGTTTTTATTTTTCGGTGATTTCTTATTTTTTCGGTAGCCATTAAAGGTGGTTATGGAGTTAATTTAGATGGTTTGTTGGTGATTGAAGGGTTTGCAAGAGGTGAAGAGTGTTTTGGCAGTGTTTTTAGGCCTTAAGTGTCTTAGGTGTTGCCTGTTAGGTTCTCCGGTGAGTCTTAGGTTATCTTCTCCGACGAGTTAAACCTTAGTGTTTTTACTGTTCATACTGAAAACCCTTGAGTTCCCCTGTTTGATCTTTAAGTCAACTTTGGTCAAAATTAAAAACTATTTGAATGTTTAAAACCCTTTACAAGTTATTTGGCCAATTCCTACGACTTAGGGAGAGAATCGTTAAGGAGATACGCAAAGGTGAAGACAAGGCCGAGGCTAAATACAAGGACGAAGCTGACCCTACACTTCCCATTCACCCAATACCTTTAGCTTATAGATTAGTGATTCAATGCCTGATACATCAGGTGAAGGTTCCTAATCTGTGTTGTCTTCCCCTGGTGAGGAGTCTGAGGTCGTCGCGTCCTTAAATCGTTCCTCATCCTTTAATCGCGCCTCGTCTTCCCATCGCGCTGAGCCTTTTACTCATGACCCATCTATCCATGAAATCTCAAATCCTGAGGAGCCAAGGGTGGAGGTTTCCATTTATCCCCCACCCATGGCTATTCCAATCATGACCATCTCTGGGGCCGAGTATGCTAGGAGGTGTCAAGAAAGAGATCTGACCACTGAGGTTAAGGATGTTTCTTCTAACTTGAACGAGGATCCATTTGATACCAGTTATGCCCAAACATTCCCTAGCACTGTCAAGTAGACTGGAATTTGTACGGTATCAAATCTGACATATATATGAGAATTTCCAGGAGAGACGAGAGGGCCCATGATGGCTGAAATGGTGAAGTTCCTGTCTACGAAAATATGTTCAAGGTCGGCTTCAGACTTCCTATCCATCCTAACATCCGATCCATTCTTGATGGTATAGGGTTATCCCTAGATCAATTGCCTCCCAATGCTTGGAGGATCCTCATCGACTTCATTCAGTTCTGGTGTTTTATTTAGAAGGCCAACCTTCCCATGTTAGTCTTTAGAGGATGCTATAATGTTTCGTGGTCTAAGGCACAACCTGGATACTATCATCTCATAGCGAAAAACACCACCAAGAAGGTCCTACGTGTCAACCAAACTTATAATCATCATTGGATGCTCTGGTATATCTTTATATCGGGTGCCTGGGAGTTTGACGCTGATACCCCCAATAGCGCCTCTGCACCGAGAGTGCCCAAGAGATAGAAGGCTACCATATTGGACAAGCTTGATTTCGACCTCAGTATAGAAAATAGCAAAAAAATTTACAAACTTAGGTCCAAGGGGGATGATGATGGGCCTGTGGAGTTTGAAATACTGATGACTCCCAAGTATCTAAAAAGATGAGTCTCAAGGTTGATCCCTTGGCCGAATTATGTAATTGACATTTTTTCTATCTATTGTGTCATTTTTGGCTATTTTTACTGATATTATCCTTGTCTATTTACTGTAAATTATCCACCCAATGCTCCAGACGAGATCTGGAACATGTCTACTCCCAACCTCCTCAATGCATTGAATAAAATGGGCAAGAAGCCCACAACGACGACCACGCTGAAAAAATAACCACTAAAGGTCCCGGCCAGGCCAAGTGCTCACAAAATAGAAAGGAGCTTACTAATAATGGGTCCATTCCCCCTCCTTTGCCAAAGAAGTCCAAGGGGATCCCAACCCGACCAACTAGAGGTCGGCTCAGGCTATCCTGATATCCATGGATGCGACTTTGTTAACTCGTCTGGCCCAACTCACCACCAGTAATGATTCCTCTTATAGGCAACCCAAAAGGGCCAAAGCTACTGTAACATCCATTATACTTGAGACTATAATGCATTTTCTAGAGGCCATTGATGTGTCTCGTCTATGTGATATTGGCCTTTCCACAAGGCCTATCAGGTAGCTTTCTGATCTCTCACTTGTTTATTAATTTATCTATTTTAAGTGTTGTCTCATCTTGTATTTAATTCTTTGATATCACTCTCTTTTTTACAGTCTCTGTTCACCTTTGTGAAACTCAGTAAATGGGTTCATGAGAAGCTTCCCAAGATTCAATAGGTCACGAAGGTCCTTAAGGGAAAGAAAGACTTGAAAAAGGAGCTATAAAGGAAGGATGCCGACCATCAAAAGGCCATTTAGGCCTTGGAGAAGCAACATTCATACGCTCTTGAGGCTCTAAAGAAAGAACATGATGAAGCTATGAAGGCCCAGTCAGCAAAGTACAAGGCCGAAGTTGTTACTATTATTAAGAAGGCCAAAGAAGAGGTTGTGAAGGATGTCGTTGAAAACTTCTAGTCTTTAGACAAGTTTAATGGCTATAGCTGCCAATATTTAGAACAGGGGGTGAGGATGGCTTATTATTGGGCCTTCCTCAAATTTCCTGAGGTCCAAGGGCCATTACAGAAGGATTTCTAATTTGTCGATCTCATGACCCCCCTGGTTGCCACTGCCTTGGCCAACGTTGAAGCTGAGGTCACTATAGAGATGATGACTCACACACTGACTCAAATAGCCGATGTTGGTCATACAGGGGATGAGGCCCAAATAGAGATAATAGTTGGTGTCGTAGATAATGGGGTTCAGATAGCTACGGTTGTCAATGTCTAGACTGTGGTTGAGAATACTGTTTAGGGTGGCCGCCTCTTGTCTGATACCCTATTTTTGTGTATATCACCTGTTTTGTTGGGCGACTGCATGTGGCCTCATATACCCCTTCCACTTGTAAGATTTTATGAATTGTACTCTCGTCTCTTTGAACATTTCCATATGTCTGTATTTTAACTGATGATGCCATATGTTTAATGAAATTTAATGTTTTGATCACAAGTGTTTGATTGATTTTGTCATTATGACTGTCATCTTTAATTTGATGCGTAACCAACCAAATTTTCTCAAGTGTAGTATTTGAATCTTATGACTGTCATCTTTAATCTGATGCTTAACCAATGATAAGATGATATGTAACTTTGCTTCATGACTATGTAATGTTTCATACTTAGGTCTCCTCTCGTCGTTATTGGGAGTTTATGGATGAGACTTATATCTTCATACACTCTCATATCGCCGAGAGTTTGGACTTTTAACCCACCACAAAGTGATGTTTAAGGAACCATAATGAAATTATTTTAAATTTACTATCACCAAATTAATGATTTTATCTTGTGAGTCCCTATCATCTTTATTGGGAGTGTATGGATGAGACTTTTCTCTTCATTCACTCTTGTCTCAATGATAGAGTTTTGACTTTTAACCCACCACAAGTGATGTTTAAGCAACCATAATGAAATGGTTTTTAATTTACTGTCACCATATTAACGATGTTATCTTGTGAGTCCCCTCTCATTGTTATTGGGAGTGTATGGATGAGACTTTCCCCTTCATACACTTTCATCTGAATGAGAGAGTTTTGAATTTTAACCCACCACAAAGTGATGTTCAAGTGTTTTTCACCACATAAGTGGTGTTGTTAATTTATTTCCCCTTATCGATGTTATTGAGAGTGTATGAGGAGATGAGATTCCCCATACACTCTCGTATCACCGAGATGTAGCTTAACTAATTCATTAATAGAGCTAGTTCAAATCATGCAACAATTAATAGTAACAAGAACATTTGAAAAAAACACTTGTACTTTTCATCAATACGCTAACTTTCGTACAAAGAACTGTCGTCATACGAACAAATCACCATCATAGAAACTGATAAGAAAATTAATATTTCACTAATAGTATCTCTTGATATGGTTATCATTCCAAGAGTTAGAGTAGGGTTCACCCTCTAGGTTTTTCAGCCAATAAGTTTCGAGGATGACCTCCTCTGTAACTCTGTACGAACCATGCCAATTAGGATGCAACTTGTTTGAATTATGCTAAAACTTCTTCATCACTAAGTCACCCATAGATATCGACCTGGCCTTTACCCTCTTGTTATAAAAACTAGAAGCTCTCTGCTAGTAAGCAAACTATCGGACTTCAGCATCCTCCCATCTCTCCTCAATCAGATCTACATCGATGCTTCTCTTGTCCTCGTTAGCTTCAGGATCATAGGTTTGGACTCTGTGATTGGGGAGCCCAAGTTCAGTAGGGATGACTGCTTCAGGCCCATAGGCTAGCATAAATGGTGTCTCACCTATCAGTGTCCTCTCAACCATCTTATAAGCCCATAAGACCCCATGTAACTCTTCTATCCATAAACCTTTCGCATCTTTTATTTTCTTCTTGATGCCATCCAATATCGTCCTATTCATGACTTCAGTTTGTCCATTGGCTTAGGGTTAACCTGATGCCAAACAGAACTTCTTTATGCCCACTCTGCTACAGTATGCCTTTAAGGACTTATTTTGAATTGCTTGCCATTATCTAATATTAGGGCTTTGGGTAAGCCATATCTAATGATAATATTCCTCCAAATAAACTTGAATTTTTTCACCCCAGTGATCGAAATCATTGCCTCGGCCTCTACCCACTTTATGAAGTAATCAATATCCACGATCAAATATTGATAATTGTAAGTTGCCTTTGGGATATGGCCTACTAAATCAATTATCCATACCACAAATGACCACAACGCAGTGATGGACGAGAGCGGTTAGGCTGGTGAGGGATGCTTACAAATTTTTGGCACATATCACACTGTTTCACGTAGTCAAATGCATATTTTACTAGTGATGGACACCAGTAACCCTGAGTTACAATATTTTTGGCAATGGATCCTCCTCCCAAATGGCTCGCGCATGACCCCTCGTGAACGTCCAGTAGAACATAGCTGACCTCTGACTAGTGAACACATCGGGGCAGGGAAGTAAGAATCCTCTTTTATAGAGTACGTCTCTAATGATACAAATTTGGATGCTTTGTATCGTAGCTTCCTTCTCTCGACCTTGGAGTCTAGGAGCTCACCATCCCATATGTACATGACTAGTGAATCCATTCATAAATCCCCAAAATCTAAGTTCAAGAAAAAATCAACCCCACTGCCCTCCTCCTCTATGGTCGGCCTATATAGGATCTCCACCAGCACTGTGCATCTGATTTCCATTCTTATTGTTGATGCTAACCTTGCCAAAGCATCGGGTCAGCTATTATTCAGTCGAGGATTCCTTTTGAGCTTCACCTCTCTGAATATTTTTAAAAATTTCTTAACCCATGAAAGTATTTGGCCATCTTCTCATCTTTGGCCACATAAACCCCTAAAATTTGGTTCACGACTAGCTAGGAGTCACTGTGAACTTCCATTTGATCGACGTTCAATACTTTAGCTAGGGAGAGGCCTTCCAATAGGGCCTCATACTTCGACTAATTGTTTTATGCCTTGAAGCTAAATCTCAAAGCATATTCAATATCAGTGCCATCTGGAGTTGAAAATATCAACCCGACACCACTACCACTTTCACAAGATGCGCCATCAACGAATAGGCTCCGTGTAGGACCCTCATCTAAGTGAGGCACTTAATATAAGATCCCATTCTGGAAAAAAAATCGTTCTCTGTAGTATCAATCTCGGTCCTTGCTAAACTTTCTAAAGCTTTTTCGGGCCCAACTGTTGGTGCCACCACTTCTTCAATGCCATTATTATCGGCTCCAGTCCAATTGAATTCTGCCACAAATATGTCAGGCTTTACCCCTTAATTGTTATCCTAGGCTGATAGATGATGTCAAGCTCACCTAGTTTAATTGAATAGTACATTAACCTACCCGATTTCTCAGGTGTGTGGATGACTTGCTACAAGGGATTATCAGTGAGAACCACCATCGTATGAACTTGGAAGTATGGCTTCATCTTCCTTGAAGCATGTATCAGTGCATATGCCAACTTTTTCATTCTAGGATACTTCAACTCTACCCTCCTACAAGCCTTTGCTGTAGAAATACACTGTTCGAAAACCTTCATCATCACATACGATAGCTGCACTGATGGCCAGCTCTGATACAACCAAATATATAAATAATTTTTCTCCCTGAATAGGTCGAGATAACAACATTGGGAACCCCAAGTAGTCTTTGAGTTATTAAAAGTCTTTTTCACATTCCTTATCCCACACAAATGCTTTCCTCAAGATTTTGAAGAACGATAAAAACTTATCTATAGCTACGGAGATGAAAAGGTTGAGGGCCACAACACGCCCTATCAGCCTTTGCATATCTTTGAGCATTTTTGGTGTTGGCATGTCTATGAGAGATTTAATTTTTTCAAGGTTAGCCTCTATAGCCCTTTGGTTCACTATAAAGGCGAGAAATTTACCTTCACTGACACCGAAAACACATTTAGCTATGTTCAGTTTGATCATGAACTTATCATTCGTATCAAACATTCATTCAAGGTCTACCACATAAGTTTCGTCTTTAAGGCTCTTAGTTCGCATGTCACCGATGTAAACCTCCATAGTCTTCCTAATTTGGTCTTCAAACATCTTTTTGAACAACCTCTGATAAGTTTCCACTGCATTTTTAAGTCCGAATGGCATAACTATGTACTAGTAGGTTATTTATTTGAAATAAAGGAACTCTTCTCAGCATTGGCCTCGTCCATAAAGATCTAGTTATACCCTGAGTAAGTGTCCATAAAACTCATCACCTCATGATCGACCGTAGCTTCGACCATATAATATATACGAGGAAAAGGAAAGATGTCTTTAGGATAAGCTTTGTTTAGACCAATGAAGTCCACACACATTCTCCACTTTGTGCTGGCCTTTCAGATGGTCACGATATTAAACAACCACTCTGTGTACTGTACCTCCCGGATGAACTCAACTGTTTACAACTTTTTAACCTTTTCTTGAATGACCTCATACTTCTCTCTTACATAGTTCTTTTTGTTTGCTTCACAGGCTTCACCTTCTCATTAATATTCAATCGGTGGAAGATGATCATTGGGTCTATTCCCGGCATTTCCTCATGACTCTATGCAAAGATGCTCTGCCTCCTCCTCAGTAGTTTCACTAAATCTTCTTTCATTTCTTTTTTCAAGGACTTTTTGATTTGGATGGTTTATTTTGGCTCGTCCTCAATGAGGACAATGGATTCTTCCTCCTCTGTGGGTTCGCCTTTCTTCAGTTTCTTCTCATCCCTTGGGTCGAGAGTATCTATAAGACGTGGGTTCTTAGAATACAATTAGTATCAAGAAATGCATAATACCTTATCAATACCGTGATTAATGCCCAAGACTATGTTTAAGAATGACAGTAAAATGAGGGTAAGAGATAATAATATTCAACACTTAAGCTCGTATTAAATGAGATATTTTTACACCATAATTTCACTGTGAACAAAATAAATAAGTGGAACCGGCAGGTAACTTGGTCGGAGGGAGAAATACTAAGCACTCTTGTCACAATGAAGCAAAGCACGAGCTTCAGGCTCAGTTAATACTCATTAATGGAGGTATTAATGGGAACAAAGGGAATATTCAAACAATCAATGTTCTCACGAAAGCTCTCGTGTATGGGGAAAATCGAGCAACATTTCTGGGTTTCATTTTTCGTCCTTGTGAGCTATTGGTTTGATCTATTTACACTAAGGCAAGGTTAGTCAAGCAACCTTGCCGATGTGTAATGTAATTTTATCGGTATCAAGTTCGAGGATCCTGTGACATTATTATCAAATATATTGCATTAAATGCCTGGGATATTGTATATTGGTGGGAAACAGCCCCACCGATGAAGGGCATGGTGGCATTAATGAGGGTGTGACATAGTAGCTCATAAGTCTACCCTAGAATGGCTATAAAGTCTGAATTTATCTAATAGGTCTGCCAATCCTAAGGATAAAATCCACTTGAGTGCTATTATTTCGAGTTGCTAAATGATAGGCATTATGACATCACAAAATATGTGAATAGTGATCTACATGGGGTGTGTTGTAACATCAATCAAATAGGGAGTTTATTAAGTCGAGGTTGCTCATCTAAAAGTAGCTCGAGAACCTAGTTATACGGTTTGTTGGCTGGGAATTATCTCCAGATGATTATCTGGGATTGGGGTCCGTCGAGGAGGTTCCCTATCGACTAGGGTGGTTCGAGCGACTATTTGTGCTAAATGAAGTTTTACCCAAGTGTGCCAAGAGAGTTGGATATTGCTTTCCCAATTTTGCCTTTCTCTCAATCCTCCAAACCAAATCCCCGTGAGGTTCCCAAGAGGAGGTCGTTCGATAGAGCATGTAAACTCTCCCATGCCCTACAAGGCATAGTCCTTTGAGGGTACTGAATTCCCTCGCCCATACTACAGAGTGGACTTTTACAAGTGTAAATAAATAAATGAGTACATCATACTTCTTATTATAAATATTATCTTTCGAATAACCTTGATATCTGTGGGAGGTCCCTCGAGCCATCTCGATAGGAGGTCCCTCGAGTGGTCCCTGACTTCATTTTCTTGTTAGTCTTTCGTAAAGTATAAAGTCATCTCAGTTAATCAACCCTGGGTGAGGACTCCCCTTACATTTGACCCTTTGTAGAGATATTTGTTTACTTTTGTAAATAAATATCTGTACGAAATATTCAATCAGTCTTCGAAGTATTTGTGAAAAAGATGGGTTGATTTTAATAATCAAATCTCATCCTATGAAATATATTTTTTGTCATTGAATTTCCGTGTATGTTATTCTAATTTCGAACCACTTGTGACCCCATCAAGTGGGGCCCTTTAGAAATGGAACGCCATGATTGCCTTTGAAGTGTCTTTTTCTTGGGAGTTGAATAATTTTATTTAAAGTTTCTCCCCAAAATTATTCATCTCCCCATACTAGGGATATTTGTGCTTGTCATTATTTCTCTAGAGACTCCACTGGGGAGGTATTATATTTTGAAAAAGTGCCAGAAGATAATATTGCTAAGGCTATTTATTTTAACGCCATGCAGCGTGAAGGGGAGGAAGATCTCACTATTCTACCTGAAGGAATGAGAGGGGCATCAGTGGAGCCTAACTCAACTGCCATGGGCATGATGAAGATGGATAGCATGACAGCAGGAATAGTCCCCATGCAAATGATGGGACTCATGGGCCTGTTTACGGAGTTCATCAAAACTCTTGGGGCTCAGGCGATATTGGGAGTCACCGGAGGACCGAACTCCTTCCTCCGCTAGTAGGAATACCAACTCCCTCTATTACAGGAGGAGTTGCCACTCCCACTATCAATAATGTTTCCCTGATTGATCTACCAATGGTTGCCCCAACCTAGGCTATGAAACAACCGTACCAGGTGTAGGATCGGCAGGTGAAACATTGACAATGACCTCTAACGTAGGAGGGGGTGCACCGGTTGCGCCAATAACTCCTACCATTATGGTGCCACCATTGGCCAGCTCTCCACCTCTAGCATGGAGGAAATGAAAAAGGAGACCTTGAAGTTCATAGCTTTGTCCAAGGCTGGAGGAGATAGTTTTTCAGTTTATGATGAATTCGGTACTCCATACAAGGAGGAGTACAATAATGAGACTTACCCAGTTGGGTATATTCCACCTCTCTTTGAGAAATACACATGGAAAGGTGCCAATACAAAGTAACATGTGAAAAGGTTCATCAAGAGCCTGGGGGCTTACTTTAAGTACAAAAAGTTAAGACTGAGGGTGTTCTCAAAATCCCTGATAAAAAAGGCTTATAATTGGTATTCCTACTTAGTGCCATGCAGCGCAGTCTCTTGGGAGGAATTGCACGTGTTGTTTGTGCCAAAGTTTTTTCTTGGCTGAAGACGATTTTAGATTCATGCAACTGGCGCGTGAGAAGCAAAAGCCCATAGAGGACATTATTGCCTACGATAGGAGGTTTCGTGAATGCTCTCTAGATGTGAGAGAAGAAAAGTGAGAGGACAAGATTTTGCAAGTTTGTGCAGAGGGGCTGCTACCTGAGTATATTTACCACTTGATTAACGAGACATGAGACGGCACATTGGTAGCATTTTTAAAAGCGGTAAGGAAAATTTCTCTAGTGGTAAAACCCATAACACCCACACTTTCCTTGTCAAGCTTATTGATAAGGCCATCATTTAGATTGGGGAGGGGAGTACTCCTGAGGGTAAACTACGTAAATAATGGAGTAAAATGGGAAGGGAATGGTGGCTGAGGAAGAAGAAATAGGGGAAACAAAAGGAGGTTTGAAGGCGAAGAGAACCCTCTCGAGCTGTAATTAAACCTTTATGACCTCATAGTTCGTGATAAAGTTTGCAGACCATTCAATGGCAGTACGATGCAAGCATCTCACGAGGACAGAGAAAAGACAAACTTTTGTGTCCATAACAAAGTGAACGACCCAACTAGGGTATGTTTTTCGTTAAGGAGATTGATTGACTATCACGTGAAGAAATGGGATATTGAACTGCCCCAAGGCAGTGTGAATGATAACCCTCTACCGGCTCACGGGGCACACATAGCTAGTGCCTTTGATATAGAAGCCAAGAAATAACTAAGGGAACAGTGGCTCCTAGATGACGACTTTGATCAATATCTGGAGGTATGTACCTTCGAGCAGGATCATTTGCAGTTGGAAGATGAGACATACGAAGAAGAAAAACCCAATATTGAAGGAACCCCATCGAGAGCTTGAGCATAGAATTTGATGAGGCTTCCTATAGAGACGTGGAACAAGTATATGAGCTTGAGGAGGATCAAACTGATCCTTGTATTAAATGTGCAGCAGTAGCACGCTCGCAGAAGTTTGGTTGGTTCTTCGACCAAGTTGGGATCCCGAGCACTCACGATTAGAGGTCACGTGAGCTATCTTAGAGATTGCTAAGAAGAATATGGCTTCTAACTTGAACTGTAAGGGGACCATGGCCAAGATTGTAAGGAGGTACCTCTCCGAGGTTACATTTTTGTAGGCTGACAGACCGATCAGGTAACCTCACAACAAACCTCTTTATATTACAACCACTGTGAATAATTGTGTTTTTAATTGTGTTTTATTAGATGGTGGGTCATCCATCAATATCATTCCCATTGGGTCCTTTTATGCTAGTGGCCTATCTGAGACGAGGCTAGTACAACATTCTTTGTCAATCTTGTGGTATAAAAACTAGTCGTCCAAATCTATAGGGTAAGTTAACGTGGGCATTACGATGGGAAATATTACTTCTCACATAAAATTCCACATTATAGACTATGAGACATCATATCAACTGTTGATGGGAAGAGTGTGGATGCACAACCATGGGTTGTGCCTTCTACCTATCACCAATCTGCCAAAGCAAATGTCAAAGGCCATGAGGTGGTGATTCGAGCATCTAAGAAGACGTTCGCAATAGAGGAAGCTCACCTAGTGGACGCAACCTTTTATATTGAGATGGCAGAAGAGGCTACCGTGGTTACAAGGTACACTAGAGGCACTAGGATCCCAAGAAATTGAGAAAGAGTGCGCGCACCTACCCGACCAGTGGTAATTTATGAAGAAGAATGCTAACAGGAGACAACGAGGCCTCCTAGTTTATCGAGGCAGTTTCATGATCAATGATGATACATATTGATCCTAATTAACAACAGGTCTAGCACCAAAGTGTGCTCAACATACATTCTACGAGGGAGTTATAAGAAAATGACAACAAAAGGTCTCATAGGGAAGAAAACCCCGGGCAAGGCAAAATAGTAGTTTTGCCTAGTGGTAGAATTGTTTACAAATTATGAAGGTGTGAGAGGGAAGGCGAAGGCTTGGATGATGAGGCTGACCTAATCTATGAATATTTCTTGGTAGACAACCAAGGATAATGTTTGGTTATTGATAATTTGAGCATTTAGGAAATTATGGAAGAAGTAGAAGAAAAGCCCAAATTCATGAAAAACAGACCCATGCCACAAATTAAAGAGTTAGAAAAATAGATATGGCTAAGGAGGGTGATGAAACTAGCCCTATTTTTTATCTCGAATGACCTTTAAGGGGCATCGCAAGAGGGTTTGATCGAGCTTCTATAAGAGTTTAAGGACGTCTTCACATGAAAGGACATCAAGATGCCTGGAGGTGATAAGGAGGTGAGATGCCACAAGTTGAATGTTTTACCTTCAGTCATCCTAATGAAGCAGACTACTCTAACATATAAAGCAGAGTTGGATTTAAAGATCAAGGAATATGTTCAAAGGCTGCTCTCAGCCGGTTTCATTATCCCTATTCAACATCCCATTTGACTATCTAGCATTGTACCAGTAAGAAAGAAAAATAAGAGCGAGATCAGCATCTGTGTAGACTTTTAGGACTTGAACCGTGCATAACCAAAAGATGAGTTTTTATTCCCCCTTATAGACAGCTTGATAGATTCAACTGGGGGACACGAGATGTACATCTTCATGGACGGTTATATGGGGTATAACCAAATCAAGATGGATCTGACTGACACTGAAAAGACTACTTTTTGAACACTTCTAGATAACTTCATGTACACGATCATGCCTTTCAGTCTGAAAAATATGAGAGCCACTTATCAGAGGACCATGATGGATATATTCTATGACCTCTTCCACAAAATTGTGGAATTTTTATGTTGATGACCTGGTGATTAAATTCGAGAAGGAGCCTATTCACTTGGAGAATTTAGGAGAGTGTTCAACCGATATAAGTTGAAAATGAATCCCCTCTAATGTGCCTTCAAGGTGAAAAGTGGGAAATTCATCAGTTTCGTAGTGAATAGGTAAGGAGTTCAGATGGAACATGACAAGAAGCAGGCCATCCTTAATATGCCAAGGCCAAAGTCAGTGAGGCAGTTCAAGAGCTTCCTGGGAAAAATATCCTACTTAAGGTGATTTATCCCAGGACTTATTGAGGTGACTCATCCACTAATGGAGCTATTGCAAAAGGGGTCCAAGTTTGCGCGGGAGAAAATGCACCAAGAGTTCATGGACAAGATGAAAACTCTCCTCATATCTGACCAATGGATGATCCCCCCGAAGGCATATATTCCTTTATATCTATATCTTACATCTACTGAACGATTTATTAGGGAACTGTTAGCCCAAGAGATGGATGGTATAGAGAAACATGTATATTACTTTAGCCTAATTATACATGGGTCAGAAGCTAGATATACTAGCATTGAGAGGCATTATTTGGCCTTTGTATTTTTAGCATAAAAACTTAGGCATTATATGGTGTCGTTTACAATACACATTGTAACTAGATGCGATCCTATAAAGTTTTTTCTTGCTAGAACTGTACTAATAGGCATGGAAGCCAGATGGTTTCTAATCCTTTCAGAGTATGACCTCAAATGCATAGTCACACAAGCTATTAAGAGTCAGGCTTATGTAGATCTCTTAGATAATTTTCCTTCTGGGATGTTCGAGCCACTTATAAAGGAACTTTCGGGTGATGATCTTCAGACTAACTTTCTGGCAGCCAACTTGGACGAATGGAGCATGGAATTTGATGGCTCTTCGGCCGAAAATAAGGGAGGAGCAGGTATTATGTTAAGAAATAAAGGGGCAGAAGTTCAACTGTCCTTCAAGTTGGAATTTATATGCTTGAATAATGAAGTTGAGTACGAGGCAATAGTGCTAGGACTGCTTAAAGATCTTAAAAGGGGCATTTAGGTCCTCGAAATAAAGGGGGAATCAAACCTGGTGGTTAAACAAGTGAATGGAAAATTATCTGAAGCACATGAGTTTGGAACCATACTGAACAATCATACAAAGGCAGTTTGAAGTGGTAAAGATCAAAAGGCACCCGCGAACGATGAACAAGTTTGCTGATGTCTGTGCCACGATTGCCTAAAAGATTGCTTTCGATGGGGAGTCAATGATTTTTTGAATTACAAAGAGGATAAGTCCCTCAGCAATAGTCAGAATGCAACCAATTGATGATAATAATGATAGGAGGGGCGAAATAAGGAAGCAGCTGGAAACAGGGGTAGGCTCACTGAGTTTGGTTAACCTCATGTAGTATTTCATTTCTAGGGGTAACTTGTAGTAAAAAAAATAAAGGGGGTTGGGTATCCAGATGTGTGTATCCCGAAGAGGATAAGAGAAGACTAGTATAAGTCCATGGAGACAGTTGAAAAACAACCGAGATCCATTTGTATAGAAGGGTCCAGTGATCAGGTTACTTTTACCCCTCGATAAGGCAGGATGCTGTGATGATACAAAGGTACCGTGGGAAACGTCAATTATTTTACCAAGCGGCATAGTGCAGCTTCATTGATCAACCTCAATATTGGAGGCAACCATATATGGAAATGATGGTAAATGGAGTGATGCCGGCAGACAAAGATGATGCCACGAGACTAAAGAGGAGAGTGGTTAGATATTATGTCAAAGAAGGGAGGATGTATCGAAGAGGCTATCATGACAGGCCTCTGAGGTGAATCAGGGGGAAAAAAGCCAAAGAAGTACTGAAGCAGGCCCATGAGCTGGGTCACATTTGACGAGCTAAACTTTATGACCAACTTATGACTTTGGGATACTTTTGGCCTATAATGGAAAAGGACTCTATGAATTTTATTCGTAAGTTATACGCTTGCCAACTACACAGGAATATGATTCATGCCCCTTCGATGGACCTGCATTCTCTCTCCACCCCTTTTCTTATTCCACACATGGGCATTCGACCTAGTATGGGCAATAAATCCCTCCTTGCGAGGAAATATTTGGATTCTTATTGCCACTGAATGTTTTACCAAGTGGGCAGAGGCCATACCATTAAAAAGAGCCACGGTGAGGGGTAATTGCTCAATTCATGAAGGAGTACATCATTTGGTGTTTTGGTATTCCGAAGGTTCTCCTATCAGATAATGGCACTCTTTTTATGAACAATGAAGTAAATTTTCTCACGAAAAAATATTCCATCATCCAGCACAAGTTAACTGTGGCATACCCAAACTGCAATAGGCAAGCACAAGCTAACAACAAGACTTTGGTAAAAATCTTATTCAAGATTAAGATTTTCCAGGAACGTGGGATGATAAGATACCTGAGGTTTTATGGGCTTACCGAACGACTAAGAGAAAACCTACAGGATATACGCAATTCTCTCTAGTCTTTAGCGCTGAGGCAATCTTACCAGTGGAACTCGAGGTACCCTCTTCCCATTATAATTTAAGAAGTTCCATGCTTCCTCATAGCGGTCACGTACAACTCAATTCGCTGGAGGAACATAGAGACAACACAGTGAGGCACTTTAAACTGTACAGAAAATAGTTATCCAGATCCTATGATCAAATGGTGAGGCCAAGAAAGTTCAAAGAAGGAGACTTAGTCCTAAAAGCTTGCACGAGGCACATTAGGGGACTTTCATTACCCAAGTTTGAAGAAAATTTGGAGGGTTCTTATGTTGTACGAAAAGCTCATAATTCAGGTTACTGTGATATATTGAAAATGGAATACAATGTCACTTTTAAATTAAATAAGAAATGACTCAAAATTTACTATGTTTAACAGTATTTGTTAGTTTACCCTCATCAAAACACTTTGTTTAAATAAGTTTTTTTTGCACCTGCTTAGGAGAATGTTCTCTACAGTCCCGGGTTACATATTTACATTGTTAAATGAAGACATTTTGTTTTTCAGCTATGTCCCAATTTGTTTTCTCTTTTCTTGTATAAATTTAACGTATGTCGCATAATTGTGTCATCACATTAATCATTAGTCAAAACAGAAAATGGGCTCAATATAAAGCAATGAGTTCAATAGATAAGATTGCTGAATTACATCTGATAAAAATTCCAAAACAACAAAAGAGGGAAATTATAAAGCATGACTAGTCGGTAGGAGCATCCTAGATGAACCATAAATTAGTTGAGCCAGGTATACAGTGATAATGTTGGGGATAAATCTATTCAAGAGTGATCTGATCATTTTCAAAATTCACTAGATCCTTATGATGGTGCTCTCTTCTTTGCTGAATATCATCTACCTTGGCCCCTGCTTTGGTAACATCCTCTCGAATAGCCTGAAGGTCTTCCTCAGACTTAATAAGCTTAGCCTCCAAGCTCACCAACTCTTCAGAAATGGATACTTGCACACGATATGAGGCTTGTCGGCAAGAATAAATTACAGGCATATCAACTTTCTTAAGGTTGCAAAGGAGCTGGACCAACCAAGTTAAGGAGAACCCATCACTGATGAGGAGATTGATCTTCCCCAGTAAAACATTGATGTCATCAAAACTCATGGATTCAAGAGGAGTGTTGAAAACTTTGCCCAACACAATTGTAAGGCCGAGCAGCCTACAAGCCATCATTATCAAAAGTGACTGGATGCTGCGAGGAGCAAAGGTGGATGGAAAATAATCCAAAGGCCTCTCTATCAGTTCTCAAGGAGCAGCAACCAATATGTGGGGGAAATAATGAAAAGTATGTCTCACAACTGCCTCAGGAGATGCCTCAGGAAGATGGATGTTGAAGACACTATCACTCACAGAAAGACGTTAGGTGTTCGAAGCACATGTCACCTTAAGGTAGTCTTGAAACACCTGGTTAGGGTACCTCGCCAATAGTTGGGGCCAAGGGGCGTGTTTGCAGACTAGTAGCCTAAACCATTGAAATTCTCATTTATAGGCATTCCTTGGGAAACCTCCTCTGCAACACCCTCAGGCTCCGACCCATGACCGACCGACTGATTAACTTCAACCTGAGACATAAGTTATCAAGTTAGAGAAATATACAAAATCTTTATGATAAATTTAAGTCCAATATTATTTGGTGCGCCTGACCCTCGCTTATGGAAGATTTAAAGTCCAATATTACTTAGCACGCCTGAACCTCGCTTATGGGAGATTTAAAGTCCAATATTACTTAACACTTCTGACCCTCGCTTATGGGAGATTTAAAGTCTAATATTACTTGGCGTGCATGACCCTCGCTTATAGGAGATTTAAAATTCAATATTACTTGGCGCGTCTGACCCTTGCTTATTGGAGAATTAAAGCCAAATATTACTTGGCGCGCCTATCCCTCTCTTATGGGAGATTTAAAGCCCAATATTACTTGGCGCGCCTGTCCCTCGCTTATGGGAGATTTAAATCCCAATATTACCTGGCGCCCTGACCCTCACTTATGGGAGACTTAAAGCCCAATATTACCTGGCGCTCCTGACCCTCTCTTATGGGAGATTTAAAGTCCTATACTACTAGGCAATTCTAATAATGACTAATGCAGGAGTTGCTGACCAAAAGATGGAGATGGCATACCTACTCAATAACAGTTGCCACAGGAGCAGCAGAAGGGGGAATAGTAGGATAAGTCAAGTTCTGCGACTCATCAACAAATTGATTGGTTCCCATCTTCACCACATCCTCTTCTTCATTGGAGCCTCCATGAACCACCAAGGGACACTGATCCACCTGAACAACAGGAGCACCCTTAAGGGTAGCAACACCTTCTTTCCCTAATTCCTACCTGGATAACAGAAGCAATAACCTCGCCTCCCTCATGGTTGAGGATCAAGGGCCCAAATAGAGTAACTAATACTTGATCATTCATGGTAGGAGGCACCACAGGGGAAATCTTTTTGGCAACCCGACCTGGGAAGAAAGAACCAAAATTGAGCCAATAATAAAGAGAAAAAGCCAAAAATTCTAGAATGAGTTCAAGCATTACCATCGCTGAAGGTACAATCACAGGGGACTTCCTCACACTGGATTATACAACACCTTCTTCGACAACACCCTCTTTAAGGGCAACCTAGTTACATAAGAAGGAAAAGTCAGGAAAATAGCCACTACTGGACTGAATCGAACAAAGGTTAATATTTGTCTCTAGGGGAAATTTTTGGCTACTTTTGAGTTTGTATGGGCAACTATACCCTTTGACAGAACGTCTTCAGAGGTTGGCAAAACTTTAATAATCTCCAAATCTACTCGGGGGCCCTAAAAATCATCACTACCTCTAATATTCTCGTAGGGATCACCTTGGACACCAACCTGAAATTAAAGGGAAATAGTAAATATCATAAGAATAAATTTAAGAAGTTACAAGTAAAATGGGAGTATTCATACCTCCTCGCCAATAAGGGTATCCCATAAGAGAGTGTTGTCCTGTGTAGGTGAAGAAGGCTTCGAAGGAGAATCCATCCGCCGCAGTCTGCGTCTCTGGATGAGCCTGGAATCCTCCTCCTTAAAATCCTCTTTCGTCTTATCCTCAACTTGCTTCTCTCCAACTTCTTCTTCCTCTTCTTTATCATCACCTTCCTCCTCCTCATCATCAATTTCTTCCTCCTCGAAGTGTTCCTCATCACTTGCCTCATCAATTTCCTGAAAAGTAACCTTAATAGGACTAGTTAACCAAGTCAAATACCTGCTATATTTTCTACTACCTTCAGTAGTTGGGGGTACATAAGAAAAACCCCGAAAAGTCATCAAAGCTGATATAATAATCCTATCTTTCATAAAGAAATTTTGCCAAGTCTGTTGAAGTTGCTCGAAAATCTCATTAACCCACTGAGATAATTTGGAGTTAGGAGTTAACATATGAGGAACCTCTTGATCAAATTTGAGCTTCTTCGTGGGAGACTTCCTAGTTTCCATCATAGCTGCCCCAATAGAAGAAGCATGATGAGTGTACCGCTCTTCAGCCACTCTAGAAGCACTAGGGGAAACACCCACCTCTTCGCCCATGCTTAAGGTTTGATCACCTTTCTTTTTGTTCACAATGGCATCATCTAGAGGGGCCAAAGGAGGCAACTCGACAGGAACGAAATCATTGGTGGTGCTAAGGGGGAACTAAGAACTAGAAGTAGTAAACGTTTGAAATCCTAGCTCGATAGGTGTGAACCTCTCCATAGCGGGGTAATAAGGTTTTTTAATAATCTTTATTTAAAACCTACCTAGTTGATGCATCCAAAACATAGGCAGGTACATGGCCAATCTGCCTCCTCGAGCAGCTTTGCTTGGGATGATAGGATTAACAGTATAATTGGCATAGGGATTAACAATGGTCAAAGTTAGAAAGTTCTCACAGGCAAAGGAAAAATTAGTGGGCTTCTCATAAGTAAAATGGCTGATCATGGGGGTACCCTAATCGTACCCAAATTGCATCGCCACACGGTTGGGATAATACCTCGAGTAGAAGGATGACCACTTTATGAAATATGGCAAGTATGATGGGATAAGGATCACAGGAACATTTCTCGAAGGAAAATTCTTCATAAATACTTCCTTAATGGGAATTATGGGACGGGGTTCCTCAACAAAGAAACTGTTGGTAAAAAACCGGCCAGTGCCCACGTATGGGCGATAAACAAACTTCTTAACATTATCAAGCAAAGAGTGAAAAGGCTTCTTGGAAAGTTTGTAGTTCCAATAACATATACGGGGTACCTTGATGGAATGGTCCTGGGGATAGTTACCGACGAGGGCATACTCGAGGAAGTGGTCATAAAGAAAATTTGTCAAACAAATGTGGTTTGTGTAGTTAGAAACGTCAAAACGGCCGATATTTTGCACAGAGTTTGATTGAATTCGGTCAAGCCAGGTATATAGGGATCCCAAAGTCAGGGAAGCTACAGGAAGTTGGAAGCTATAAGCCATTCGAACAACCATATTTATCAAGTCCTTCCTAGGATAATTATGGGGCTTGCCATGAAGGAAGACCTTAAAAGGATGACCCAAATATATTTGGCCGGCTCAATGTTGGAGCCGTAACCATTTCCAGTGGATAGAATCACCACAACATTTTATCCCTCTGGGTTCTTCTTTATAGCCTTACGAGCCTTGACGCTTGCTTTATCCTCAATATAGAATAAATAATAAATAACTTTTGATTCTGTACACTTATTATACGCGACCACATAATCTTTTAATATGGCCTCTAACTCTGTCCGAAGAAGTTCCCAAATATCCTCAAGGGTGATCGTAAATTCCCCTTAAGCTGTTACAAAGGTATGTGTGCGGTGACTCCATCTTGAAATAAGGGTTTGAAGAGTCTGGTTATTCTTGGCAAGGGTAAGATCACCCGGCTAATAAGTCGAAGATACTCCCACCAGATCTAACTTCACAGCATACTTTCCATGAATATAGTCTGTACAAGCCCCCAGACCCTCGTAAGTGCTACCAGGGGATTCGAATTTCACTTTAGAATAGGGATAGTCCCCTTGTCAATCCTAAAGCGAGTCACCATCATATTAGGGATGTAAGCTAAGTCATCGACATCGTCTCTTTCAGCCATCAACAAGTTTTCCTCTTTTGCTAGTTTAAGTGTTCATGGAAAATGCTCCGCAATGACCCAAAAATGATCAGGCTCACCAAAATAGGGTGCACGGTGATAACGGGTCCATTAGTTTTGATGGGCAAGAGTATGAGGGGAAAAACTCTAGGAAGATTGATTCCTCTTAACAATAGGGACCATGGGTACATAAACGAACTTGGAAGAGAATAAGAGTTTAGTTACAGAGAAGATGAAAAGAAGGGACTAGTAATCTCTCTCTCTCTTAAGACAAATGCAGAAGATAAAGAAATATAAAGGTAAAGAGTTGGAGTGACTGAGTATGCCCTTTTATAGGGGCAAGAACATTACAAAGGATAGATCACCAATGACAATTCAGAAACACATGGCAACATTTGAGGTGTCCCGCGTGGATTGAACGCGAGCGTAGGAGCATAGTTACAGAAGAAGAAATAAGGACAACACAGAGGTGACGCATGGAATACATCGATTGAGAAACATGCGCAAAACCTTAGCATCCATGTGTAAAAAAATAGAAGTATGCATTAGTCACATTAGATGCGAAGCAACCAAAGAAATAACGACAAGCACGAATATCCCCAGTTTGGGGAGATGACCCCATTTATAGATTTATTTGAGGTATTCTATAGTTTGGAGAGTTTAGTGATTGAGGGTTTAAGTGTGTGATATCTTCCTCTTATTACCCATTTGGCATTATTCACGTCAATTGGTACAAGAGCCCCATTGGTTCTACCCAATGTTGTTGTTGTTGTTGTTGTTGTTGTAAAAAACACAAAAATCGTAAACAATGACAAATGGGTTTTAAGAGGAGATATGCTCTTGTAAAAAATTGTAATGGTCGAATCATGAGGATATTGGACCACATCTCGACGTGAATTAAGGATCTTGAGGCTTTCCTCCCTCCTACCAACACCCAAAACCCTAACTCAAGAAACCCTAACCCTAGCCATAAAAACACCTATATTGTAAGAGGTGGTTAACTTCTTATAAGACTCTTTCTGCTTTGTTGAACTAAAGTAACACTCCCGAGCTTCCATTTGGTACCCTTGAACTTTCCCTACCCCAAAGGTGTCTGGAATTTTATCATTTGGTGGACTGTGGACAGGACTACCCGAAACTCCTTTAGTGTTACTCTTCTAAGAATAATGTTGTAGTCCAAAAATAAATTCTCATCCATAACGAAAAAGCTTACTTTCCTAGTGAGAAACCTCGGCCAGGTGCCCATACACACATCCATTTCAAACACTCCCAGGGAATGGACCTTCTCTCCGCTGAAGCCGATCAGCGACTGATGGTAGGGGACTTTTATGTTTTTGCTGAGTTGCATACCTTTAATGCAGTCCCAAAACATCACGTCAGCTAAGCTACCTCCATCAACCAATATGCGTGACATATCATACATATGAACCCTAGTGCTAATGATCAAAGGGTCATCATGTGGGGCCATAATTTCCTTGAAATCCATTCTAAAAAATCCCACTACTAGGGTATCCATGTCAACTTTTTTAAACTTTCTCGTCTTCGGCTCTATCATAGCTGAGTTAACGTCTAACCTCTTGGGTGCTGACTTTGTCTCCACTATGTGGGATTTACAATCGATCGGCTCCATGCCCCCATCGGCTAATCCACCACATATCATATTTACATCAAAGGATTTTATATGCATCCGACCTTTGGCTTTCGGGATCTTAGGTGGGAGATCTGGATCATCCTCTTCATTATTTGATTCATCATTTTTTTATTGAACGGGTCATGTTGTCTTAGATTTTAATCCTTTGCCCCACTATGCTTCTTTCTAGAGTCATCTTTGGCACCATTCCGGTGCACGTACTTTCAGAGCTTTCCCTTCTTCAACATCTTCTATATCTCATCTTTAAGAGCAAAATATTTATTAGTTTTATGTTTGTAGTCTTGATGGAACTCACACCACTTGATTTTGTTGCTCTTATAAGGAGGGGACTTGAGTTTATCTCGCCAGCGAAGTGATCTGTAGTCCTTAATCTCATTGAGGATCATATCCGGGTTTACTGTTAGGGGGTATATTTGGCGAACTTATCATCGGCTGATCTTTTCTTCCATTCCTTATCTTTCGCCTAACCACCACCAACCTCTTTCATATCTCCTCTCTTGGATGCCATGGCCTCCTCCGCATTCATGACTCTCTCGATCGAAGCCATATGTTCTGTCCTAATTTTTAAAAGATCCTTAGAGAGTTTCCACAAGAGTTTTCTTGGTTATAGGACGCTAATGAGAGCCACCATGGATATGGTCTCTTCATAGTCCTCTACCTTCAATTTATCTTTGTTAAATTGAGAGATGTAATCCCTTAGAGTTTTGTTCTTGACTTACTTCACGTTTAGGAGGTGGGTTACGTTCTTTGATGCCTTCATACCGAAGCAAAAATTATGAATAAACTTCTTGGACAACTACTTGAAGTTATCAATTAAATTCTTGGGCAAGGACGTGTACTATATATGGGTCACACATGTGGGAGTGCTAGAGAAATCCCTGCACCTCATCTTATTTGGGGTGGAGTATATATCGATTACAAACTGATAGATTTGTATGGGGTGAACTAGATTTGAACTTTCATCATACTTTGGGGGTCATAATGGGAGGTTTAAATTTGGTAGGAGTAGGAAATATTACTATCTTGGTGATGAATTGATGGTGGCCTTGGTCTCAGCTCTTTAACAGCATACCAATATTATCTTCCAACCTATGGATGGAGCTGTTCCAGGGTTTTTCCTCTACCACAGCATTGTCTGCACCCCCTTCCTGGTATATTGGATCTGGTACCTGCTCTCATTCGGTAGTTCTCTGTCGGCTGTTTACCACCTTTTGCACCCCGTCTCGACCTTGTGGTGGTCGACCATCACTACATCTACCATTCCCCTCGGAGGTCACATTAATAAGAGAATAGGAGAGTCGATCACGTAAGTCTCCTATTGGGTCGAGATGATAGAATGTCGATCCTCCGCTAAGCCTATCAAAAGCTGAAGTCCTTAGTTGGCCCTATGGTATTGGCCTAGCACTCTTTCCCTTATAGGTTGGAGTCAAGAGAATTATGTTTCCAGGATCCTCATAGGGCTCCCAATAATCTTCCTCATCGCAGTCCTAGACATTTAGAAAATCCTGCACTTATCAGGAAAATTCGCCTAGGATTGATAATATCCCTCCTTCACTGGTGGCAATTAGCCTATTTTTATGGGGTTGGGGTGGTCCCCCTATCGCCAGATCCACTATCTCCTTAGTGGCCAGAGTGATAATCAGGATTGAGTCACCTAGTGCTCTTCCCAACACACTTTGGATCAACACCATGAACTGTTCTTGTATTTTTTATTAGCTAGACATTAGAGATCTGGGTGCAACTGCCACATTATCCATTTCCAACTGAGGTGGTGGTTGGCTGAAACTTAGGCCAACACTAGGAGGCAAATCTAATTCCATAGCTACGTTGAAGAGAAATAATAAAGATAGATGAACTTTAAGAATGAAGGAAGCTTAGAGAGCACACCTATCTCTTTTAATGGTGGTACAGGCTCAATAATGGTAGAGTTGGACCACCACTAGAGGTAGAAGTGAGCGACTAAGCTGGAAAATAAGATGAAGAAGATCAATCTCTTCCCACAGATGACACCAAAATGATGATGATATAAAATCACCACTTAAATTTGTGTGTACAGTTTAAATCTAGCTAATTTAACAATGGTGATGTAGAGGTAGGAAAGTAAATGTAAGAGAAGGATATTAGAGAAAGATAAATTACATAAGATGTAAAGTGGTTCAACCTCAGCCTACTCCACTGTTCAAAGTGTTGGTGTTATTATATTACTATAAGGCACTGAAGGCAATTGATACAATCACTCAAGCTTTCTCTCTCTAGATATCAATTTTGAAGAGTTTTAGCTAGGGTTTCAATATCTCGATCCTTTCAGGTGGAGAAGATGAAGGTATATATAGTATTGGGGGTACACAGTTCACCCCCCAAGCATATTGCATGTGTTAATGAGGTAAGCAACCCAATGAAAGCCTAACTCCTGTCTAGCACATGTAAAATCCATGATGACGAAATATTCCCCCATATGGGTTAGATATCTATTATAACTTCATTGTCCATGTGGACTAATGATGCTTGAGTCATGTGTGCCATATGAAATGTTTATGTCTTCTATGATGGACTAGGCCAAGCCGAGACCGACAGAGGCAATCTTCAAAGTAAGCAACTACGCAGTTGAGTTTGTTTATTGTGTCGGCCCACCAGAGTGGTACAAGGCTGAGATATGATGTACTAAAAATAAATGTAAACTGATCTCTTCTGAGTGACTGTGAAGTGTCGAGGATGAGGTCTCACAGGTTGAGATCAATGAGGGTGATACACATTATGTCGGCTGATGAATGGATTCGTCTGATGAATATTGAGTAGTGTCGGCTGAACCATGTTGGGCTTGTCAAGGGACGAGTTCACACTTATGTGTATCACTTTTCGTTGAACTTGATGAACTTATGAGGAACATATTCCTCTGGGTATGGCTTTTAATTGATGCTTTAGGGATATGGATTTAATAACTCCTCATACATATGAGAGGATTCCCTTTGAGAGGCGAGCAACTTCTTCACTTCCTCTATAGTAACGAATTTAGAGGGAGACTCCTATAAGATAGCTCTCTTTGTCTCCGGTGAACTTGCTGATGTTGCTATCTCCTCTGCTACCACTTCCGAGGTGAATCCACCCTTATGTTCGCTCCCGATGCTGCTCCTCTAACAGGGGCCACTGCAGGCTTCATGTAATTTTGGCTCAAAACTTGCTAGGTTAACATTGTTATTCTTTAAAAACTCAAAAAACATACTCATTAACTTCATCCCCACCAGTGGCGTGGCTGCTGCTGCACTGGTCTTCTCTCCTTTAGGAGTAGGTGCTCTCATTCCGGTCACTATAACCTCCTCTTGGGTTATCTGGTCGCTCTGAACTCCATTGCCTGATGAGTGTCTTCAAATACTATGTGCTTTGAAACATTATGTCCTTCTTTATCCATTGTAATGAGAATACCTCCCCAATGGAGTCGCCAAATGTAAGAGGGTCATTGTACTAGGATCTATGAAGAACTGAAATGGGTGAGAATTACCCAATTCCACAGATGCGGTTTTCAAGGCCTTAAAAGTCTTAAGAGAATCTATGAGAGAAAACCTCCCGCTACTGGTAATAATGGAGTAATGATTATGACCTTCTTCTTAAAAAGAGAGTGGATAATAGCAAAATTTCACAAGTAATAATGATGCCTGAAAGAGAGAGATCTTCGGAGAATAATGGCTATAAAAAGGGGAGTGAAGAGGCAAGTACTTTGACACTTAGAGAGAGAGCAATGAGAGAATACTGGTGCAATTTTGGCATAGTAATGATTCAAACTTGAGTTTTCTGGCATTCTTACCTTACCCAAGGGTCATTTTTATAGGTATTTAATAGGTAGGGGTGTAAGCGGTATGGTTTGGTCGGTAAATAGTAGATACCAATACCAAAACCAAACTCTAGATGGTAAAACCAAATCGTACCAGTTTACCACCCGGTACACCAAAATCAATACCAAAACCAAAACGGCTGGTATTTCGGTTTTTTCGGTAATTTCAGTTTTTTTCTGGTTTCGGTAAATTCTGGTTTCTTCTGGTTTTTTCTGGTTTCGATAAATTCTGGTTTTTTCTGGTTTCTGATTTCTGTTTTTTTCTGGTTTCGGTAAACAACATTAAAAGTCCCAAAAAACCAAAAACAAAACCAACTAACTTTTTTAAATATTAAAACCAAAACCAAAACCAACTTTTTTCTGGTTTTGGTAAATTCGGTACGGTAATTTTGGTAAATTCGGTACGGTACGGTAATTTCGGTACGGTTTTTTCTGGTTTCGGTAAATTCGGTACTGTATGGTAATTTCGGTACAGTTTTTTCTGGTTTCAGTAAATTCGGTACGGTAATTTCGGTAAATCGGTTTTTTAAATATTAAAACCAAAACCAACCAACTTTTTTGCGATAATTTCGGTTTCAATAAGATCGATTTCTGGTATTTAAATATATGAAACCAAAACCATTTTTTTTCGGACCAAAACGGTACGGTAGGGTACGGTAAAAACCCGTACCGCTTCCACCCCTAATAATAGGGCTAAATTGGAATTTGGGGCACTAAAAATGAGTGGGAACTTAGGGATAAGGTCAGCAACCTCTTGTTCCTATCTGTCTATTAGCCTCCTATCCCCTCTGAAAAATGACATCTGGTGCCTACCAAAGTCTAAAAGAAAATATATCAGCTAATAGTGCCAAAATATGTGATTTGGTAAATATCTTTTCAAACGGTAACGTGTTGTACAAACTTTTGTAAAAACTTGCGAATGGCCTTGAGGGTGGCCTTGATGGCCACTCACCAAAGATCATTTAGAAAATATTCTTTTGAGAAGCCTCTTGGATACTTACTCATTTATTCTAAGTGAGGGTTGTTATAGTTCTTGAGTGACCCCTAGGGTCCCTCTACTAGTATTCTCTTTATCTTAAAGTGTCAAGTGGTTGGGCTTTGGGTTTGTCCAATAAACCTTATTTCTTAACCACCAAACTAAAAATCCTAGGATATCCCAACTGGCTTTCTCGAGCTTTTCTTGCTCTATCAAGGCTACTTGTTTAATAAAAATAACAATATTAGTAACTATATATTTCTTGCAACAACTTGGGGATGGGTCCACTCGCAGTGGACCCCCTCGCCCTAAACACTCCTGGCATCATTTTAGGGGATGGGGCCACTCTTGGTGGACCCCCCCGCCCAAAATCCTTTTCTGGTATTGCTTTAGAGATGAGGGTCCATTTGCGATGGAACCCCTTGCGCTGAATCTTTTCTATTATTCTTGGTGGGGATGGGGCCACTCGTGGTGGAACCTCTCACCCAAATATTTGTTTTGTCCCAACTTGTGTCTGGGATCACTAATGTTGGATCTTTTCAGCGTTCAACCCCCTCGCCTTATTTGGTTTTATCCCTAAATAGACAAAGGGAGACATTTGTAAGGACAAATTTCCAACGGAGTTAATTTATATGCATTGGCTTAATTTTGGATAAAACATTTGAGTTATAGGTTAGGCTTTGTGTTGTTGACCTTTCAAGCCTATGACGTGTTTAATTGAATAGATATCGACAAAGCTTCAACGATTATATATCATGCCATATTTTATGCCACATTTCTTCCTCACGTTTTTGAGGATCTCTCAAGTATGAATGCATATGAATTTTGATCCTTGGAATTTGATTTTTGGGTGTCTATTTTTTATAAATATATGGAGGTGATTTTGATAGTTTTTAAAATAATTTTTTTTTGTTTTAAAGTCATTCGAACAATTTTATGGGTTCATTCGAACGAGTTTGGCAATTCATTTAAATGAACCTCAAACGAATATTAAACGAGATTTGTCTTTTTACACAACTAATATTGTTTGAAGCTCATTCGAAGATGGTTCGAGTGAGATTGGTAGTTCGTTTGAACGAGGTTTGGTTTTGTTCGAACGAAGTATTATTTTCGTTCGAACAAACTTTTTCAAAAAATGTACCACCTCCAAAATGTTTTTTCAATATAAAAGGGTTCAAACATTTGTTTTTAGAGAGACTATTGGCGAAGATCATTTTCCTATCCATGTCTAAAATTTCTCAAACCTTAGTTTCACCCAAAGTGTTTAAAATCCAAGTTTCATTGTTCATATATGCTTTGGGATCTTCTTTGTGTGCACCATAGTTTGTTTTTCTCATCATCTTGATAGATAAATGTTTTGTGTAGTGGACTCCTTATACAGTTTGATGTTTAAAAATGGTGGATTTCGTGGTGTGGGTGAAGAACCGATGCGCACATGTTTTATATCTGTAAACGGTTGTTGAGCCTATTCGATGGATACCAAATCATGTGTAGGCTCACACCTTGTGGAAGCTTATGCAAGTGGATTCCTGCGTTCTCACTGTGCAGGAGAAGTTGAAGATAGAAGATTCATCAAGACTTGTGAGGGCATATAGTCATTGAGTAAATCATCTATCGACGTTTATAAAACCTTATCATAGTGATTTTGCATTGATAGGTCATCAAAGATTTTTTCCATTATGTATTTTCCTCGTACATCGGCATGTCGTGATTTGATTTACTTATTTTATCTACTATCACCTAGATGCATGTTTTAGCTGAAAATAAAAGTTGTTAAATCATTTTATCACAACAACTTGGATTAAAATTAGTGCATAGTTTTATTCGGGTTAACTCTGTTTAACTTTATAAATTTAATTTGAAAAAATTAAAAAATTTACTTTTGTTGTTTAGATAATCCCTTTGCACACTGCCTTTAGGCACATTCAAATATCACAGTTTCCCGTGTATAGATGACCAAAAAATTATCACCCTCTACAGACTAGAGGCCGAAAAAACCATCTCATGAAAAAATCAATATAAGAAAGTTATGAGTACAAAGAAAAAATAGGGAGAGAAGCAAGGATAGTACTAAAAGGTAAGCATGGAAATAAAAGGATGAGAATTACCCCTCCTATCCCCAAATCCTCTTGGAATCCACGAACTAGGTGATCCAAATGGATGGTACATGAAGGAAAAGGAACATGGCTGGGGCATCATGCTCCTAAGACTCCACCTCGAACGATAAAATGAGGAGGTCCACCCTCCTAATTGGTTCACACCTTTAAGAAACACCTTCCTCCTCCAACTCACTCACCCTATCCTTTCTGGTGGATATACGACTTCGATAACTTCCTCTGTCTTGGTTTTGAGCTGGGCTAGGGCCCTCTTCACTCTCCCTCTCCCTTAACCTCAACCTTTCCTCGATAACTATTTGCTGATACCAGATATCCATATCCTCATCAAAAAAGGCATTGGGACTCCTCGCTTGTCCTGGTGCCCGATGTTAAACCCAACCCATCAAAATCTATGAATTGTATATAAAAAAGAGTCTCCATACTCCAAGGAACTTGCCTCAATGTACTTACCCCATCAAAGCCTAATCGCAAATTGGCTCCCAACGCACCTATCGAACCAAGAAATTCCACCATCACATCAGGGAAAGATCCCCTCCACCCCTAGACTCCTTCCTAGACCCACCACCATCTACTGCATCCCACATATGCATATCCTTACCCTTCGATGTCCCCTCAGGAACTTTTCCTTGAGCCCCGACATCCCCCTCAGGTGGAACCGCCCCCTTAGCCCCAACATCAGCCTCAGATAAAATCTCTTCTTCTCACTCACCCTCAGGAAACTCTTAACCCCCATCATCTACCCTAGTCTCGCCTTCTAGAGCCTTCTTCTCTCCACCTCCCGCACCAGTCTTCTCCTTTGTAAGAACCCCTTGAGTGCATGACAACAAAACTTCCTGAGTCATGGGCAGGGTCATCGTCATCTTACGTATCTCCGAAAAGCCCTGGTAGTCAAGGTAATCCCCGAGAAGACCAATAGCAAGCACACCGTAGAAGAATATCTACTGATTGGACTCAGTCAATACCTTAGTATGTCTTATACGGTAAGAGGGGGAATGATACCCTGATATGAGCATCCTGCCTAGTCTTGAGATTCACCCTCTCACATAAATAGAAGAGGGCCCTGAAGGGCTCATCTAATAGCAACCTTCGCCTTGACAAC
The DNA here is from genome assembly GCA_949130495.1 of Sambucus nigra. Lineage (NCBI taxonomy): Eukaryota > Viridiplantae > Streptophyta > Magnoliopsida > Dipsacales > Adoxaceae > Sambucus > Sambucus nigra. Next base: position 147,588,273 of record OX422214.1, on the reverse strand, counting down.
TCCCACGCCGGAACATCCGCCCCCGATACATAACGGGTCACCGGGAAATAAAATGAGTCACGAGAAATATATAATTACTAAAAGTGAAGATAAAATAAAAATAATTTTAATTACTTATAGTCTCCAGGATCATCCCATTCAAAAGCACCCTTGCTGCCTCCGATGATATGGATGACCCCGCCCTCAAGTTCCTTCTCACATACCACCTAAAGAAGGGAAATACGCCATCCATCGGTACCCCGACCCACGAAATCTCCAAATGTGTAGCTGCATAAGGAAAAAACACATCAACACAACATAAAAAAATGAAATACGACATAAGTAGCATAACAAAAAGTGGTGTCTAACTAAAACAAATCAAAAGTATGAAACTAAATAACGCATAACTCCCATAAATAAACAAAGCATGTGAAATTGTCAGTATGATATCCCGAAAAGAGGGGCATGGACCGATACATATCTACTAACCCCATCCTTCCCCATGCAAGGCTTAAAGTCCTGGAAAAGTCCATAAAAATGGCAGCCACCACGAATGGATCCATCATGCTCCCACCAGTGCCAAAATCACTCCAAGAGTAGGCAACAACAAAGATTAGGTATACCATCTCGCCACCACCATATCAATCCCTGGATCATCCACCTTCTCCAGATAAGTAGTCAAGGTGCTGACATTCAGATGTTCACCTCTAGTAAGACCTATATATATCCCCAAAGCCACGTATAGTCCCTCAACTATGATATCCAGAGTATGATCCACCACCAAAGGAACTCCTACAAATGGTATTCCCATATAGGCATAAAATTCCAGGGGATTCATAGTCATCTCCCCCACTAACAGGTGAAAAGTTATATTTCTATCTCACCACTTCTCTCCCAAGGCAGTACTAATCAACCGACTCCTCTTAAAATGATCCTAGGAATGACTATCCAGGAGTAGGTCAAACCTAACGGCATATCCACAAGAACCCTTGTGTACCCACACCAGTTGAAGTGATAGTCCTACACATCTAACTTATACCATTTGATACCTAAGCACATATCTATACGTTAAGGGATTCTCACACTAAGGTCTTCAACCATATTAAAAAATAAACTAAAAAGTAATCAAATAATGTAAAGAGCAATAATAAAATTATAATTAAGGAAGCATAAAGAACAAGTGGGGTTTTTAATACCTTCTGTAGGGGGAGAATAAAGGTAATCTCATGATTAGATACAACTCCCCCTACTAACAAAGGAAGATTAGAGAGTCGAGCGAGTAGGCTTAGGAGTTAGCTGGGACAAAGAAGCAAGGAGACTATTTGAGGAAGAATATTTTTTCTTTATTTTGTACTTATTCAATTTATATATTTACAGATGTATATTTTAACCTACAAATAGTAACGTTTTGTAATATGAGACTGAGGTTAAATGGTATCCGCAAGGGACTAAGCCTGGCAAGACTTGGGAGAGCTATCATGCTCTATCGAATGACCTCACCGAGGAAACCTCTGAGGGAACTGATTTGGAGGATTAAAAAGCAAGGTAACATTAAGGCTTGACTTAACCATTCTAGATACAACTGGTAAAACACAGATGCAACATAACCCGAGAGAGCTTACCCAGAGCAACTATGAGTTCCATTCCACATTGGGCCTAGTGCCAAATAACCCTTTACCAAAAGTAATATCTGTCTTGAGTGATGTCACGCGTAACTTACGTGTTGTCCAATCCCAACTTGAGTAAACCATAGTCGTATGAGGGATGTCAGTTAGTTTGGTGGATTACCACTGTTGTGACAGTTTCATAACACATAGTACATTATCAAAAGATTTTTGTTGGAATTTAATGACTCTGACGTAATGTCATGCCAACACATCCTTGCATTCAATGCTAGTTATGTAAAGGCACTAGGAGCTATCTTTCATATTTACCGGGCCTTAGACCACTCGAGTGATCTTGGGTCACTATATTGGCATCTCAGCCACTTCAAGAGAGCTGGAGTTCTTTCATAACTGATGGATATTTTTCTGAGACTAAGAGAGAGAGATTAAGAATTATTGCAACTAGAACAATTATTCACCCACCATTGACATTTCCCCAACCTTTTATTACCATTTATTGATGTGATCCCTGTTTGTGGGACCTTGGTGTTTGAGCTGCCTACCAGAGGTGTATCTGAGAGTCCTTTCTTTTCTCTCTCCCTCTAACTGAGTTGCTTTGGAGGTTCATTAATTTTTTATTCTGAGTTATATACTAGTGCTTTTGTGAGTTCAATCTAAGTGTTTGATAGTTACACACTTGATTCCATTCCATCATGGTTGATAACACGTTGTTTAGTGATTTATTTCCACTTGAATAGAGGTTACTCCTTTGTTTGTATCATAACACCCCAGCCTTAAGAGGACTCCTCTATTACACCTTCCTCACTCTTAACCCAATTCCTGCACCCGCACAACAAGAATCTATAGAGAAATAACAAACCTAAACCTGCCTTAGGATTAGCCCAAAAGAGATAACCCTTACCTTTTATTTGTTTTGTTTAAAACAAATTGGCGACTTTGAATGATCAACAATCTCTCACACGAAAATGCACCTTGGCCCAGGCTTATATCCGAATGTGCGACCAAAACTAGATATGGTGTTAAACAATTTCAGTTGAAAAATCATCGAGACCATTGAACCGATTACATGACCTTGGGTAGAAACGGTGGACCGATAGATAAGCAGTCTCACGTCCCCTCGGGGATCACGGCCAATTCAAACAAGAGGTGCATTATCTGCGGCGCTATCTCGCCCCCCTGCTCGGGGCCCATAACACCACAGTGAGACTCATAGAGGTAATGAAAAAGTTAAATCTCAGGAGATAACACATGGCTGCCCTAAATTCGACACCCTTTGCTCAAATGTTTGAAGCCATATGAGGATAACGTCAATAAAAAATTTGATGATGATGAACATAAAATATCAAAGAAAATGAATTTAATTGGAGGGAGGATACTGAAAATAAAACCCAAAAATAAGATATATATATATACATACACACACACATACTAGCGGAATGCCAGTGCTTGAAGGCACGATTTGTTTTTTCCAAAATATGAAATCATTTAAAATTTAAGTTAAAATGTTTTGTTTATAACATAAAAAATTGTAAACAAATTAAAAAATTTCGGCATAATTTCATTTATTTATAGGACTACCCATCATGTTTATGAAATATAAATTAATCCAACAACAAAACATAATTGAATGACAATGCCATGCTTCTACAGAGTAAGGTGACAATTTTAGAAACAACTCGAAAACACAAAATGCAATGACACGAAATTGACACGACATGTTGTGTTGGTGTTGTGTTTGTGTCGAGTGTCAAAGAAAAATATATTAAAAATATTATTATATTGAATGCAATTCATAGCGAGTCCAATTTAAAAAAAAATAAAGTGCTAAATTTATTGGAGAGAGATGCACTTAATCCAGTGTTGTAAAGCAAGTTTACGGGCTTTACCGTACTTTGATAAGCCTTTTTTAATTGACCAAGTAAGATAATAAAAAAATTACCTTACTTTTTTTTTCTTTAAATCAAAGTATAGAATAATGAAATAGGCAAAATTGTTTTCTTAAGAACATAAAGCCCAACCTTTCATCTATTATTATAAGATCAAAAAAACAATCAAATAATGAAGCACAATAGGGAACCAAATTCATATAATGAATATAGTCTTCAACATAAAACCTAAATCTATCATCACCTCAAGTATATTCAAGAGAGAACAACCAAAACACATTCCTTATATTATAGAATTAGCTAATTTAAGTATAGTTAATAATGATGCCACATTTGTTGTTAACTCTCCACCAAGCCAACATGACAAATTGTCAGTCGTACAGATCCATAATTCTTACCTGTGTTGTGATAAATTGTATGGTGAGAAAGCATTGTATAGAGCCATAATCCTCTGCAATTTAAAAAAGGAAATTAGGGACATACAAAATAAATTAGTTAATTTTTATGGGTGATATGCCGAGTGTCATGCCCATGATTGCTAAATCAATGAAAAAGTTGGTCTCAAATCTTCAAACATAATTTTGTTAACTATGAACACAAAAATATAGAAAATAATCAAAATAAATCTTTTAGTATGAATACTGCAAGGAACCAAAGCATACGTTGTTTACTATGAACCTAATACCAAAGCAATGATAGTTCTCCATAACTATTAATTGCAAAGAATCTAATAAGAATTGCGAGTATTGTGCCAAAAACTTTATTATAATAACAAACTACAAAATCCCCAATGAATATTAACAAACTTGGATTCATAAGCAGAGCCTAATTAATCTTATACAGTAGTCCATAAATTAATGGAGCTTCCAATTTTAGTTTTTCTCCCTAACATGTCTAGTAAACTAAAGCCCAACCAAAAACATAAGGCAAAGTTGAGCATGTTTCCTCTGAAGAAAACACACACTTCATATGCTCACACTAATATTTTCACACCTTTCTTTAGGATCCTCTGCACAACCGTTTCAATAGAATGCCACCATTCAGCAATTGCATACGCACTTGACAATAGAAGAAACACTTTCAGCCTTGAAAAATATGCACAACAACCTGTTGAGGAAAGAATAAATGAGTCAGTGAACACATGGAACATTAAAAGGAAAAATTGGAGCATAGAAAAGTATCAAATGCAGAGCAAAAGTATCTGAAACATAATAATAATAATAATAATAATAATAATAATAATAATAATAATAATAATAATAATAATAATAATAATAATAATAATAATAATAATAATAATACTAATAATACTAATAATACTAATAATAATAATGATAATGATAATAATAATAATGATAATAATAATAATGATAATAATAATAATAATAATAATAATAATAATAATAATAATAATAATAATAATAATAATAATAATAATAATAATAATAATAATAATAATAATAATAATAATAATAATAATAATAATAATAATAATAATAATAATAATAATAATGGAGAAGAAATAAAGAACCAAATAGAGGAATTTTATTTATTAAGTGAATCTATTATTGTGAGTGAAAAATAAGAAAAAACAAAAAATGGAATACTAACAAATTATAATAACAGTGCATTAAAAAATCAAAAACCACAAGATAAAAATGAAATAACAATCTCAGAGTTGAGCTTTGGCACATTTGAGAAGATTTGCATAGCCACAATGCTCACCGTAGTCCACGTACAACATGCGCATTGATATTCATATGTCAAAAGAACGTAAAATACGAATGCCACTGCCACCAATAACTTTTAAACCAACTTAAATGTAAAGAAGGTCACCAAACAATATTGGTTCTAAAATTTTACCAAATATAATGAAAATTCTAATGCCACTACCACTAATAATTTAGTTACCCAACTCACCATCTTGAGCATAATTATGGAAGCCTACTCTACAAAAAACAATAATGGCAGTATGATCATGAAGAAGTCTAAACCAATAAAAAAGCGAACAATAATCCCCAAAAATAGTAGTGGCAGTATGATCATGACTGGTCATATGAAATTACTGATTTACATTCAAATGACTCAATAAATTAAACATAAAAAAATACATGCATAAACTTGAATTGCAAATCCTCAAAGACTTGAAAATTATAAAATAAGCCCCAAATAATTCAGACATGCAATGCAACTCAAAAATAAAATGTTACCTGTGGTGACAATTGTTATGCAACACAAATAAATATGAAAGAGGTAACAACCAAGGAAAGGTAAATAAAATTCCAATCACACAACAACGGGTATACGTGGTTCAGCAAAGATGTGCCTACGTCCACGGTGGTTCAGTCAGTGTTATTTCTCTATGTTCTGAAGAATAAGTATAGAGAATACAACTTGTCCTTTGCCCCGGACTTAGGGTTTAATTTATACATGTATATGTTGGTTAGTGGGGGTGATGGGTTCCTCCTTATTAGCCATCTCCCCTGTAACTTTCTTACATGGGATCGCGCTTCCCCACAACTTCTCTTCATGGGATCGTGGAGTAATTGGATCAATACAAAAGGTGATGGGCCTGGGCTTTGGGCCCCTAAGGCGAGGCTACTCGTCCAGGCCTATAATGCTAAATTCAGGGTACCCACAATTGCCCCTAAATTTGTTGGGCCATTTCTATGGGTCCAATGAATTTAAATGATCAGCTATTATGGTTGATTTCTTCGAAAACTATGATGTTGCTTTGGCGGCACCCGCTTCGCTATCCGTGCGCTATGATTAGAGTTGAAGGCTTGTTGGAATAAGGCACATTTCTTTTCGTCGCTTCAGCTTTTCCAGCAATCTTCTATCTTCTGAGAACTCTTACGCTTTGTACCTTCTGTTTTCGATCTCTACTTTCGTTGCTTCTTCGCCATTTGACCTGATCTTCTGTCTTGTAAGTCCCTCGTGCTCTTTGCATTTTCTCTTTGGTTTGTAGTTTTTCTTATATTTTTCCAATGGCGAAGATTGGAAATAGGTCAGTAAATGAGTTTAGAAAATTCTACAGTATTCCTGAGTGGGTAGAGATTGAGTGTTGTGCCTCGCCTCCTAGGAACGTTAAGGATATGGAGGATGCACACTGGATTCACGTCCTGTTGCTCTCCCAGGGGGGACTTACCTTTCCCCCTAATAATATGTTTCTGCACTTCTTTAGCTATTTTAGTATTGTGCCTGCACAATGTTCGCCCAACGCATGGAAAATAGTGAACGGCGTGCATAGGATAAATCAATTGTATGGCACAAGGTTAGGGCTTGTCGAGGTCTGCTTTTGTTACTCCGTTTCTTGAACGAGTTTAGGTGTTCTGTACCTTAAGGCTAGGAGCCCTGATAGGGTATTGGTAGTAAATTTACCTGATTCCCATAAGGACTACTGGCAAGAAGGTTTTCTTGTTAGGAATTGGCAATTTTCCCCCTAATTTGAAGGGTCGAGGTCTAAGAGGTTCACTATTCCATTTTATGGGGAAGAATATATAGGTAGATGTCAGATTATTGTTTCAACCTTTGCTGACTTGTGATTTTTCTAACCTCTCCTTGCTTTTTCTTTCACAGCGAGGACAAAGAACTTGGAGCCTGCTCTCAGCGAGGTTCGTATCTCGGAACTGGTGAAAGCTTGGAACATCAGGGAACCTTTGGGTGACGGCGATCATCCTAGGTCTGCTACTTTTCTGCTTGAATACAAGAACACAGGCTCTAGCTTCATAGCCTGACCTGTGGATAGTGTTCCAAACTTTGACTCTTCCAAAGAGATTTCGGCTGAGCCCATCCATTTGGACGAAGAAAAGAGCAGCTCGGAGAGTGAGCCTGCAGGTGTTATGAGTAATTTGGGTGCAGGTAGTGCTGACAGTAGCAGTTCTTCTGAAGGGGATTTCGAGGCTTGAGACTCGTCGAGTACTACCAGCAGTTCTGGTGAAGAGATGCCTCCCAGGAAGAATTTGATTAGAGATGATGATGATGATGATGATGATGTGCTTCTTGTACAGAGGTCCAAGAAATCGAAGACTGCCTCCGGGGCCATAGCTACTGGTTCTCGGCCTTCTTCTCAGGAGCAAGAGAAGAAGAAGAGAGAGGAGGAGCAGGCGAGAGAGAGAGAGAAGAAAAAGGAGGAGGAGAGGAAGAAGGTGGAAGAGAAGAAGAAGGTGGAGGAGAGAAAGAGAAGGGAGAGAGAAAAAGAGGAGGAGAGGAGGAACATGGAACTGAGGACCAAAACTGGTCAAGCCCTGGTCCCAGTGTCTGCCTTGCCTTAGGGGGCTTCGGTGGCCACCTCTCCTCAGCTTGCCCCTGCGCTGCTCGAGAGAGCAGTCCTCCCTGCAGATTGTGAGAGGGCATTGGGGTCCGATCAACTGGCTTTGAAAGCTAGCCAGAGGCTTGCCTTGGTAAGGTTCCCTTCTAATTCTCAATTTCTTTTAACAAATTTTGATGGTTTCTTCTTCTTGATCCCTTCCTTGTTCTTTGCAGTTTGTGACCGACTTCGCTGTGCTTTATCGCTCTCACGATGAGCTGATTAGAAGGAATGGCGAGCTGGAACAGCAAAAATCTATGCTGGTAGCCAGGGGGTCTCAGCTGGAGGCCGATCTGAAGGCTCCTGACACAGCTCGAGCTTCATCTGACTTGGCTCTTGTCAATTCTGCTCGCGAGAGAGATGATGCGGTCAGGGAGCTTGGGGAACTGAGGAAGGCGTATGACCTGGTGTGCTCGATTAAGATAGACCTTGCAGAGAAGAACAGGGTTCTGGCTGAGCAACTGGAGGCGGAGAAAGCCCAGGCATCCACTCTTAAGGAAGATTCGTACAATTCTGGCTGGGCTGCTGCGTATGAGGACGCCGAGGTTCAGATAGGCTATATCAGTCATCTGAACTTCAAGAAAGGGTGGAATAAGGCTCTCGTGGCTACTGGGGTGGACGTTGCATCCCCACTCTTTGACGAGCATGATCCAGGGCCAAAGCCAGTCGTGGATGAGGACCCATCCCCAACTGCTGAAGGCACCAATCCTGTCTCTCAGGCGACTTCTACTGATGCTCCTTTGGTCGAGAGGGCAGTGGACACCCCTGCAGAGGGTAATGCCCCTGCTGATGCTGATAAGGACAAGGGTCCATCCACCTCTGGGCCATCCGAGGTTGCTAATTGATAGGGCTTCTTTGTAATTTTTTCTTTTTCGATCTGATGTAACCTCGCTCATTATCAATGAAAAGACTTCATTTTTGTTTATGCTGATCTCTTTCTTTTCTCTTTTTTTTTTTACTTGTAGTTGGTTGATGTGGATGACTATATTCCTGTTACCTCCCAACTAGGTAGGACTCTTGGTCCTAATGCAAGCCCTGCAGTTCGCCAGGCCTTTGCTAGGCTTTGCAGGTTTGCTAAGTCAAGGAACCAGAAATATAAGGATCAGTCCGAGCTAGTGGCCAAGTTGAAGGACAGGCTCCAGGAAATGGAAGAGATCGGTGCTTCAGTGCAAGAAGAAGTTAGCGAGCTGAGAGAGAAGTTACTGGAGGCCACCGAGATTAACCAAGTTGGGGAGTTTCTGCAGCGGGAGAATGAAGACCTGAGGCGGGAGGTCTCGAAGCTTAAGGAGCATTCGCCGAGCATCGTTTCGGCGGTCCTACAAGGCTCTTCTTCGTCTCGAGCTGCTCGGCCTCCCCTCCCGCGTGCTGGTAGGAGTGCCAGGGGTAGGAATAGGGAAGTCGAGGAACAGCGTGAGAGGGAAATGGAGGAGCTGCGCGGCGATGTTCGACGAGCTTATGTGACTGCTGCTGGGCTCCAGAGGGACGTCACCCGTCTCCGACATTTGTTCAAGAATGGCCCTCGACAAGTGTGGTCCGATGGATATGATCAAGGCTGGCTGGAAGCTCCGACGAGACTATCAGAGTTTGAAGAGTTATCCTTCATCAGGGGGTGGTTGAGTGCCCTCAAAGAGCTGCAGGTCCCGAGGAACTCGATGCTGTGGTATCGGCACGAGATGTCTTCCTCTACTCTGATGCCCAACCCATTTAGGCGGGATGATCGATGGATACCCATTGATGCTATTCCCCGGCGATTATTGGAATTGGACGCAAATGAGGTCGTGGAGGAGCTCGCCCCTGCTCCTGATGATGGAAGGAGAGCTAAAGTTGCTGATTATCTTGCTCGGAGGCTTCCACCCTCTTGAAATTTTGTTTTTATTTATTGTAAATGCTTTGGGCGAGCTTCGCCGACTAAACATGTACTATCATTGTTTGTAAATATAAAAGATTAATGAGAAGTTCGAGTTTTGGGCAATTTTGCTGACTAAACGTGTTCATCCAATCCTTTTATATTTTTGCAGCTTCACAATCCTTTTTATTTTGTCATGTGAGTGTCCGCCCAGTCCAGTATAAGAATACCATTGTGCCCTCCCTTTACCTTTTAGGTCGTGTCGTCACACTCCCTTAGGCCTAAGTAGGGCAATTGGAGAGGACACACCTGGTATTGGATGTCTTCATCCGGTCAGGATTTTGTTTAACCCAAGTAGGTTTGATGCCTAAGAATACTCTGTAGGGCTTCATATATTGCCATGGGAAATGCTAAGAGGTATGTCGTGCTTCATGACGATGACCTGAGGAGGGGTGTTCCCCTGCTATGTCGACCATTATTCCTGTAATTTGGAAAGGATGTGTAATAAGATATAACTGTTACTAATTAGAGAGTGATCAACTGAGAGATTTTCATTGGTGAATTGAGAAATGAACTGTCCTTTCACATAATGAATACAATAAAAGATCTAACAATAGAACTCCTAAAAATAGAATTTCTTGAGATTAGCTGCGTTCCATGCTCGTGGTATCTCTCTGCCCTCCATCATTTTCAAATGATAGGCACCTTGCAGGTCGTCTCTAATTATCTTATAAGGTCCTTCCCAGTTCGGGCCCAGTTTACCGTCTGATGGCTTCACTGTGTTGCCCAGGACCTTTCTTAGAACATAGTCCCCAACTTCGAATTTCCTCGGATTGACCCTTTTGCAGTAGTGCTTCGCGAGCTGTTGCTGATAGCTCGCTAGTTTTACTAGGGCAAGTTCCCTGCGCTCGTCGGCCAAGTCGAGTTCAGCGAGCAAAGCCTGATCGTTCTGACCCTGCTCGACAAGGTCGAATCTCATTGTAGGCAATCCTTCTTCTAGTGGAATGAATGCTTCCATACCATATGCTAGTGAGAATGGCGTTTCCCCTGTGGCTCGCCTAGGAGTCGTTCTGTACGCCCATAGGATATGCGATAGCTCGGTTGTCCACGCGCCTTTTTCTCGCTCTAACCGCTTCTTCAATCCAGCGATCACTGTCTTGTTGGAAGCCTCAGCTTGTCCGTTGCTTTGAGGGTAGGCCACCGAGATGAAGTGGTGCCTGATCCCGTGTTTATCGCAGAAGTCCTGAAAAGGGCCACTCTCGAACTGTGTTCCATTGTTAGTGATGATGGTTCTGGGGATCCCGAATCGGGTGATTATATTTCTCCATATGAACCTCATAATGTCAGCATCTCGGATGTTCGCCAGTGGTTCTGCCTCGATCCACTTGGTAAAGTAATCAATTACCACCAACAGGTATTTGCGATTGCCGGCAGCGGTGGGCAGTGGTCCCACGATGTCCATTCCCCACTGGGCGAAGGGCCAGGGACTGGTCAGGGATTTTAATTCGCTGGCGGGCTGGTGGACCATGGGAGCGTGAAGTTGGCATTTTAGGCATTTGCGGACATATACTGAGGAGTCCTTTTGCATGTATGGCCACTAGTAACCTTCCTTCATTGCTCGGAAGGCTAGAGACCTTCCTCCGACGTGACTTCCACAGATTCCTTCGTGAAGCTCGTGAAGCACTGTCTTGACATCGCCTGGGTGGACGCATCTAAGGTAGGGGCCGGAGAAAGATCTTTTATACAAGTCGCCTCCTGTGGATAAGTGAAAGCGAGCATCTTTGACTCTTATCTGGTGAGCAGTTCTTTTATCCTCTGGGAGCGTTCCGTTCTTTAAATAGTCTCTCAAGGGATCCATCCAGCTGGGGGCTGATTCCAATTGGAGTATTGGTTTCGCTTTGGTCATCTCACGGTTGGGGTAAATGCTTGGGCAGCTGAGGAAACTGATAGGGATGATCCTTTTAAGGCTGGAATCAACTGCTGAGCTCAGGGCTGCTAAGGAGTCAGCGTGGCTGTTTTTCCCCCTAGGAAACTATTGGATGTTGATTTCTTCAAAGTTCGTCATTAAGTTTTTTACCAAGGAGAGGTAGGCTGCCATCCTCTCATCCTTCGCGTTATAGTCTCCACTTATCTGATTGGAAACTAGTTGCGAATCTCCGAATACCTGTAAATGCTTTGCTCCCAGAGTTTGCGCCCTTTGGAGACCTGCTATTAAGGCTTCGTATTCTGCTTCGTTGTTGGAGGCTGCAAATCCCAGCCTGATTCCTTGCTCGAGGACTGTATTCTCTGGAGTGATGAGAACAATTCCTACTCCTGCCCCCTTTGAGTTGGAGGCTCCATCAACGAATAGTTTCCAGCTTCCCCCCGTAGCCTGGTTGTTTTGTTCTGTTGGCTTAGGCTGGTCGATGCGTTCTTCGCCTGTGAATTCAGCTATGAAATCAGCAAGGATTTGCCCCTTGATAGCTGTCCTTGGTTGAAATTGGATGTCAAATCGGCCGAGCTCGACTGACCATTTAGACAGTCTGCCCGATAAATCTGCCTTCCTTAGGACAGCCTTGAGGGGGTGTGATGTAAGGACGATGATCGTATGAGCTTTGAAGTAGTGCTTCAGTTTCCTCGAGGACATTACTAGGGAGAATGCGAGATTTTCCAATGGTAGGTAGCGTTGCTCGGCATCTAGTAAGGTTTTGCTCGCATAATAGCCGGGATGTTGGATCCCTGTAACTTCACACATTAGCGCTGAGCTGACAGTATGGCTGGACACAGAGAGGTAGAGGTACAAAGAGTCCATTTGCTGTGGTATGACAAGCATCAGTGGGGAGCTTAGGTAGGAATTGAGCTCATCTAACGCTCGTGTGAAACCTGGGGTCCATTCTACTATTTTGCTGCCTTTTAAGAGTTGGAAGAAGGGCTTGCATCTCTCAGAGGATTTAGAAATGAAACGATTTAGAGCAGCGAGCATTCCAGTGAGTTTCTGTACATCTCGGACTGTGCGAGGAGGTTGCACTCTTTTGATTGCATCAATCTGGTCCGGATTAGCCTCTATGCCTCGCTTGCTGACCAAATACCCAAGAAACTTTCCTGACTGGACACCGAAGGAACACTTGCTCGCGTTGAGTTTCATTCGGTACTTATTGAGGATTTCGAAGGTACTTGATAGGTCCGAGAGGTGATTTTCCTTCTCCTTGCTCTTGACGAGCATGTCGTCAATGTAGACCTCCATTGTGTTTCCCATTTGATTTCTGAACATTTTGGTAACTAGCCGCTGATAGGTTGTCCCTGCATTTTTTAGCCCAAAAGGCATGACCTTGTAACAGTATAAACCAACCGTCGTGATAAACGCCGTTTTGTCTTGATCTGGGGCATATAGGGGAATTTGGTGATATCCCGAGTATGCGTCCAGGAAACTCATTCGTTCGTGAGCTGCGGTGGCGTCCACTAGTTGGTCTATTTTCGGAAGAGGGAAGCTATCCTTGGGGCAGGCTTTGTTGAGGTCAGTGAAGTCTATGCAAACTCTCCACTTCCTGTTGCTTTTTGGAACTACCACTGGGTTGGATAACCATTTGGGGAATTGCACTTCCCGTATGGACCCTGCATCCAGCAGTTTTTTGACTTCTTTTTCTATTGCTTTGGCCTTCTCGGGAGCAGTTCGTCGTGCCTTCTGCACTATCGGCTTGAATGTGGGATTGATGTGCAACCGATGGCAGACCATACTGGGATCGATTCCTGGCAGCTCATAGGGTTCCCAAGCGAAAACATCTATGTTGCTTCTGAGTAAGGTTAACAAATCCTTTTGCTCTTGGTCAGTGAGTGAGGTCCCGATCAGGAAGACTCTGCTGTTGTCGCCTTCTTTAGCAATCACTTCTACCAGGTCCTCTACAACACGCTCGGAGGGGAGGAGCCTGGTCTCTTCCACTCCGGGCCTTCCATATTTTAATTGCTATTTGGAAGGGATTGCACCTTCCTCCACTTTCTCGCTGGTTTGAACGGCTCTTTTCTCTGGCTTTGGGCGGATGGCCGCTATGAAGCACTTTCTCGCCATCGCCTTGTCGCCATGTATCTCCATCACTCCCCGCTCGGTGACATATTTGAGTTTCTGGTGGTAGGTCGAGGAGACTGCCTTCATTGAATGAAGCCATCCCCTGCCGAGGATGGCTTGATACGGTGAATCGATGTCGACCACCAAGAATTCGATCATTTTGGAAACATTTCCAGCGAGCACTGGCAGTAATATCTTGCCCAGAAGCATGGTCATCTTCCCAGCGAAGCCGACCAGAGGGACAGTGGTTTCCTTTAGGTCGGCGATGTTCAACTTCAATTTCCTGAACAGGTTGATGTACATTACTTCAGATGAGCTCCCTTGATTGACGAGCAACCTGTCGATATCAAAGTTGGCTATCCTGAGTGTAATGACTAAGGCATCGTGATGTCGGGTCCTTACTCCCATAAGATCTTCATCCGTGAAAACAATATGCTTGTTGTAGTTGATGTCCTCTGCTCGTCAACGTTTTCCTACCTGTGATTTTGCTGGATCAATCTGAAAAGCTTGCATCACCGCTGTCAGCTTCTTTACCTCCATTCGAGCTGAGTTACCCTGGATTTTCTTAACATCGGATACTCCGTGGATTACTGCGAATTCGTGTCCGGCGTCGTCTTCCAATACGTTGTCGGGTTTTGCCTCCTTGTGGACAGTCACTCTCTCTACCTTCTTTTCCACAAAGTCATTCAAATGTCCGGATTGGGCCAACTCCTCGAGGTGGGACTTAAGAGCCTTGCAGTGCTCGGTCTTATGCCCTCCCTCTTTATGGAAAGTGCATCTCAGTGCATTGTTTCTTTTCGAGGGGTCTCCTCCCATTTTCTGGGGCCATTTGATGAACGGCTCATCCTTGATCTTCGCGAGAATTTTGTAAATTGGTTCTTTGAAGACGGTGTTGACCACCTGGAACGATTTTGTAACGTCAGGGTTTCCTCCGTTTTTGGAGCCATTCTTGCCCCCACTCTTTCCTCCTTTTTTCTGGTTATCAGCTTTCTCACTTCCCTTGGTAGCGAGCTTGGCTCGACCGTTTTCTCCTACGTTAAGGCGGGTGACATCTTCCACCTTTGCGTATTTCTCAATCCGGGCCATCAGGTCATCAATGGTCGTAGCTTCCTTCTTTGTAAAGGACTGGTAAAGGAGGGAAGATCTAGGTAGCCCAATTTTGAATGAAGCCACTGCCACTTCTTTCGCGCAGTCCTCGACTTCGTTGAATAACTCCCAGTACCTCTTCGCGTAGTCTCGAAGTGTCTCCTGAGGCGTTTTCTTCATTGTTAATAGAGCATCCATCCTTTTGGGATGGGAGCTGCTGGTGATGAACCGGGCCATAAAGAGCTCAGCCAGGGATTTGAAATTTCTGATAGATCGGTGAGGGAGTTTCTCGAACCATTTCTGGGCCACGTCATGAAGGCTCGAGGGAAAAATACGGCACATCAGTGCATCTCGGTGATTCTAGAGGGTCATAGCCTACCGGTACTTCCTGACATGATCAATGGGATCAGTCTTCCCGTCGTAAATCTTGAACCTTGGAATGGCAAACTTTTTGGGAGCCTCTTCTTCTTCAATTTCCCTCGTGAAGGGAGATTTCATCTGGGTCTTGAGGGCTCTCCTGGCGAGTTCTCTGGTCGACCTGGTGCCGCGGTGAGCTGGATGTTGGTCCATTTCTCTGCGGACTAGGTTCCGTATGTTGTCGTCACTGCGAGCAGGGCTCTGGTAGCGGGGAGCTTTTCTCAGTTGTTCGCGGAGGTCGTCGTCTGAGTCACCACCTTTGTACCCTTGATATTGCCGCCTAGGGCTCCTTCCTCGGCTGCGAGATTTGCTCGCCTGAGGGCTAGGAGTGCGATAGGGGCATCTCCTGGTATCAGGACGTAGTTCCTTCTCCAGTTTTTCCAGTCTTCTTTTCAAGCGAGCATTCTCAGCCTCATATCTGCGAGAAGACTCCCTCTGCTCATGGAGCCTTGCCTCGTATGCATCGATCAATCTGGATATCTGTGTGGACCTTGCTGGTCCTTGACTTTCTTCTGAGGCTGGACTTTCTAAGCGAGCCCCTTGATCTGAACGTCGGACTTCAGACCTAATCCTGCGAGGAGCGGGTGGCTCCTGAATATCTCCTGCTTGAGGAGCGTTGCTGCTGTGACCAGACATCTTAGATTTTTTCCTGGCGTAGGCTCTTCTCAGGGAAAGATGAACGTTTCCCACAGACGGCGCCAATTGTGGTGACAATTGTTATGCAACACAAATAAATATGAAAGAGGTAACAACCAAGGAAAGGTAAATAAAATTCCAATCACACAACAACGGGTATACGTGGTTCAGCAAAGATGTGCCTATGTCCACGGTGGTTCAGTCAGTGTTATTTCTCTATGTTCTGAAGAATAAGTACAGAGAATACAACTTGTCCTTTGCCCCGGACTTAGGGTTTAATTTATACATGTATATGTTGGTTAGTGGGGGTGATGGGTTCCTCCTTATTAGACATCTCCCCTGTAACTTTCTTACATGGGATCGCGCTTCCCCACAACTTCTCTTCATGGGATCGTGGAGTAATTGGATCAATACAAAAGGTGATGGGCCTGGGCTTTGGGCCCCTAAGGCGAGGCTACTCGTCCAGGCCTATAATGCTAAATTCAGGGTACCCTATCACAAAAAAATGAAAATTGTAAACAAAAGGAATCTTACATAAATTATTATGAATTATTGGATGGTTTCGACTGAAATTTAACACGAATTATTGGTTGAACACCACTTAATTCAAATCAACAGGGGACTAATGAATGCCACACCCTAACTTATTTAAAAGACTTATTCATGAGACCACACACAAACCATTAACAAAGAGTGTACAACTAATCAAGAAAATAGTCAAGAAATTATTCAGCAAAGATTATCCAGTTTGTTCAACTCTTGACAGAAACGTTTACCTTGCAGAGCTCGCTGAACGATAACCTTTGGACCTGACGATCACCTTATGCAACTTTGATAATCAATGTTAACCAAAGTTAGGATTGAATGGCCCCATCACCATTTTTCATTGGATACTCACCACTATCGTAATGGATTTAATTGATTTCTATATTCAAACTTCTCCAAGTGTTATGCATCGATTGGTCTCTGTAAAGAGTAGACATTTATGACATTCACTGAATTCTGTAAAGAACAAAATGAGCATTGGTTACTTATTTCCAACCTAAGGTACAATTATTAATTTCCAACTAAAAAAAACATACACTAAGAAGACATATAGATGTTTTCATCATCATAATATCAAATGGATTGATATAGATAAACTAAATATGGAATAAAATAGTATACAGTGTTGGAATATACTCTACAAAACATAGCAATTAAGGTATAAAGCTTCCAACCCAAGAATATATAGAAAACTACAACTCAACAAAAAATAAACTATGACAAAGTTGTAGCATGACTTCTAAAGTTTTGAGAGTCAATTAATAGTGAGAAGCATCATAATACCTCATATCAATGCATGCGATCTAAACAATACATTGCAAAAAGAATACTGTATTTTATATGATATAAATCAACTAATCCAAATATTATTGAAACCCACAAACTTAAAGTAAACACATAATAATCACAATACTCAACTGAATAAACGAAGCACTCTAGAGTCAATGAATTAAACACATTAATTTCCAATTTCTTTATGTAAAGTGATGGAACAAAATGCCCATATAATCTAGACATCAACATTGAGAGAATGGGATAAATAGTTTATCTTCAGCTAATGGTGGTAATGAGTGTAGACTAAAGAGTTTGAACACTAAACCATCCGCTACTCCATCTTGATATACTTGTGGTATGCTTGAGCAGTTATATATACATTAATATACAAATTATTTGTTATGTATATATCCTGAGAATTTGAAATTTATCTTCAGTTTGGTTTTTATATTCAAAGGAGGTGGTAAGTTGGCTTATTAGCTTCATATGCATAGTATGCATCAAACCAACTATTAAACACCCTTATTATAGTGTTGATGTAAGCCTCCACCACTAGATCTATCAAATCTATGTTTGCATTGGCTTTCCATGTGCTTTACTCTCAGAAAGATGATATCCAAGGTTCCTTACCCGAATACATGTGTCTACTATAAAATTATAATCTGTAAAAAATAAGACACTACATGAGATAGGGTATTCTATACCTTGGAGAATGCAGACATTTTGAAAGGGTAGCAACATAAATTGCAAACATTTTGAAATGGTACCAACATAAATTATCAACATTTGCACACAATGACACTTGGCGTACCTCACGTTTACAATGTGATAATTTTGTTCCTATAACATTCCTCGCAATTTTCAAAAAAAAAAATTAAATCAACAAAAACCAAATTGTTATTATGTATTCATGCAACATATTGAGAATGACATTTACCCACATATTATGAATTGTCATAGTCATAGTGTAAGCTATGATAATGAAAATAACTATAGAAAGAATATAATGAATGCAGATATAGTGTATCATGAACATAAAAAAACTCATATAAAATTTAGGAGAAAACTTATTAACAAAAATACCAAAGAAAACATAGATTCTAAGTCGATAAACTTGTCAATTTTGTGTCTACAATCAGGTTGGGGTATGTACTTATTAAAGGATGCATTTACCTTCGAACATTAAGTTACATTGTATAAAAAGTGCACATCAGTGACATCAGGAACCACTCCTATGTTTAATTGGTTCCTCACAAATCCCTTCTAGCTGTTTTCTCCATTGATTCTGAAATTCCCGTCCGCCACAAAGTTTCAATTTAGATAACTTCTTAAACATATTATATTTCAAATGATCACTTGATATGCACACTAATTACTACATTGAGAACACATAAAACACAATTACATAAGATTTAAAACAGAGCACTTGAGATGCACATAACATAATACCAAAACAATTAAAACATATCGTAATGGTAAAAATAAAGGATACACTAAATTTAGAAAATATTCACTATATACATAAGATTTAGAAAGGAATAAACATGACATAGTTACATGGATCATTCAAATTAGAAGTTATATTGTGTTATATAAACTCGTCTCATTTGAAATGTAAAAGACAAACAACTAAAATTAAAGACAATATAACTGCATATGGTATGAAACACTAATTTTAACAATAGTTACATGGATCATTCATTTCAGAAAGAAGTACTTTCGATTACAAATGCAATATTTCAATTAGTAAAGGAGGGTTAATTCATAGAGTATGTGAAAACCTTTTCATTTATTTGGAATAACCCGCAAAAATAATGGAAACCATGAATGAGAAGAGAAGGGAGAAACCGAGTATATTACTGATTCAGACAGAGAATAAAATAGAGAAATTTAGTTTCTGCGTTTGTTCACCTAGTTTAAAATATCCACTATTTAAAATCTAGAAACACCCTTTATAATGCCGCTTTTTTTGCATTTTTTGTTTTTCTTTCCTTTTAAAGTTTCACAACCTGCTTTTCTACTTCACCAACTCGTATATGAGCCTTTACCACCTTCTCCTCAACATCTGATTTTAATTTTTTTATATAGGGACGCAATCTCACTTAGCAATGAAAAAATTCCATATGAATTCTTTCCTTGTTCCCAATTATCTCATCCTTAGCTCTCAGTTCTTAAGTCTTCTTGTCAAAATGAGATTCGAGTGAATGGATCTTGGAGTTCAGTTGATCAAATTCAACGTTAAAAAAAATCAAATATGAGTTTCGTATATAACAACTTTATCGACAATCGATGAATTAACTCCAATCTTAGTCAAAATTAGGGTTACAAAATGGAAAGCAAAATCATCTTTATAACCACCATATTCAAAACCACAAAGCCAATATCAAATTATGTTTGATGAGTTTTTTCAAGTATTTGAAACCACTAACTTCTTCAAATACTTATTGTGCAACAAAATTGAGTGTTAGAGAAACTGAATACTTTAAACATCAGAAACATAAAATCAGAATAAATCACTACTGAAAGCCCCTACACCCAATCCTAAAACAACACAAACCCCAATATATGAAAACCAAACTAATGTAAGATATCACTTCCTGAATCAACACAAGTTTGCACATATATACTTGTATAGGAACCATTGATGGAACACAACAGTGTTGATCTATACCATACTAACAGTTTGCCTTGAATTTAAAATTCTTGCATACTTGAATCTTAAATAAAACTGTTTTAAGATGTCTGCACATAAGATGAATAAAAAAATTAAGAGAAACACTATGATACATGAGACAAAATTATATAAGCTCAACGAAGATCATACCGATTACTTGAGTATTTCAGGATCCTCAATATTTGTAATGGATCTAGGTCTCGTAACTGTGAAGGCAAACACACCACTATAAGAGCTATAAATCTACTTAATGATCAATAAGTGATCTATAAAAATGTAATCAGCCATATAGAGTTAACTAACAAAGACAACTTTTTGTGAATACAAAAGATATTTTTTTTAATTCAAGACAAGACAAAATAAGTATAAGAAAAATGTGAAAATAGTATGTGACCTGACATGTGTCTTATTTTATCTAAGCCAATCGATTTAGTGGCATAGCCACGGAAGTGTTAAGAGGGAGGCTTCACATATTTATCTAGACTATAAATTATTAATATTTAGGATTCACGGTTGTTAAGTAACTATCAATGTGAATTTTATAGGGGAGCTTTTTTCGCTTATTATATGAAATACCAATATGTTAAATTCAATATAGATAATCTCTGGTTAAAATCACATGTTAAAATCAATATGCGCAACTCAACACATAAGGGTTGCAGTTGGTTTGAAATATTCAGTTAAAGGAGACAAAATAGGGTAAAATTCAAACGACACAATAGATTTTTGTTAAACATGAACCCTTAAGTTGTTACCCCATTATCTAACACTATATCGTTACCCTTCATCATTCAACATCAGATACTGACCCCCAATAGTTGTTAAATAGGAAATCCCCAAAAAAATAAAAATTAAAGAAAATTAAAGAAAATTAAACAAATAAAACGAAAAACAAAATATACAGGATCCCTTTGCATTATATAAAGCACATAAGAGAATCAAAATTTAGCAACTCATAAATGAATTATCCCAACACCTTTACCAAAATATTTCATAGCCTAAAACAAATATGAGAGGTTACCTTGAATGGTGGAAGAAGACTTCAATAGTGGAAGGAGGGAGGGAATCAACAAAAAAACTTGCAAAATAAATCTAATTAGATCAAATAAACACACGCACATACACACAGGTACACATAGATATAATTAAAATAAATATACACACACAAAAATAAAAATATAAACCTAGAAATGAGGCTCATGCGAGTTTGACCTCCGCACTTGGAAGAAGATGAAGATCAGCTGAGAGAGAGAAGATAAAGGGGGTTGTGTCATGTTTGTGAAGTGCCAAGGGAGAGAGAGTAAGGGGTGCGACATCGGGTGGAGGGGTAGCTCATGTGGTATTATCTTTTAGAGAGAAGAGGGGGGAGAAGTAAGTGTGGGAGGATAAAAATGAGAGTATGCTAGGGTTAGGGTGGATAATTGATTGAGGTGGGTTTACAAATATACCCTTAATCATACCCGTTGGATTCAACTTTTTAAGAATAAATCCTAGCCTCTAATTATCTTATAAGCTTATGGAATAGTAAAAAAATTATACTCCTTATTATAAATATATATATGGAGGACTGAAGTTATAGCGCCAAGGAAATTACTAAAGAGTTTGTCAATCGTTGTTTTAAGGAACACAAAGAATGTCCGAACCAAAAATAAGCAAGTAATCGATGGAAAAATCATCTCAAAGGACCAAACCAATATCGATAATGTAGCATGATTATTGGTAGCTTACCTTTTGTCATCTTCTTTATTTATTACTTCTAGAATAACACTTGGATGAGATTTTGTTAATGGAAAAATTTACATCAACAAAGGTAATTATCACAAATGTGAAAAAGAAACTACAAGGGTAATGTGGCCTCAGTCCATCACCATTTTGATTGCGTTAAAGGATTGCGAACATTATAAATTTCATGCCAAAAATTCCTTAAAATTAACATTGCAAATATTATAGTTGATAAGTTTTCCAATGTGAAGAAAAATTCTAGTTCGCATTTTGAAGTTAATAGCTTTCTTATTGAGAATATTACTAATAATTTGCAAAGTCAAAAGAAATATTGACAGTGAGAAATTTATTAAGTTTTGCAATGTGAAATTTATAAAAATTCACACTATGCATTTGTAAAATTTGGATAAAGATATATATAGCACTAAATTCGCATGCATTACTAAAATAAAGTCAAAATACAAGTCAACAATCACCGAGCATGGGGAGAATAATGAACACAAATAGCCCGATGATTGTGAGTCGAATGAACATTGATAGTGAGAACCAATATGACTGCATCAATTTTTGTAAAGGGCATAATGAAATGAACTACATCTACAAACATAGGGTGTTGAACATAATATGAATAACCATTTAGTAAAACAGTGGTAATGGAATATTTGAGACCATAATTAGGATTGCATACGAACATTAACTCCTTATCACGACCAAAAACATGACGTAAATCAATTAAAAACTAACTCCTATTTTTTTTATCTTCTGTAACTACTACATTAGAATAAAGAAAGAAATACCATAATACTAAAAAGTGAGTCGCATATTAGCTTGATCTACATATAATACTACATGTGTATAAGTTTTCATTGCAATCACACTACGAAATCATAATACTAAATTCAGATTATTATTATAGAATGCATGACATGTTGTACTTATAATTTTGTAATATTATATCATTATACTAAATTGTTAATTTTTCCTACCACATTACATAAATTAAATTAAAACATCATCAGTTCTCACCTTGATTTCTAGTATCTTCAGTGGTATAAATTAGGTTAACTCTATATAAAATCTTCAAAAAAGTACCATGCAAGAATAGTAGTGCCCGACAAAGCATAAAAACATATATACAAGCATGAAAAATATAAGTAACCATTTTAACCTTCTAGTTGAGTTTTTCTAACAACCTTGATGACACTTTTAGGGTTTGTAGACTTGACTACATCAACATTTTACCTAATTTGATCTAATAACAAACATATATAACCATTTAATTTTTCCCTCACATTCTCAATCACAACCACACAACATGATACAATACTTCAATACCATAATTTTACTTGAATTCTTAAGTAAAATCACAAGGTCTCGTCATGGTTTATCACGAATATATTCCACAATAAGTTCTACCACCGATTCACATGTCACCCTATGAATCCTATCAGTTTGAATAGTATATTTGCAAAAATGCACTCTTAAAGGACATAATAAAAAAATCCATTGCATTGTTTAATAAAAGCATGAATATGCCATTTACAACCCTAAACATTGTGTCATAATCCTCATCTTTACATTATTCAAATAATAAAAATTAAAATGAACTTTAACAACATATATATATATATATATATATATAATCCATACGAAAATGTCTCGCACCTCTATCATATACTTGCCCATCCAACATGCATCGACATTCTCAACTAGATCTTACAACACCATTTATGTCTCATATTTAGAATCAACATCAGGTAATTCACCATCTGATGTTTTAAAATATCGATCAAAATTAGAATATAAAATAGTTCCTTTTGCCATTGGCAACAATATCAACCCTATATATATATGTGTGGGGGTGGGGGGGGGGGGGGGGGGGGGGCCGGTGTCTGTGTCTGTGTTTGTGTGTGTGCACGTGCAAGCATGTTATCCATATCAACTTCATCATCCAACATGCAACAGGAATTGTCTCTAAATTCATAACTCATATAAATCGAACAAAACTTAATTTCTTCCAATTCTAAAGAATTCTGCTAACAAAATCTTGATAAGAAAAGTTTGAAGAGATCACAATCACAATACTCATGTGACCAAACCTAACAAAACATGTTATATATCCATCTCTCATTATAGTGAAACATAGTTCTCTTTGAGTCAATATAATGATAAAACCCTAATTTGATGAACGGTTGAAACAAAAATGAAGGTGATGATAAAATCCTAAAATATCTACTTCATCATAACCGTGCCTACAAAAATACCATTAATCTACCTTATCACGGTGAAATCAATTTTGAAATTGTAACATAACAAATAGGAATGGATTAGACGGTCGTGCTAAAAAGAGAAACCTAACAATCGATTAAGGGTAATTTTGACATATTAAACTTAAACACACATGTTTGGATCTTTTACTAAAAAAGTTTTAACGATGGATTAATTGTTAAAAATGTTTGGTACGATAAGGAAATAATTCAAAATAAGAAAATAGTTTCAACAATCAGATGTGTAATGAACGAAACAAATTTTGATTATCAACTTGTAACTTTATTAAGTTCATATCAAGCCGATTTAACGTGTTTGTGTATATATAAAGAGAGTGTCTCTCATACATACCAAGTATACATACTCCTGATGCAAATTATTTTTTTTAAATTTAAACAAAAAAAAATTGAGTTGAGTTTTTTGAATAAAATTTAAACATTTCAAGGGATTCATATAAAAAATTAGCTCAAAATAATTTTTTTTGTTATTTAAAAAAATTGGTCAAACTTTCGCGTCTTTTAAAGTGCTTTAAAAGTGTGAAGATTTGACCGATTTTTTTAAAATAGCAAAAAATGTTATTTTGAGTTTATTTTTTTATATGGGTCTCCTGAAATGTTTAAATGTCATATAAAAAAATTAAGCCGAAACATAATGTTTTTACTATTTAAAAAATAGGTATGTATATTTGGTATATACATGAGCCTCTCTCTCTCTCTCTAAGAGAGAGAGAGAGAGAGGGGTTAATAAGTGAACCAAAATAATGAACATTTTAATAAACCTATTAAGACATTAAAAAATAATCCTTAATTCCTCGTTGTAATTGATTCGCACCAGCGATAACGGACACGCGTGTGTTTTAATATACACCCCCTCACAAACCTTACCCCTATAAGAGAAGCCCCAACCTTTATCCACCACCTACCTTACCACCTATAAACCCATCTACTAGCAAACCTCTTCAACCCGAACACAACACTGACCAAACCTCCAACTCCGGCCAGTCACCTACCATACCCGAGATCCGACCACCTTATACCAACCACGACCTCCATCCAACCCCCATACATGCTAACCCACCTCCTTCCAGCAACCCTATCATTAAAACCCATTACACCCCTACCGGACGACCCTACTAGCTCCTCCATACCCGGATAGACCCCCTGAAAAACAAGCAAAACTCTAGTCCCTTATAACCCCTCCAGCGAGCTCTTACTGCCACGAGATGGGTGTTTATATTAGGATGGGTTTTCCGGTGATTTATGACAGGTGGGGTAAACCGGAGTGGTTACTCGGAGTTTTGTTTTGGATTGGGGAGGTGGGGGTGGGGGTGGGTTAAGGTGAAAATAGGGTCGAAATGGGTTTTGTGTTGCACGCTTGTCCATTGCCGCTGGCGCAAACCAATTACAACAATGAATTAAAGGTTATTTTTTAATGTGTTATTAGGTTCATTAAAATGTTCATTATTTTGGTTAACTTATGAAACTCTCTCTCTCTCTCTCTCTATATATATATATATATATATATATATGCAATCCTGCTCTTGTGCAGACTAGTCCGCATTTTAAGAATGCGGACCGAACATGTGTCACCTGGCGGTGAGCCCAGAAAAGAGAGAGAGTGTGCCTATAATTTAGGGGATAAGTTCTAGGCGCACTGTTACCGCATTCTTAAATTGCGGACTAGTCCGCACAAGAGCATTATTATATATATATACACACAAAGAGTTTATTGTTATCTAGTTTACTTGTGATCAAATACATATTTTCTCTCCGTCCCATATTAGTAGTCCTTATTTTAATATAAAAAAAATATTTCGTAAATTTTAGTTTAAAAAAATCATCAATATCTTTATAATGCAATACATATGCTTGGATCATTACTCTCCTATTTGGGACAAGTAATCTTGGTATCTCGTCTATTTTTATATACTATTTTAAAAATAAAATTATTTATTTGTGACAAACCAAAAAATAAAACATGAGTTATAATTTGAGACAAAGAGTATTAAATATCCGTTTGAATTGGCTCATGAAATAAATAAGTAAACCCAAAGTTTTATTATAATTTAGTTGAACTCTATAAATAAAATCAAAACAAACTACTAGGTTAACTCATTTATACCCAAATTTTATGAGTTAACTTGAGAGAGCGAGAGTTGACAACGGGCTACTGGCATGGTTCCCACAATAGCGATTGTTACATTGCCACTTGAGCTTATCCGGACATGGCGGCCAGCCACTAAACAAATAGTTGACTCTTTATTTATTCTGTTATTCCTATCTTCTCGAACATAAAGTCAGAGAATATATATTGCATTTTGCAACCAAGTAGATACCCTACCTGTCCTTTCTTCTGTATGTATCTTTATCTACTTCGGAGTATAATGTGTTTAGATCATGCCTATGTGCATATCAAAGGAGGATGCTTTTATTAGCGTCTGTATCTTTGACCCAATTGCTTTAATGTGAAAGCACATGCATGATTTATTCTAACAGTATGTTTACTGTGCTTGCATGTGAAGTATTGCGTAAAGTTCTTTCTTCAAGAATAAATATAAGTACCAGATACTTTCTTAAGAAGTATTCAATCAGATTATTACAAACTGTGACTTTAAGCAAAACAGAAAAAAGACAACAAAGCATCTCATTCCATCCTGCGGATCATATCCAATACTTCTGCGCATGCATACTCTCGTGTAAAGCTCTTTCTTTCAAGTTTCAAGCACATGTTTGTCTCATACTTTACTAAAAGGTTTTCACTCATATTGCCCGGTATGTTTTGAGTAATACAAAAATGATGTCACGAAATGAGGAGTTAGTTGCATAAAGGATTATAGATCTATAACCAAATACTTAATTTTTATTCTATCATTCCTAAATTTAAGAATACACTCAATCAACCAATTTCAAGACTTATTCACTATCTTCAATTCTTAAGATTTGTCATCCGAACGCCAGATGGGACGACCATAGAAATACGTTCAGATGCACTAGGACTCGGAACTTTTTAGGAACATCTTTGTAATTACTTTGCTCAAATATACTTCTCTGTCCCAAATTAAGGTTGCGTTTATTTTTTTCATCTGAATTTGAAATTTGAAGACTGAATCTAAAACTTGAAATCTGAATCTGAAAAATATCGTTGTTTTTATGTCTGAATGTACCTTTGAATGAATGTATTTAGAGTGATTCAAACTTCAAATTCAGACTTCAGATGTAATTCTACATCTTAACCATTAAGAGTCAAATATAGTCGTTAGACTCTTAATCAATTAAAAAAACAAACACTTTTTGCTACCTCTTAAGTCTGAATGGGTCAGATTCAGACTTAAGATGTAAAAACAAACAACACCTAAGAGTCCATGTCTTTATTTTGTAAAAATTAAGGATATACCAAATCAATGTCCAAGATTAACTCTAGTTATTCATACTAAAACTTGGTTCGTTGATTATGTCCAAAAAAGGAAGCGAACCTTTAATTTGGGACAAAAAAAAAAGTACACTCTTAATTTGAAACATATGGAATAAGAAATACTTCGCCTTTCCCTTGCCCTAGGCCACCATCTTAGTTAACTAGATACATCTATTGTCATTTACTTACTTGCTCTTCCTAGATATTACACGTAAATTTAATGTGTTAAATTCCACTCTAATAACACTTCAGACAACTAAATTGAGACACAATATGAATACCCCCCGACTAAGTCGATCAAACCTAGGCATGATCGATTATGCCAAGACTCTTTTAACATATGTGGATATAGGCAAATTAAGAGCCCAAACAATGGAGTCCTACTTTAGCTCAATCATATCAATTACCAACAACTCTGAACTCGATCCCTTTAGTATTGTACATAGTAAAGACTCATTGTTGTTATAAATAAGATCCCCACTCAACCTTAGACTTTTTCTTGATAGTAAAAAATATCTCCCATTTTCACGATGGATGTGGGCAAGGCTAATTAGCTTAACAACACATAGTTTTTGTCTCTTTATCTTCCTTCATAGCAGTTTAGGAACAATTTGGTAAATACAAGTATTGTAGATCTGTAATACCCGTATAGTACTAGACCCTAGAACAATCAACTACGATCCAATAATAACATATATTGCCTCTAACTAAGTCAAGTTTAAAAACACTCTAATAATGTTGAAACAATACATAAAACCCTATAACTTTGCTTAATTTTGTAAGTACCTCGTAAACTTACAAAATGACTAAATTACCCATCTAAACTTTGAAAGAAGTATAACCTAACTTCTATTTCACTCTAAGACCCAAATTTTATATCAAATTGAACCTTTAGACCTCAACTAATTTAATTTTATAATCCTAACCCTTAAACTTTCATAAAATTATACAAATGCCCCTAAAAAAATATTTATTATATTGAATACAAAATAAATATAAAACTCTCTTTGTAAGGACCAAAACCAAAACCAACTTATTTAGACTTTCCTTCTCTACCAAAAAAGCATCTCAATCAACATAAAATGACAAAATTCACTTGCATAACACCATTTTTCCATGTGACCACCTTTTGGCCAAATCAAATCTTCTTAAAACCAGGGAGAATCCACCTTCCTAATGCAACAGTCCACTGCCTTCATTGTATAAATACCCCACAAAAACCAGCCTTAAACCTCACCAGTTTAGTAGAACGAAACTTGTATTTTTTTCCCTCCAAATTGGTAACCCATGATTTCATTGTTCATTTCTTGTTTTTATTACCCAATACATTTTCTTCACCATCACAATACACAACCTAATCAAACAAAACCAAGCTCTTACGTATATAATATCCCGTATAGGCAAAATCCTTCAAAAACTTCATTGAAGCTCGAGCTTTAATGGTGAAACTTCATTCCTTGACTTTGAAACTGTTTCAATGTGAGGAATGAGTTTCGTATGAGCCAAGGAGCTCGAGTGCAATGGTCATTTTAAAAAAATCATAAGTTTTGAAATCCAATTTCTCAAAAGTATTTTCAATCTTCAACCAGGATACCTCAATCCTTCAAACCAAAGCCAAACTTTCCTTAGGATAGCAGAAACCTAGTCATAAGATTAAAAGCCATTGCCATACTTTGTAAATTCACAAAATTTGGTCAAATTTTTTGAAAAATAGACAGGTGGAACTCGATGAATTATGAACCTCAATCCATGAAACATGTATATTTAGATTCCTTATGAAAAATTAGGTTTGATTGGTTCAGGAATCATCTAAAATGGTTTAGAAAATTAGAAGTTACTTACGATCAAAGTTTTATCAAGCCCTAAGTCTATTATTGAGAGGTTGAAGATGATCATTTCAACTAAAAACATTTACCAAGATCATGAGGGTGCATGGCCAATCAAGAATTTCTGATTTTTTTCAATATTTTTATTAATTTTTCTGATCAGAATTGTAAAAGGTACGACAGTGTTTGGTCAATCCCAGTCCAAATTACAGAAGACCAAGATTTTAGGTTAAAAATATTTTTAAAAAATTATAAATTAACCCCTCTTGACTTTTTTCAGTTATGAATTTTGACCCCAACTTTTTTCTACATACTCTATGATAAATTTTAAGTCAAAATGTCTACACCCTTTTTCAAATATGATTTTAAGCCTTACATTTTAAACTCTAATTTTTTTTTTTGTAAATTAGCCCTTGAACTTTAAAAGTACAGTTTTTTCATTTACTTTTCCAATTTAGAATTATTATCAATAATATACACTTACAACTATGTTGATTAATAGATAATCAAGCACTTGACCCTCTTGACCCGACTTCAATCAATACTAATCATGTTTTTCACAGCTAACAAGTAAGTCTTTCCTTTTCAATAGTGATTTTAGCGTACTTGATATAACTGCTATTGATATCACCTTGTGATAGCCATAATTCAATCTTAGTATGTTCATGTTATGATACTGCCACGCTATATGCATTTTTAAATATATTGATAATAGAATATGGATCATTTGGATTAGTTTAAACCCTTCTCATCTAATAACTGATTTCATGAGGTTATTGTTATTATTAAAGCAGTTCACCTATGCATTCATGTGATACTTGTCTTTGTTATAAGCATCAATATTAACTCGGGAGTAGACTGTCGTGTTATCCCACAAAATTCTTCTACTTGGTTAGTGTGCCTAGTTGTTCATTTCTCCCCAAAGGTTTTAGGTTGATATTATTATTTGGTTATAATGATCATGCTTAATTAATTATACACCAATTAGTAAACTCGCAAGTATGAGTTTAAAAATCCTTGATCTTTTTTATGAGAAATAGTGTCTGTGTTTCATTTAACAAACAGTTAACTCTTTACACACTCAAACCTTTATATACATAAATTTTTAATAAAACTAGTCAAAATATACTTAGCATACTAGTGATAATTCCTTTTTCTTCCAGATGTTCAACGATAAGAAAGTCGTACCCCCTCCATTTTTTTAATATGCACGGATCATATATATGAATATATAACTATATGGAAGGAGATTACGAAAGATTTAAGCAAAGAATGGTGTTTCTCAATGACCTACGTCGATTTCCAATTTTGGGATGAAATGTAACATAAATAATTCACCCCTCTGGTGGTAGTACAATATTAATGAATTAGTTTATTTTTCGTCCTTGACTTTAGTTTCATTCCTTAATTACTATCGTATACATTCATACAACAAATAGGGTGTGATAAGATATGATTTGTAATACCGCGTATTTTTATGGCTTTTAAATTTGGGGATTTATTATATTTAAATTGAGATATTAATTTAATATTAATCTAGAAATAATTTAAATATTTACTAGCGTGATGAGATTTAGTAATTATTGGAATTTTATGGAAAATTACTTTCTGGGTAAAGTAATATGCGTAATTAAATTTAGTAAAATTATCGCGAGAATCTAATTTGATAATTTTGGAAAATTTATTGGGACGCGCCTGTGTCGTGTCGGGATTAAATTCGAATTATTAAAAGTCATTAAATTATAAGTCACCCATATGGTCATTTTGAGTGCGTCAATGTGTCCGGAAGGGTCGAGATAGTCCAAATAATGTACCCGGTGGTTTAGTTTGGGTCTCGGGGAGTTTTTAGGCCTAATTAGCATCCCGGGAGGGCGTTTTAGACATTTTGTATTTTTGGGCATGGAAACCCACGAATTTTCTAAGGTTTTATCAAATGTTAGGGGGTTGTCTTCTAGGGTTAGGATAACCAAAAACCAAGAACATCCATTGGAGAGGAAGAGGAAAAGCTTTCCAAGGAGTTTTAGGCCAAGAACTCTACCGTTTACACCGCCGTCACCTCCAAATTGTAGATCACGCGACGAGGATCAAAACAACACCAATTTCTTCCACAAATCAGAAACAAATATTTCCAGGCAAGTATCTATCTTGCTTTATTTTAGTTAATGCTTCAATTATATTAGTCTAGGGTTCATTAGAACTAGTTTTCGTGAAAGAAAGCATATATTGGAGACTAGAATTTACATGTTGTAGAGGTAAAAAAATCGTATTCTGGAAATCTAATTCATATGTAGAGGTTGAACCACGAATTTGCATTGCATTAGGAGTAGAAAATCTGGGAAAAGAATGGGAAGAACTAAGTTAAAGAAAATATTAGGGTTCTTGATATTTATATGGATTTTGGCCCTTTTAATTCGTTATACTTGATGAAAACTCGTATGTTTTGACGTAGAATGTTATTTATTTGGATATATAACACTTGTAGTATCAATTGTTGGGAGTTTGGGAGTGAAAATGATGATTTGGATGAGTTTGGAATAGGATTCCCATAACTGATATTTCTGCAGTTTCGTCATAACTGCTTGATCGATCGATCGACCAAAGAGCATCGATCGATCGAGCCCCTACCATCGATCGATCGGCCCCTCCTGGAAAACTCATAATTTCCCTTTTAAATAGTTATTTCGATTTAAATGAGTAGTAATCTTTGGCCATTATTGTTAATACATTTTGGGACATAAAAAGGACCAGTAGGACTTTATAAAAATGGAGCATTTAATGTAAGACGAAATTAGGATTCACGGGGAGTGAATTACACTTAAGGAATAATGGGAACGTGTGTCTAAAGGAGTGAGACGCGTGAGGAAGTTACGTCGTAAAATAAGGAGGTACCTACTAAAATTATACTTGGGCAGATAGGATACTACGAGTGATACGAAGTAAGTTTGGAATAATCCCATATAAAAGAGACGAACCGTTATACGGGATAATTTAGTAATGTGTACTAAGAATGAATATCATAAGTATGGGTCGTGGGTGTACCTAATTTTAAAATGGGAATGGTAGTATACATATATGCGACTGTGTTTGTGCATCTATTATATACGTGTAAAAATTATGCCCGCGCTACTTGCTATCACTAAGGTTATCGCGTCGGGACAGTCTTATCTCGATGGGACCATTATGGGGAATATTGACTTGTACCCTAGAACATAGGAATCCTTTGTTCAGGCTATCTGATAGATAATAGGACGGTCCTAAGAGACGTGAGGGTATGTGCTGACCTCTTAGTGATTTGGAACTATGCTTCACCTCAATTCGTATGTGTTTTGTGTTAATACAGTTCGAGAGTGATTCCGAACTAGTATTTCTCTTAGTACGAGTGATACGGGGACTTGATAGTAGAGTATACCATCACCATAAATTTTATGTGGGGTGTCGATAGTATATATATTATATGAGTGATTAATATATATATATATAGACTTGAAATTGGGAACTTTCTACTGTGACTAAAAGTAGTTAAGTAATGAATAAATATTTCGATTTTGATATAAGTGTTTGAAAAGTTTGAGGCAATACTGAAAGATTTTTTTTTATGAAATGAAATCCTTTTGAAAACTTTACTCTCAGAAACTAATTATTTCAGCCCTAGAATTTGTCGGCATGAAACCTTATGAGGAATTTAAGATAAGTTTAACATGTGGGGATTAATAGTGCGGTAGGTGTGAACATTAGAAGAGAGGTGAGAATTTCTCAAGAGAGTGCTGCATACTAATATGATTGTTGCATTAGCCGGTGGCATTTTAAATACTTGCTAAACTAAATTTTAAACTGTTTTACAATCGGGCTCTGACCTGTTTCCTATTTTCTCTTCTCTCTTATATATATATGTATATATTACAGGTGCCCAGCCACAGGGGCGTCATGCTTAGGATTCTTTGGAAGGAACGTGCGGCAGCTTAGGTGGGAGTTGCAGGCCTTTTGCTTAGACGACCTCATTATTGATTCCACTCCTATTTCTATTTTATCCAGTTCGTCATGTGTCGCTGTTTTTCCTTATTCACTTGGTTTTGTCAGAGATTATGATTCATTTACTTTCAGTATTTCTACTTTGGGATTTGTTACTGTCAGGATGTTTTCCTTTGAAGTTTTAAAGTTGGAATTAGTTATTTGAATGCTTAAATTGCTTGGATTATCTTTTCCAGTCGAGTTATTATGTGACTCTTAAACTATGAATTATATAAAGTTTTTATTATTGCGTTTAGCTTAAATATGGAATTAATGTTTTTAAAATAGTTTTGTCACTTAGCTTAATTATATAGGGTGTTTAATTTGAAAAGTTATTTTGCGACAGTGATGCTAAGAATGAACCAACCGCTCACCTTGGTTATAATTTAATAAAGGACTGATCACCCGGTATTTAATTAGGCGGGGTATCACAGGTGGTATCAGAGCATTAGGTTCTTGTGTCCTTAGGATCTGTGCGGCTTATTATGCTTCTAGCATTACTTTGTTTGATATAGAGCCTTATGTTTAGGATTATTGTTTTCTATGGAGAGATTTCGTTCTCCTGCTATAACGTATGTACCTTAGTGAATCTAAATTGCGTTCGGGCGTGTGCGAACAATTAAATATGGAAGGTAAGGGCCGTTGGGCAGACAACAGGAGGCAAGGCTTAGTTGAGGTTGTAGAGCATATTCGAGGATGATGACCGTAGTTAAGGTCACCCCTATTATGGCACGGGAAGCCAGGACTGTAAAGACGGATAGGGCGCAACCTATGATTTCCAAGTGCTTCTATAGTCGAAAGAGGTGCGAGAGTAGACTCACCCAACATGGTACGACTGGAAAAAGTCAGACGAAGCATTTTAGAGAACTGCCAGTGGAAATTATAGAAATGCAAAAATTGTGTGTGTTAGCCCAAGGAGGTAGAGTATCCAAAGGTTTGGACATAGGAAGGAGTGTGGCTAACTAAAAGTGAAAATTTAGAGACAAATTTTCTTGGATTTTCGGAACAAGGTTATCATGGTGGGAGTCAGCCACTACTTTAGAAGTGGAATGCTATGCATATAGGAGAATCTTAGGTATAGTTTGACCGTAAGTTCCTTCATCAAATGTTCAGGATAAGAAGTGAATGTTGTTCTGAAATCATCACAGGAGGACCTGATAGAGGTCCATTTGTGAATATGAATGTAAACTGTTAGCGAATCTTGTATCGGAAGATATAGATAAAAATAGAGGAAAGAACTCCAAGTGGGAGATCGACTCGTAATAATAGTTGATAACACCTGAAAAGGGAAATATGCTGTACGGTCGATTCAGAGGTTGACAATGTCTTACTTTGTCAATGAAGATGATAATGCTTCTTGGTGTGGGAAGCTAAAAGAATCAAATAATTTAGTCAAGAATAAGACGGGATACAACAGTGGTAGTGTAGCACCACAAGGGGGTGTGGATACACATTAGGGAACCCATTTAAATGATTCGGATAGCTGAATTCTTACCACGCGATGGTAGATTTAGTATGGACTATTGTAGTCAGTAACATGTTCTTTGAGGCCTACAAGGCTAAGGGAATAACGGGGGTAGCCATCAGAAATCGAGTTTAGCAAAGTTCGAGAGAATGACAATCCTAACATGGTTAGTATGACAGGTGATAAGTGGATTATGTGTTGAGGTATTTTGTGGAGAGTGAAATCACACGCGCTAAATTTTTCCTGAAGCGATTATAGGGTACCAGAGTATTGTGCCTAGTAAAGGAGAACAATTAAAGTAGTGTTGTTCTGGTTTGGACAGGCGTTTTACGTCTGGAGACCATTTGTATAGTCAAGCCGTTTGTCAAGGTAGACATGTGAGTTTTATCCTCAGAGGATGAGTCGTGTTCTATGTGACACGAGCGAGTTAATATATTTTGTTCATTGCTAGATTAGCATGTGAGACAATTTGAACGCGTATAACTATAAACATTATTATTATGTGAATATTTTCCCTAGTATAACGGGATTATATTTAGTGCCATCCGAGGAGGATGAATGTGTGTATTAATAGTGTTATATACTTTATCGAGGTTACTCACTTTAGTAGTGTGATATACGAGTATGATATTATATTGATTATAACTTTATAGTAATGGTTAGTACGATAGTAGGCACTAATTGCAAGGCTATTGGAGTGGTTAACTTAGTGTGACATGTTTTGTTCTGGCGAGGCCTCACCTGCAAGACGGTCGGACTCGCACTTATATTAGCTATTTTAGAGACTACAGAGGGGATAGTGGGCTCGAGATATTCGATTCTGGTGTGTGTAGGGACTTTGTTGTTATGATTCAGTATATATTGGGTTTACTGTTGAGCAAAAAGATTTGACTCGTTATTATGTGGAGCGCTCAGGACTTGGTGATAGGTAGAGATCACTGATATATCCACCCTTTAGAGATGTGATAGTTAAGAGTTAAACTCATATGTTTGGGATTAGGATTTTGAGAGTCCTGATTGTATGTGTACGAGGTTTGCAAATGGTGATTACCACCAATACTGGATGATAGTGGATTGGCGAAATGTCCTTGTGTAGGTGTAATTACGCGAGGTGATGAAACTTTTCTGTCAAGAGACGGAATAAAGGGGTACATGTTATGGACGGAGGGCCTAACATATTTCGATAACCGACAATGCTAGGTAGTAGTGTACCGGGGGGGGGTTCCTTATTTGGATTTCGCTTTGCGAGATATCCCACACATGAGACTTAGCGTAAGGTTAGAAGTAAGAAGATGTTTGGTCATTAGCCTATAAGTTTGGTACCTTGGTCATAGTAGGAGCAGGTAATTATATTTGTAAATGGGACGTTGAATTATGAATTAAGGCCAGTGGAGCCGGTTGTTTGGTAAGAAAGCATTGAAAGTTTTGTTTTATCACCACGAGTTGAGGGGTGGAACGATGATAAGGAGAATCTAAGATTCTAATTTCTAGGGTGATTGGGAATATTCGAGTGTTGTAACCGCATATAAAAACCTGGATGATTTTTAGCGTGGATTATCTGGGAAGAATTTTTCATAACAAGAGAGAAGGCTTGTATTTATTTTGATGTATAGAGCATTGGTGAATTACTTTAGTTATTGTATTTATTTGTGAGAATTGTTGTACTTATATGAAGAGATTGATATTTGTGGTTTCTCTTTTGTTGTTGTGGGATTTAGATGCTCTATACCTTGTGATATTATGGATTTGTGTAGTTTTACTGATGAGCGGAGCGCCGTTCGCTCTCCCCAGGCAGTCGGGGTGTTGCAAAATGTTAACATCCTAGTTAGCTGATGTTAGAATAGTCAGAGTGGAAGGTATGTGGGAATGGACGTGTGGAATATATATTTATGGGACTAGCATAACGAAGTGGAAGTGGTATAATAGATTAAGCGTCGTGTGAAAGACGATAAATCCATATATATGAGTGCGATCAGAGTAGCACAATCGAACTTAGTTGGAAGGTTGTGGGATGTCATTTAAAAAAAAGGGGGGTATTCCTTGAGAAAGGTAGAATTTAATTATTATGGAGAACGCTCGGAGAGGAGTTGTAATTAGTCAAATATTGAGAGCAAGTTGCGCGTACAAGGGATGCTGATGTTAGTATGGTATAAAAGGTCCAAAAGTCCACATCGTGGAGAGAAGTGCACGGGTCGGAACTTTCTATATACGCCAAGGAAAGAAGAGGAGTATTAGGTGTCCCTTAATGTGAGACATTTCAAGTGGAAGTCGATGTTGAGCGGGACATAGTGAGTAGTTTCTGCATGAACGACTCATTGATATAGATCGGTTGGAATAAGAGGATCAACTAGAATATCTTGTGTTTATCAACCATTCCTGTAACGGAAGAGGGCGGTAAAGTCGGTAAAGTTCCTTAGATGGGTTGCCATCTTCAAGGTAAGATCAAGGGTCCACCCGAACATGTGGAGCAAGTCTCCCAAGAAGGAAGTGATTGATATTACTTTGGGGTAATTCACAATATTAACTAGTGTGCCCCAGTCACCCTTTGAAAGTAAGGGATCGCGCTGGTACGTGGTCCTATACGGTATTATTTTCTAAATCGGGATGAGAATTGTGAATCCCACCTTCAAAATGGGATTTCAGGAAACAACGGAGGTAACGTTTTGTTTTGAGTAGGAGGTATCACCCATAGCCGAGGAGTAGGCGCACGGTGATTAACGATTAGTGGAGCCGCGTGAAGGTAATTTTAGAATCTTGGTGATCATTTCGTTTCCATAACGGATATAACTAGCAAGTGAAGTATAGTATGGCAGAGTTCTGTGGAAGCACTCGTACCTGTTTGTCTTGAACGAGGTGCTTATTTAGGTTTTTGTGTGGAAGAACCTTAACTATCCTCCTTCTGTATGTTTAGAAGTGAGCGAATAATAAGAATTTTGGATTGGTTGAGTTAGAATCTGATGTTTATGGTGGAATTACCACGGCTGTTTTAGGCAAACAAGTTGTGGTCAAATGTTCATGTGGTTTCTCTCAGAATGGGAGATTTATGTTTAGATAAATACGAGTAATTGTCATGTAGTGAGGTGTGGGCTCCTAATAATGTTGAAATAATGGGATTCAGTGATGTATAGACTCGTCTTATGCGAATGTTGTCAGATAGGAGCATATTGTGGAAGGGTCGTGAGTGTTAAACAAGCTTGATGTGAAACGGGGGCTATAGTGATTGGGCGCCTTACTTTGAAGTTAGTTTGCATACTAATAAGGTATCCAAAATTGTTTTACCGGATATGCCTTATTTTCTGAATTTCGGGACGAAATTCCGTTATTAGGGGGGAAGTATGTAATACCCCATATTTTTATGGCTTTTAAATTTGAGGATTTATTAAATTTAAATTGAGATATTAATTTAATATTAATCTGGAAATCATTTAAATATTTACTAGCGTGATGAGAGTTAGTAATTATTGGAATTTTGTTGTAAATTACTTTATTTTTAAAGTAAGATGTGTAATTAAATTTGGTAAAATTATCACGAGAATCTACTTTGATAATTTTGGAAATTTTATCGTGGTCGGATTAAATTCGAATGATTAAAAGTGATTAAATTATAAGTCACCCATATGGTCATTTTGAGTGCGTCAATGTGTCCGGAAGGGTCGAGAGTCAAAATAATGTACCGGGGGTTTAGTTTGGGTCTCAGGGCTGTTTTAGGCCTAATTAGCATCCCGGGAGGGCATTTTAGACATTTTGTATTTTTGGCCATGGAAACCCACGAATTTTCTATGGTTTTATCAGATGTTAGGGGTTATCTTCTAGGGCTAGGATAACCAAAAACCAAGAACGGCCATTGGAGAGGAAGAGGAAAAGCATTCCAAGGAGTTCTAGGCCAAGAACTCTACCGTTTACACCGCCGTCACCACCAAATTGTAGATCACGCGACGAGGATCACAACAACACCAATTTCTTCCACAAATCAGAAACAAAGATTTACAGGCAAGTATCTATCTTGCTTTATTTTAGTTAATGCTTCAATTATATTAGTCTAGGGTTGATTAGAACTAGTTTTCGTGAAAGAAAGCATATATTGGAGACTAGAATTTACATGTTGTAGAGGTAAAAAAAATCATATTCTGGAAATCTAATTCATATGTAGAGGTTGAACCACGAATTTGCATTGAGTTAGGAGTAGAAAATATGGGAAAATAATGGGAAGAACTAAGTTAAAGAAAATATTAGGGTTATTGATATTTATATGGATTTTGGCCCTTTTAATTCGTTATACTTGATGAAAACTTTCATGTTTTACGTAGAATGTTATTTATTTGGATATATAACACTTGTAGTATCAATTGTTGGGAGTTTGGGAGTGAAAAATGATGATTTTGATGAGTTTGGAATAGGATTCCCGTAACTGATATTTCTGCAGTTTCGTCATAACTGCTTGATCGATCGATCGACCAAAGAGCATCGATCGAGCCCCTACCATCGATCGATCAACCCCTCCTGGAAAACTCATAATTTCCCTTTTAAATTGTTATTTCGATTTAAATGAGTAGTAATCTTTGGTCATTATTGTTAAAACATTTTGGGACATAAAGAGGACGAGTAGGACTTTATAAAAATGGAGCATTTAATGTAAGACGAAATTAGGATTCACGGGGAGTGAATTACACTTAAGGAATAATGGGAACGTGTGTCTAAAGGAGTGAGATGCGTGAGGAAGTTATGTCATAAAATAAGAAGGTACCTACTGAAATTATACTTAGGAAGATAGGATACTACGAGTGATACGAAGTAAGTTTGAAATAATCCCATAAATAAGAATAAAAGAGACGAACCGTTATACGGGATAATCTAGTATTGTGTACTAAGAATGAATATTATAAGTATAGGTCGTGGGTGTACCTAATTTAGAAATGGGAATGGTAGTATACATATATGTGACTCTGTTTGTGCATCTATTATATACGTGTAAAAATTATGCCCGCGCTACTTACTATCACTAAGGTTATCGCGTCGGGACAGTCTTATCTCGATGGGACCTTTATGGGGGATATTGACTTATACCCTAGAACATAGGAATCCTTGGTACAGGCTATCTGATTGATAGTACGACGGTCCTAAGAGACGTGAGGGTATGTGCTGACCTCTTAGTGATTTGGATCTATGCTTCACCTCAATTTGTATGTGTTTCGTGTTAATACAGTTCAAGAGTGATTTCGAACTAGTATTTCCCTTAGTACGAGTAATATGGGGACTTGATAGCAGAGTATGCCAGCACCATAAATTTTATATGGGGTGCCGATAGTATATATATATTATGTGAGTGATTAATATATATATAGACTTGAAATTAGGAACTTTCTACTGTGACTAAAAGCAGTTAAGTAATGAATAAATATTTCAATTTTGA
This sequence comes from Sambucus nigra, assembly GCA_949130495.1. Taxonomy (NCBI): domain Eukaryota; kingdom Viridiplantae; phylum Streptophyta; class Magnoliopsida; order Dipsacales; family Adoxaceae; genus Sambucus; species Sambucus nigra. The sequence goes on along the minus strand of OX422214.1, from coordinate 147,548,346 downwards.
TATAAGTGTTTGAAAAGTTTGAGGCAATACTAAAAGATTTTTTTTATGAAATGAAATCCTTATGGAACTTTACTCCCAGAAACTAATTATTTCAGCCCTAGAATTTGTCGGCATGAAACCTTATGATGAATTTAAGATAAGTTTAACATGTGGGGATTAATAGTGCGGTAGGTGTGCACATTAGAAGAGAGGTGAGAATTTCTCAAGAAAGTAACGCATACTAATATGATTGTTGCATTAGCCGGTAGCATTTTAAATACTTGCTAAACTAAATTTTAAACTGTTTTACAATCGGGCTCTGACCCGTTTCCTATTTTCTCTTCTCTCTTATATATATATGTATATATTACAGGTGCCCAGCCACAGGGGCGTCATGCTTAGGATTGTTTGGAAGGAACGTGGTGTAGCTTAGGTGGGAGTTGCAGGCCTTTTGCTTAGACGACCTCTTTATTGATTCCACTCCTAGTTCTATTTTATCCAGTTGGGCATATGTCACCCTTTTTCCTTATTTAGTTGGTTTTGTCAGAGATTGTGATTCATTTACTTTCAGTATTTCTACTTTGGGATTTGTTACTGTTATGATGTTTTGCTTTGAAGTTTTAAAGTAGTAATTTGTTATTTGAATGCTTACATTGCTTGTATTATCTTTTCCAGTCTAGTTATTGTGTGACTCTTAAACTATGAATTATGAAAAGTTTTTATTATTGTGTTTAGATTAAATGTGAAATTAATGTTTTTAAAATAGTTTTGTCACTTAGCTTAATTATTTAGGGTGTTTAATTTGAAAAGTTATTTTGCGACAGTGATGCTAAGAATGAACCAACCGTTCACGTTGGTTATAATTTAATAAAGAACTGATCACCCGGTATTTAATTAGGTGGGATGTCACATGATTCCCCCACAATTTGGTTTCATCTCAGGGTATAAGAATATTCGCCCCAATAAGATTTTCCAAACTGACAGTCATGAGTGTTAAGCATTCTCGCTATTCCCATATAGGAAATTGTGTTCGTTCTTGGACCAGGGTTGAAAGGTGGGGCCATTCTTTATCTACGTACCCCCATCTCCTTGTGATGCTAGATATCATGATATATTTATTCACCACTCAGGCCCAAACAGTCCTAGTAATCCAACATCACATCTTGTTGATCAATACCTAGAACATTTGAATGATCGTGACATAGAGATCACCTGTTTAAGGAGACAATTGACTGAGATACAGAAGGGTGTGGATTAAGATCTCATAGAACTAATCATCATTATAGAAGGATAATCTATTACCTAAGGACTTTTTCTTCTCACTAGGCGTTCACATCGAAATTGGAAAATATGATACATCTAACCGAAGCTGATGTATTGGGCTATAATTCAATTTTTTAGACTATTAGTTCGGTCTTAAAGAAAAAAACCTACTTTTTTTGTTTGAATCCCGACTTTAATATAAAACTAAACCGAACTAATCTGGAACTAGAACCAAATTGGAATCAAACTGGTGTTATATATATACACTATTGACATTTAAATACTAAAGGATAAAAAAACCTAGTCATCCCTTTCTCATTTCTTTCGCTCAAAAATTTCACTCTTCTCTGTTATTTCTTCAACTCGACGGCTTTTATCTCTCTAGCGTAGAGCATCATCCATCCTCTCCCCTCCCCTCATCTTTAGCCTCCGATCTCCCTCCTCCCCGCCCTTACCAACTATTCTCTCTCTCTCTCTCTCTCTATATATATATATATATATGTGTGTGTATGTGTGTGTGTGTGTGTGTGTGTGTGTGTATGTATGTGTGTTTGTGTGCATGCATGCGTATGTTTGTATGAATGCTATTTTACAGCCCTTTTATTATTTGATCCTAGTATTTGCTCCTAACTTTTGTGATATGTTTGCAGATTCAGTTTTTAGTGCTATATGTATTTTAGTGTAATGAAGTTACTTAAATATGATAAAAATTAGGGACCAAACTAAATTTTAACCTTAAAATTTTATTTTTAAGATAAACTAGTTGTTGATGTCTAAAAATGGGGTGATACAATTTTATAATCACAGACACTTTTCTAAAAAACCCGCCTAGGCACGCCTAGGCTTGAGGCTTGGGAGAAACGCCCCGCCTTAAGCTTTTTATGCCTTATTCTTGGTAAAACCCTTAAGGCACACTTTTTTCTAAAAACAACAATGCTTTAGTGAAACGATATCACCTTTTAAAGAATTTTTTTACATATCGGACCATTATCTCATCTAAAATAATCAAATAGTATTTTAATTTGCAAATATTCAGACATATTTTTATGATATGTACAATTTTAGTATTTTAATAGCTTTGTTATGGTTAAAAAATATTAAAATATATTAAGAAATCCTAAACGCCTTTTCACGCCTTTTTACGCCTAAGGCCCGCCTAGGCTTCTAAGGATTAAGGCTTGGCATTCACGCTTCGATCACGATTTGCGTTTTTTAGAACCTTGATCACAGATAAATAAGAAAATCAATCTAATTAAACACACAAGAGGCAAAGATTTTTAACGTGGCTAGGCTATGAAGAAAGCCTACGTCCACTGATAGTTTTATTTATTTTCATTACAATTGCTCAGTATGGTGTGCTTAACAATGATTGAGTTAAGGGAGATGGTCTATTAATAGTGGTCCAGAACCCTAGAGATGGAATGCCTCTATATTTTTAGGCATTTACATCTTTATATAGTAAATGTGACTCTTAGTATTCAGTATTGGTCACCTTTCTAGCTGAGTAAATTTTTCTATTCCTTATTGTGCACATTTTGGAGTTGATCGGCCTTCCAGCCGACTAGGTTCTTCTCATGCCGATCAAGATAACTAAATGGCCACCTAGGATAACATGTGTCTATCTTTTATTGGTCCACGTGGGTAGATAATTTTTACATACAACAAAAGCCCCCAATGCTTCATGCTTGATGATTGATATAAAGTATGGAGTATTTGTTCAAAATGTTGCTCGGCATGTGACCTGAGCATTGGTCGGCAAGAAAACTTCCAGACTTGTAAAAAATATCTACTAGCACTGTGGATAGTGGAATTTTTGCAAATAATTCAAAAAATTTTGAACCACCAAAGGGTACGCTGATCTTTTTTTTGCTGTGGGAAGTGTGCAACGAGCGACAGTTCAATCGTTTGTGAAGTTAATCATTTTGTCTCTACTATCAAGGCAACTTATAAATAGGTAGAAGTTTCCCTTTTTTCTCACCTCAAATTTTTTGCACTTAGAGTTTTTCCTTGTTCTCGAGTTTTCTTTCTGCAACCTCTTGTTGTCTGATGCCAATCACCTTTTTTTCATCTTTGCCATTATCTTTAAATTCCTTTAAGCATTCTTTTCTTCTTTCTCAATTTTCAACCTTTCTTCTGTTTCAACCACGATTTACTTTGTGGATGAGGGTTCGTTGGAGGAGTTTAGGGTAAAAAGGAAAATTCTTGAATGGGTAGATCTAGAAATAGCTTAAGGTACCGTAAACGTTTATTCCTTAGGAGAGGGTCACTGCATTCCCACTCTTTTCATTGTTGAGTGTGGTATCACTTTTTCCCTAAATCCCCTGTTTCTTAAATTTTGTCAGTATTTTGATGTAGTTCCTACTAGAATAGCCCCAAAAACATGGAGGGTGGTAAGTGGTGTACACAAGTTTCTATTTTTCTTAATTTCTCCGTGAAGTGTGTGTGTGTGGATATTGGAATCGCTTTACTCACGTCATGGAAAAGATGGAGTGAGGTCATCCGTAGGAATGTTTCTAAAATAATAATTAGAAAAATATGATGTGTGCGCTTATCGATATATTGATCATTATGATGAAAGGATAATATGTGTTAGATAAGACGCAAGTATGAATCACAAGTATGATATATATGAATAAACTATGGATAAAATATGAAAAATGATGAAAATAGGAAAATATAAAAATAGGACTCGAGTATCGAGTTTTTTCCCAAGACGTCTATGTAGCCTATAAAGGCATTAAAGTGCACGTAGTTCACATGCGACACAGGGGTGGGGTTTATCTCATTGATTCTAATGGGAGTTTATTATATGTGTGTGTAGAAAAGATATTTTTAGTTTAAAAAAAATGCGATGAAGAATCCCGTCAGAATTTATGGGTGTAACCCTCTTTTTCTTTATTTTTTTTTATAGAAAATAAATTATGTGCAATATAACTAATAAAGGATGAGGTATTAATGTGTATGATCTAAAGTAAAAGATAAATTAAGAATATATATATAACTAATATGAAAATAAAGAAATTTAAAGAGAGAGAAGAATGTTTGAACCTTCTTTGGAGACTTAAAGCTTGACCTTAATCCTTGATGAGCTTCCTTGCAAGTTGGGATGAATGTTGGCTGAGAGCGTAGGAGATTTTTGCTAAATTGGGTATGCGAATGATGCGAATGAAAGGTGCAAAGGAATTTTACATAAGGAAACTTCGTTGATTACTCAAGAATGTTTCTTGAATTTCGAAGTGAGCTCATGCTCTCATTATATAGGGTAGGAGGACTGTCGATTATCATAGTCCTTACCCTACCAACCAGCAGGTAGCCCAAGACACACTACCGATAGGCAAGGAAATGGAACAGCCAACTGGCAGTCTCGTGCAAATTTTTTAGAATGACGATCGTGAAACGCAATTTGTAAGTCAAAATCGTGCACGGGGCATACCGTTAAAATGTTAATTCAGAGACCTTTAAGATTCCTTTGGGCTACTCTCAGGTCCAGGAGTTGACTTTAGGTCAAATGGGGCTCAAAAGCGCCCGTCGATCCTTTGGACGAACGATCATTGGATGACGATGGATCGTTCGTCCTAACCGTAAGTCCAAATGGTTGGACCGTTAGAAAGGTTGTGTGAGGTAATTTGACATTCCAAAGAGTTTTGCTAAGTTCGAAGAGTTGACTTGGGAAAACAGGGCTTAAAAGCGCTCGATGACCCTTTAGAGTAAAACATATTGTTAATTCGTATCGTAAGGTTGATTCGTCAATGGGTTGGACCATTGGAAAGGGTATTCATTGACCTTAATAGAATAATTCAGTCTCATTCGAGATAAATATTTGACTTTGGTCAAATGGAGGCCTGGAGTGCCCAGTGGCCTCTGGATCAGTTTTTAGGGGAAAATGGATTGTTCATCTGAACGTTTATGCCATTTCATCCATGTGGTAGACCGTTGGAAAGGGGTTTCAGTGCCCTTAGAGTATCCATTGTACTTTCTCTCTGATAGTGGATTTGATTGGGGTCAAATTGGGGCTCGAGAGAAACCGATGGCCTCCAAATTGATTTTTGGTACTAAAATGGACCGTTGTCTGAACCGTTATGCCGATTCATACATAGGGAAGACCGTTGGAATGAGGATTCAGAGCCCTTAATAGATTTATTGAGCTTTTTCCTCTAACGATGAAGTTGATCGAAGTCAAATGGGAGTATGACCTATGGTTTGTAGTGAATTGGGGAGGTGCTAGGGACCAAATGAGAGACTTTCGGGGGGTCCCTAGAATGTGGTGTCTACAGATCCCCTGGACGGGTAAGCTTGGAATAAGTGAAAGCTGTCAAATAGACACCACATGATGTTTTGGAAAAGAGGTCAATTATGTGGACCTAAAGCGATGAGGATGACTATTTCAGAGGGTCGAGGTTGATTCTAAGGACCTAAGGTAATACTGGAGATGCGTAATTATGTGGGCCGAGGTCAATTATGAACACCTAATGCTATGAAAACCAATTTTGAGGGTCAAAGTCAATTTTGAGGACCTTAAATAGGAGCGACGAATTTTAAGGGTCAAGGTCAATTATGAGGACCTTAAGTAGGAGCAACCGAGGTCAATTCTTAGGACCTTAGGTGGGAGCAACCAATTTTGAGGGTCAAGGTTAATTTTGAGGACCTTAAGTGAGATAGACCAATTCTGAGGGTCGAGGTCAATTTTCAGGACCTTAAGTAGGAGCGACCAGTTCTGAGGACCATAAGTGGGAACGATCAATTCTTAAGGTCAAGGTCAATTCTGAGGACCTTAAGTAGGAGTGACAAATTCTGAGGGTTGAGGTTAATTCTAAGAACCTTAAGTAGGAGTGACCAATTCTGAGGGTCGATGTCAAATCTGAGGACCTTAAGTAGGCGCGATCAATTCTAAGGGTCGAGGTCAATTCTGAGGACTCTAAGTAGGAGTGACCAATTCTAAGGGCTGAGGTAAATTATGAGGATCTTTAGTAGGAGAAACCAATTCTAAAGGTCAATTATGAGGAAATTAAGTAAGGGCGACCAATTCTGAGGACCTTAAGTAGGGGTGACTAATTCTTAGGGTCGAGGTCAATTCTGAGGACCTTAAGTAGGAGCGACCAATATTGAGGGTCGAGATAGATTTTGAGGACCTTAAGTAGGAGCGACCAATTCTAAGGGTCAAGGTCAATTCTGAGGACCATAAGTAGGATCGACCAATTCTGAGGGTTGAGGTCAATTTTGAGGACCTTACGTGGAAGCGACCAATTCTGAGGGTCGAGGTCAATTCTGAGGACCTTAACTAGGCATGGGGAATAGCTTCTTTAGGGAATTTTAAATTTACGTTTCTCGAGACTTTACTAGGGAAAGTCTTTTTGAGAAGAGCTGAATATCGTAGTCTGGAAATTCCACTTGAGGTTTTGGGATTTCATCGGGTAATGAGTTGCTGGGAGAGATGTTCGATTAGGGTTTCTAGCTCTACTTAGGGAAATTGGAATTTTTGAGTGAAAAAGTTTAATTCAAGAATTTATGTTAGGGAAATAGACCGGATATTACTTAGCCTTACTGGGGAAGCATTTAATTTCTGCTAAGGATAAAGTTTATGGGATTCTACTGGGAAATTGTAGTGAGTTTTTAGGACGTGGGTGCACTGATTTTTAGGGTTTAAGCTGGGTAAAATGTGGTATTAATCCATATAGGGTTTTGGGATCTTAAAAAATGATTTTATTGGTAAATAAACGTTCCAATATTTATTTGGCAATTTTTGGAATTTTTTGGGAATTTTTTGGAATTTTCTAGAATTTTTTGTATGAAATTTCAGGTATATTGCCGATCGGAGGGTGGAAAGAATTGTCAATTGGTAGTGGAGCGGCCTTCTGGGATGCCTTGGAAAGGGGGGGAGGCATGTGCTATTCGGTATGTGTAGGGGTTCAGCAGGTGTTGGGGATTAATTCCGAGGGTATTTAGATAGGGGTAGATCGTACACTTCGGAGGCGGTGCAGGTGGCAATGGGTAGGATTGTTGAATCTCTGTTGGGAATACATGTGACCTTTTACCCTTGAGGTATGGCTCCTCAGGATGTGGCAGTTGATGGCACGTGAGTTTGGGTACGTCTGGTCCCTAGGAGAGAGGGTTGTGGGGAAAATGAGGTGATATCCAATTCTGGTTATTTCTCTTCGAGATTTCTTACAGATTCATCGTTGACGGTGGGAGTTTGGCTTTGGCCATATTTCATGCTTGATGTAGCGGCATTGTACCTGAAAAGAGACTCAAAAAAGGCAAAAAGGGATGCATATTTTGTTTGAATATCTTGATTTAGTGGCTTGCTCTACATGCACTTTATTTGTTGCTGAGTTTTTATTTCGAGGAAAAGTAGGATAATGTACTTTTGTGGAATAAAGAGAGTCCTTGGAGGCATAGTGGCAGAGAGTTTCCCTTTGAAAGGATTTATTTTAAGAAAAAGTGGAGGAAATGAGTTTTTTTGGAATTTTAAAGTAGAGGAAGGGCTTAAAGGCTTGGTTGGTATATGGATGAGAAGATAGAAAGCTTGGTTTATAAAGTGGAGCTTTCCTCCTTCGTTGGATTGTGTTGAAGAGGCTGAACTGATGTTAATTTTGCTAGAGCTACTACTTTGGGCCTAACTTCGAGGCTACTACTGGTGACCGAAGACCTAATGATGGACCCTTAATTGGATGTTATTACAACTTGTATGTCATATCGTCACGATTCTACTAAAGTTATATTGGCAGACACCCAAAGCAGTCTAGATGCTTGGTGGGAAGGCCATTCTGATTTTCTAAAAGGAAGCCTGATTATGCTATTCATGTGGCTGTCTAAGAGATTTCGTTTGGTGGTCCTCCCTGAATATCCCTTGGCAGCTATGTCGAATTTCTTCACTTGTTATTTCATTAGCTTTGGCCGATCTATCGAGAGCTAGGTAAACTTGTTATTTCATTAGCTTTGGCCGATCTACCGAAGTTCATTATCTGCGCTGGTTAGTGCCCTAGCGGGGGGAGTTGCAACCCATTCTAAAACTTGGGGAATACCGGTATGTTCAATTAGTTGGCCTTTGGCATAAATCCTTCTATTTTCCTTAGTGGCTCCATCGTCAAGTCAGATAGGAGCATATTTTTCCCTCTCTTACCCTGGATTTCTTTCATGTAGAGGATTTAACATAAGGCATGCACATGAGGTTGGGCTCTTTATAGGAGAGTCATCGGCCATCAACCCGTCCTTCCTAATCTATCGATAGGGTTTGGCATATTTATCGAGACTATATGAAATGGTTGTGAAAGAGGGTAGTGGCTAAGAGTTTGGCAGAAAAGATCGGGCAGAGATGGTTTGCCATGTTTGACACTATGGAGGGGGCGTAGTGGTTTTCTCAAGACTGGTATGAGCTTATCATTTCATGCAATGCCTTCGGCATACTATCCAAGGAGGAGAATTTTGGGGGCCTCAAGATGATGACGGGGTTGGATCTTCTGGTAGCTGTGGGTAGGATCTTTTGTGAAGATGGTGATATTTGCAAAGCTTTTATATGTCTGGTTATTTTTGGTTTTTAGGAATAAATTGGGAAGGTCCATTTAGTTTGTTTAGGAGTAGTTTGATTTTATTTTAGGACAATTAGGTTAGAAGGACTAGTTGTTTGACTCCCTACGCTAATATTTCGTGTAATCATGTCAAATTTTCCCATAATGGAATAAAAAGGATTTTAACATATTGTTGTGTCTCTTGATGAGTTTTACATTTGAATTATCTATACTAATCGCTAAGGCAAACATAATACTTCTGTTCATGTAAATGATCAAATGAATTGTCATTTTTGGAGGTAAGAAAAGAATATCATTTTATGAAAAAGAAGGGGACCGTGCCCATGTAAATCATATAAGTTGCCTACGTACCTCTCATGGTTTTGAAAATTTTCTGAGTTTCATTTTTGAAAACAAAAGTTTTTTAGCAGATCAAGCCCCCACGTAGTTCTGAGTAGAGAGAAATTAATATTTTTTTAAGAATAGAAGGCGGATGAGAGGAGTCGTAGCGCGCCAAGATTTCAGACTAGGGATAGAATTTCTTGATATGGTCCAATTTAACTGGACGAGCCATCTCTTCTCCTTCAAGGTCAGTGAGCATAGCGGCACCACCGGACAGGATCTTCTTCACGATGTAGGGGCCACTCTAGTTTGGCTTAAATTTTCCTCTCGGGTCCCCGATGGGTTCTATGATTTCTTTAAGGGATAAATCCCCTTCTCGGACACCACAGTCCTTAACTCTCCTATTGAATGATCGCATTATCTGACGATGGTATCCCTGTATATGATATAGAGACTTTAGTCTCCTTTTGTCCAAGAGTGACAACTCGTCAAGTTTGCTCTGATGCCAGTCTTTTTTGCTGACATTACTTTCAAGCATGATGCGTAGTGAAGGTATTTCTTGTTCAATGGGTAAGACTGCTTCCATGCCGTATACCAAAGAGTAAGGGGTAGCCCTAGTTGATGATCTATCTAAAGTGTGGTAGCCCCAAAGGGTGTAAGGAATTCGATCATCCCAATCTCAAAAAATATCGATCACCTTGCTGATGATTTCCTTGAGGTTCTTATTAGTGTCTTCAACTACACTGTTGGTTTGTGGTCAGTAAGGAGAAGATTAATGTCTCTGAATCCCATAATCATCGACCAATTCTGTGACTTCTTCCTCAAAATGTAACCCGTTATCTGACACTAGCTCGTACGGAACCCCATATCAACATATAATGTTCTTTCGGATGAACTGTTCTACCTTTTTGGCATTTAACACTGCGTATGACTCAACTTCGACCCATTTGGTGAAGTAATCAATGGAAACCAGGATGAAATCATGCCCATTGGAGTCTTTGTGTGTGACTTTCCCTATGATATCGATGCCCCGTATGGAAAACGGCCAGGGAGAGATCATGTTGTAATTCCTATAAGGTCAAGTGCTAGAGATTGATTTTTTTTAGCATTTAAGGCATCTACGGACATAGGCGGTGCAATCTTGAACCATGGAAGTCCAATAGTAACCCTTTCGAATGATATTTTTGGCGAGCATATGGACATTCATGTGGGGTCCGCATTCCTCGTTGTGGATTTTCTTCATCATCTCTTTAATGTCAGCCTACGATGCAGTGTAAGTAGGATCCGTCAAAATGTCTCTTGAACAGTGCTTTATCGCAGACTATGTACTGGGTGACCAGTTTGCGGAGGGTTGATCGGTATTTCTTGTTGGCATCTTGGGGGTAACTACCATGCTTTGGGAGGTGCCAAATGTCGTAGTACTAGAAATCGATTATATTAGAGTCCTCTTCTGTGAAGAGCTCAATGTGGTAGCAGTGGGACAGTTTGGCTTGCTTTTGGACTATAAAGGGGCCATCATTATTCCCTAGGGCATGTTGATCATGGAGGCTAAGGTAGAAAGGGCCAGGACTAAGATGCTTCTTGCTTTGGGCAAGTAGTGTAAAGTGATGTCTTGGAATTGGAAGGGTAAGAGATTTTTGTCTTTGACTTTCCATATTCTAAGGACCTTGCCAATGATGAGAAAAGAATCCCCGTACACATCCAGGTAATTAATACCTGTCTTAAGGGCGACTTTGAGGCCTATAGTGCATGCCTTGTATTTGGTCATATTATTGGTTCAGGGAGAACCTATCTTGATGGAAATGGGAGTATGAGAGTCATCAGGGGCGATTAGGTGTATCCTTTTTTGTTATCAAATTCATCAAAGAACATCTGCCACTGGAGGTCTTCCTGAGAGTTGCAAAGGATATTTTCATCTGAGAATTCGGAGATCCAAGCGTTGGCTTCTTCCATGGGGTAGTTAATAAGGTAGTTAGAGATGGCTCTCCCTTTTCATAGCTTTTTTCATGACATACAAAATATCGATCTCGGCTAGTAACATCAACCATAAGGCCATTCGGCTAGATAAGACAGGTTTCTCTAATATGTATTTAATAGGATCCATTTGGGACACAAGTCTGATGGGAAAAACGAGCATGTAGTGCCGTAATTTTTGGGTGACCTAGATAAGGGTGACACATGCTTTCTCTAACATAATGTAATTTACTTTGTACCCGACTAATTTACGATTGGCGTAGTAGATGACCCTTTTTATGGGTTTATTCAAGGTATTGGTCTAGCAAAGACCTAGCTACGGTATATGTTATGGTCAAGTATAAAAGTAAAGGGAGACCAGGCTACGGTGGCATGAGTATCTGAGGTCGGGTTAGATATTGCTTGATTTGGTCAAAGGCTTCTTGAAAAGATTCATTTTAGACTTCAGTTGAATCTTTTTGGAGGATATTAAAGATGGGTTCACAAATAGAAGTCAACTGGATGATAAACTGACAGATATATTATAATTTTCCCAAGAATCCCCGAACTTCATTCTCCATTCGGGGTGGTGTGAATTTCGAATATGGATTTATGTTTGGTAGGTCTAATTCAATATCCTTTTCTCAAACCATGAATCCCAAAATCTTTCATTTGGTAATGCCAAAGACACATTTTTATGGTCTAAGTCTCATCTGATATCACCGCAGTCATTTGAAGAACTTTCGGAGAGCGGGAACATGACCTTACTGAGTCTTAGACTTCATGATCATATTGTCCACGTAGAACTTGGCCCCCTTATGTATTAGATCATGCAAGATGGTTGTGGAAGCCCTTTGGTAGGTAACACCTACGCTTTTAAAACCGAATGGCATAACTGTGTAACAAAAGGTTCCCCAAGGGGTGATGAATGCCTTTTTCCTTGATTATCAGGGTGCATCTTAGTTTGATTGTATCCTGCAAACCCATCAATAAACAACTTGAGAGCATGACTGGTCGTGTTATCCATGATCATATCTATATTGGGAAGTGGGTAATCATCTTTTAGAGATGCTTTGTTTATATCCCGATGATCAACACACATGTAGACTTTTCCTTATTTTAGTATGGGTACAAAGTTGGCTAGCCACATGGGATATTCGATAACCTGGATGAATCCTACATTTAACTATTTGACCACCTCATCTTTATCCTTAAATGACCATTCGGTGAAGAGCTTTCGTAGTTTTTGTTTGACCGATTTACATTTTAGGAGAGTTGAAACCTCATGCTGAGTTATTTCGGGATCAGTGCGGGCATGTCGTCATAGGACCATGCGAATGCGTCCATAAATTCCTTTAGTAGTTCTTCGAGTTACGTTCACTCATGCTCATCAAAGGTGGACCCTATCCTAATCTCGTGCAGTTGGATACTAGAACCAAGATTAATAATAACAGTTTCATCCTCATTAATTTGAACGTGGTTATGTTGTTTGTTATTAGCCTTATTAAGATCAGTTAAGAATTGTTCATTTGGAAAATCATCATCATTAAGAGTTTTATTATAATTAAAACAATTAATGTAAGGCACAACAAGATACTCAAATCTCCATTTATTTCATTATCAGGAAAAATAATGTTGAGAATCTCATAAAAGGAGGTCTCGATGACATTGTGATCAAAATAAAAAGGAACAACAAAAGAGGGTACAAATCTCGTTTGGGTTGTATTTCAGTGGCTGAAACTGGTATAGAATTCCATTTGAGGAGGGTCGCATCACTAGTTTTGATCAGGATGGGTGGATCTGATGATGCAGTGCCTGAGTTGATCTTATCAAGAGTTAGCCCGAGTGTCTACAGATTAAATGAGTCCTCGGAATCACTTCCTTCGAAAACCTCGGTAATAGCTATAGTCATCTCAACGAGAGGTTGCATATGATACTGGGAGTCTTTGGCCCAGGAGTAACTGTCTTGGAAGAATATCCATTCCTGGCTTCATCTTCTTATCCACATGATCATACCACGATCCAGGAAATCCACAAAAGGGAAAATTTTCACCTTTTTTGACGAATCTCCCGTTCAAGGAATCTCCTAAAATAGTCTTGGCACATTATAAAATTCTCTTCAACCGAGGTTATGGGGCATTCTGACTTCCTCTGATTATGGTTGATAACCCATGCCACATGGAGGAAAGGCCTTTTTCAGCATTATGGGTTCCAGTATCCCTTGTTATCGCCATCCCAGCCCCAATCCGGGCATGAAGTGCATATTCCTGAACATCTATATCACATCGACATTATCGTGAGGGTTGTGCTCTAGGGAGACTCTATTTTTGAAATCATCCCATATTGGGAGTGGAAATGGTTTGGATCAAAAGCCAACAAAAAACATATCATTTGCCCCATGTTGTATCTCTAGTATTAGATTACTAGTTCTTGCATTCTCGGTATTATCATCGTCACCCAAGATGGTAATAACTTTACCCTTGACGAAGAACTTCAGTTTTTATGGAGATAGGAGGATACCCCCATGATCTTGTGAAGCCACTATCACCAAGTAATAGGTTGAAACAAGTTGGTATGTCGATGACGTGGAACTCAATAACAGCATTTATAGGGCTAACCCCTATTGCAAGCTTTATGGATCCCATCACCTTTCTATGAGTATTTTCATAAGCACGCACTGATATTGAGTGTTAATCTGCGGTCAATGAGTGAAAGTGGTATTGTCTTCCCCATTACCTCACCAGAGATATTGAGGGCATAGTTTTGATTAAGACCAAACTTTGGGATTTCTTCTTCATAGAAAGAAAGCATTCGGGTAGAGGTTAAGAATTCGACCAGGTTCATGGCTTCTTCTAGAGTGATGGAAGGAGAGACTATAGGCCCGATAAGTAATTTCATTAGAGTAGTTCGGTGTAGCTGGGAAGACATAAAGAGTCCCCACAAGGTGATGTTGGCATGAGTTTCTTGAGCTAGTCGAGGATCTTACTCTCCTCGATGGTCATTTCTCGCATGGGGAGTTCCCCGACAATACCCTTTCCTTTATTTATCATTGGTGATTGAGAATTCAAACTCTGGTAGTGCCTCCCTGATCTTGTCACATGATTCACTGAAGAGGATAAGAATAGAAACCCTATTTCTTCATTTATCTCCGGTTGTTCGGCCACTTTGTTGATCTTTACTAGAAAATCTTTAAATGAGATCGTCCTACACATACTTATCACTGGGATAACCTTTTCTTGGCTTGGCTCTTATTTTGAGCTATCAAATTCGCCCCCCCCCCCCCCCCCCCCAATCCGATGGCAACGATGTCATCCTTTCATAAGAAGGAATGCATTCTACAACCTCATTAGTTTCTTCATGTAGATCATCCCACTCAACGGGAAGATACAGAAGTGAAGGGACCAACTGCCCTTATAGCTTTAAGGCATCGAGTAACTCGGATATACTGCAAATCTTATTGGTCTATCGGAACAAGCCTGCCATGATCTGAACTACATTATCCAAATTTACTTCCTTAATGGGCACTACCCAATTATCTGACTCGCGAGCCCACTTCCGGGCATCCATGAATAATGTGCTAAACTTCTAGCAGTCAATGATCATTTCTAAGGGAAATTTCAGCCCAAACTCTAGGAGTTGATTGAGTACCGCAGGCAATTCCATATCTTTCCTTCTGGATCGAGTACGAATGATAATACATGCTCTTGTAAGAAGCTATAGGGCCTAGTCGACAAACAGGTAGGTGTAGGAGAAAATATGGGCAAACTTTAAGGGGTTTGGGTGAATATACGATTATAATTGGTGATTTACTGGGTACAATCGGGTAGATGTGTCGAATTTCGAGTCATTTTCTAAGAAGATAGCATTTTCATGATTTGTAAGTGAATTGTGAGTAGTGTTTGTCTGAGGATTGGTTGGTGGGATGATAACACACAGATCGATTAGACCTTAGATTACATTTCAAAGATGTGCACTGATCAGTGGTATGGCCGACATTTTGATGGAAATCACAATGTGCGTCGGGTTTAAAAATTTTGGGATGTGGGTTTGGTAATTGACGAGGATCCAACGATTTGATGAGATTTTAGCTCAAAAGGGATTGGTAGACTTTGGAAAGGGGATCGTGAATCTCAGTGTATTGTTTTCTGATCGGGTTGGAGAAAATTTATGGCGCCCAAGCGGTAGCATGCTGTGAGATGTTGTTGATAGTAAAGATTGTAGCGGGTTTCTTATATTTTGTTGGAGTAAACTGTCCAAATACTTTCTTTGGCTCAACTTCTGTCTTGGAAATATTTTCTTTAATCTCTACTCCTGCTTCCCGAAGGGCTCGAAAATGGGGGTAATATTATCCTCCCATTGTCGCTCGGACTTGGGATAAGAAGTTTTTCTTCATAATGCTAGCTTTCTCCCACCACCTTGCTATGAAATTACTGATAGTTTCTCTTGGATTCTGCTTGAGAATTTATAAATCACGACGTGTAACCTCCAATTCTTCATTGTGAATGAACTACGACATGAATTCATGGACAACATCCTCCCAACTACGAATTTGGATTCCTTAAGGGATAGGAACCAGCGTAGAGATTTTTCCTTCAAAGTCTGTTGGAACATTTGGGATATTATTTCCTTGGAAGAATCTAAGAGAGTCATGGCTCGATGGTAACTTCACAAATGAATAACTAGGGTTCTCTACCACCAAACTTCTCAATGGTGGGCATCTTGAATTTTTCGATAGCTTATTCGTATCGAATATTGCATATTTCCGCCCTTTATCTTTATGCATTCTAGCACTTTTACGGTCTTTAATTCCTATATTTATGCTCACTAACCAGACAACATTGGATTTGTATATATACATGATTTTCAGGGGTTAATTGTGCCTTTGTAGGTATTGGAACGCTAAAAGTGAGGATTCGTTGCATTTCGAAGAAGTTTCATCGCTAGATGCTACTTTAAGGGAATTTTAGTCAATTCACATTTCATCTCCTGCTCATGGAATTCCACGGATACGTATTTAGTCGAGTTAGCATCGCGTGGCTGCAAACGACACATTGTTTGGAGTTCAGATGAGGAAGATATGGCCATTTTCGTTTGCAACCCTTTTACCCCTCTTCATGGACCAATAGCTGCATGAAACAGAGTGCCGATCGAACGGCCTTGGGCCCCCGGTCGACCGTGGTTTGAAGTTAAGCCTAGGAATTGAGACAGAGGGTTTGGACATGCTCGATCGATCGATCGATCGACGGTCTTAGTCGATCGGTCGATCCTGCTAGATATTTGGCAATTCGTTCCTTTTCCTTTTCTTTTCTATTTTAATTACAACTTACTATATATCTCGTTTTTGTTGTAAATTCAGATATAATTAGTTTATAGATAGTTTAGGTTAGGGTTTGGGGGTTTGAGAGGTCATTCTTCTTCCTCACTTAGTTTGACACCTATTTGGGTTTGTAAGTTGATTATTCATCTTACCTACCAATTAATATAGTTTGTATTTCCTTAATTTCTTTCTTTCTAATTTAGTTTACTTTCTTTCATTTACTTTCTTTGTAGTGTAGTTTTATTGCGCTTATTTACCGCTTTCATTTACCGCATTTTTAATATGCTTTTTCGCTAAATTAAACTAGGTTGTGTCGGATTGAACTCACCTCGGGTTGACATGTTGCTTTGCTTTGGTGATGGCGTTTATGGGTCTATTTCGAGTGCATTGTTCTAGTTATTACACCTAAGAGATTTGACGGGGCATATCATGTACGCTCCATGCTTACGACCTTGCGTACATAATTTCCAGGGTTTTATTGATGCCAAAATCTTATTAGGCTTTATGAGAATTTAGGGATGTGACAACTCTTGATTCAATTAACTGCCGAAACGAGACGCAGTCTTAATAACTCGTCGACCCATGTATCCATTTTATACTAATTAACTCGGGTGAGGGATATTTGACGCAACCTATAGTTTTTACCGCTTTTATTAGTCTAGCTTTATTTTCCCTCGCCTAGTATAAATTTTCCCTTTCTGCATATTTTCCTTGTTCTGTTGTAATTATCTTTTTCACTTTTATTTCTGAAGTACTAAACCCGATAAATTCTAGCAATTCATCTCTGTGTATTTTCGATACCCGGACTTGGCCATTGATTAGGAATAAATTCTTCCAAATTTATCCCTTTAATTTTGTTACTTTTAGCACCTCGAACAACGTAATTGATTTGATTTTATCTTATAATCTTGCTACTGACTTATTCTAATGAGCACCCCCAGTTTCTGGTATTTCGTACTAAGTTTACAAGTATTTGATGTCACTAAAGAAAGAAAGAAACCGAAACAATAGAAAAAGAAAAGAAGGAAAGTAAAAAGGGCAAAGCCATAATATTTACCCAGAATTCGAATGAGGCATCTAAAGAAAAGTTATAGATATCAAGTTTACAAGTACATAGGAAGAAACGGCACCTCAATTGGAGTCCCAGTGTGAAAGTTATGAGCAGTCAAAGACAGAAGAAAAAGTCAAAGAAAAATCGGACCGATCCGAAATGCAAAGTTCCAGAGAACCCCAGACCGAAGACGGATCGAAGTTCATGAAAATTAAAAGAACTGATCCGTACCGAACCAATTCGACCAAAAATTAAAAGAACTGATCCGGATCCAAGCCTAACCGAACTGAAGGAGGATCGAACCGGTCAGACTGTCGCAGTTTTGTTTTCTTACTCTTCCTCCAATGCAGAGTCCTGGTTAATCTAAAACTCTTGGAGTCTTTTAGGGTATTTAAACCCGATTTATCATCATTCTAAGGGGTGGAAAATTCATCTAATTTTTCCCTTTTCAGTTAAAACTTTTAGAGGTAGTTAGAGAGAGAAAGTTGCTACAAAACCCTAGTTTGAAGATTTATTGCAATTTTAATTCCAAGATTGAAGTTTATTCAGATTTATTTGAGTACAAGTAATTTTAGTTGATGCTTTTAGTGCTTTGATAAGTTAGTTGATTACTTTCTTTTGTCTAATCTTCCTTCTACATCATTCTTCAATTCTCCCTTAGTTTAATCATGATTTCCTGCAATTCAACAATCGTTTTCATTAATTTCCCCATGTTAGGCTAGGTTTTTAAAGGTTGGGATGCATGAACTTAACCTGATGTAGTAGTTGCATGTGTATAAAATTAGTCCTCTAAATTTAATGATTCATTACGATCGTATTGCGTAGAAATGTGACAATTATAGATCTTTGGATCTCGTTTGCTTCAGGGTAATCGGGATGCTTCAAAATCCAATTCGAGTGTAACTATCGCAATACCGATTTACTCGTCCTCTGATTAAGTATGGTGCGGGATTGAACCTCATATACGTAATTCTTGGGAGTATTAAATTTCAAGTCTAATTAATCACTTAAATTTACGATTGCTTGTATACCATCAATGCACTGGGGTTGAGGGATTGTATTCCCGTCCTGTTTTCTCATCATATAGTGGAAGTTTTAGTTTAATCATCATCAATATTTTAGGTAATTTAGAGTAATTGCGTTATATTCATTCTTTAGTTCATTAGTTAATCATTTTCATAATTGCATCTAGTTGTAACTGTTTCACAATCCAAATCATTTTTTTTCTTTAAAGTGAAAGTTAGGATTTCTTCGTCTATCCAACGTCGTTACAATTCCATTATCCTTTTTCCCTGAGGATCGATACCCGACTTATCGGATTATTACTGGAGCGACAGGCTTGCACTTGAGCGTAGAGAGTACACACTTCTGAGACACATTTTTAGTCGCGTTAGCCATTATACTCACTCACTGAGTGTAGTCATATGTTTAGGTTTTTGTATAGTTCAGGTGAGCCGAATTCAAAATGATCGGTGCGTAGGTGACTCTCGCGCCGCAATAAAACCCTATCTATCAATAGCCTTGCTTTAGGGTAGGGAGACATATGGGTGTAATCCATTTAGTTCTTGGAGATTCAGACCTAGTCTAACTCCTTAGTCAATAACTTAAGGACTTCCTTGACCTTATTCAACTCTTCTTCCTTTCGATCAGCAGGTACTCGTAGCTTAACCCCTGGATGGGTAACATTCGGTATCATGAGATGGGCTAGTGGTGGCCCATTGGTAGAAGGGGCATGTGGAGTGTGTTGATATTCTTATAGGAACTAAATAAGCTCAAGTACGGGCAGACCCATAGGGCGAGGGATGAGGACCTCGGGCTCTTTGGGGATAGTGACCCGGTTTCGCTGCATCTCATAAACCTCGATTTGAAGGTTGTCATTTTTGGAGATAAGTTGGACTAGGACCGTCATCAGATTAGGATACTCATTCGACATTTGGTTTACGTTCTCCATGAATAGTTAGTAAAGATTTATTTCGAACTTAGAGGAATTAGCAAGAGAACTGGCGGAGCTTTGAGGCGGTTCGACGGAAGACCAAATCCAATAGGGAGCCAGGCCAAGGGTTAGGGTGCGATTGACCTGAGAAGGAAAATGATTCAAATTTATTTTTGAAGGAGAAAGGGAAGAATCTTTTATAGTAAAAGAGGAAAATGTTTTTGACATTTTTTGAAAAAGGAGGACAAAAATATTTTGGGTTATTTTGATAAAATAAAAGAAAAAATGTTTTTGGTAATTTGATAAAAGAGGAGAATTTTTTTTTTTGACACTTTTGGTAAGGACGGAGGAAAAACATGAGAAGAGTCTTAGTATGATTGCTATTATGTTTATGTTTTCACTTCTATTAGGTTTCCCTAATTGAAAAATACATATCGAATGGGACCCGAGCCTGGAAAAAATTAGGTTTGAAAAATATGTAAAACACAGTTTGACTTGTTGCCAGACTCTGGATAGGGTCCCGTTTTGGAAAAAAATGAAATGACATGAAAATTTATCCGGCATGCCGACCCAGCATTTCAGTATAATTTCGAGTAGTAATCGACAAACTAAATATGAGTTCCCTAGTTTTGACGACTATAAGAGGGTATGCATCTGTTGGGTTAGTGGAAAAGTTCCCCCTTTGGCATGACTTCCACGATATACGTCTTTCTTTGGAGGGAAATCGGTACGTGTGGACAAGCCATTTGATATACCTGAGTGTATGTGAATTGCCTCACTATATACCTTATGGATACAGTATGTGTGAGAGAGAATTCGATATACTCAACATAGGTGAATGAGTTCCTTGCTATATACCTCCCGTCATGACTTTAGTCAAGCGGAACGATGCATGGGGAACCATTCGATATACGTCGAAGGTACTTGGTCAATGGAAAGAGTCATATTACTTAGGCTAACTGTGACCTTCCAGACCAACGCCCATCTCAAAGTGACCCACCAGTACAGGATAAAATTTTGGTCAATAGCCATGCTCTTGGTGATGTAGTGTTCAAATTTCATGGTTCTTGATTAGTAATTATGGAGAGACTATTTTATTTGGCATGATGAGCACTATACTAATAAGGGAAAATGTACAGGTTTCATGAAAAGCAAATTTGGTATGGAGTGTGAAGATTACACTAAGCATGGATACGTGATTGAGTGATATATGAATATTTATAAGTGAGTGTGTGGTAGTGAACCTAAGCATGGATCAACTACAAATGGTGTGTGATAAGTGTGAGTGAGCATGGATATATACAAGTATGATAAGTGAAGGTGTGTTCTAGTGACACCTAAGCATGGATATTCTAGGTGGTGAGTCCAACATGTGGATATAAGTGAACCTATATACAAGTGTAAGTAGTGTGATATGTACATGGAGATTATTTACAAGTGTCTGAAGTGAAAAGTTAGTGAGATATAATAAAAATGAGGTAGAAAATGATAACACCCATGCAAACAAAGTTTATCCCTCTTAAGTCAGTCCCAAGAGGAGTCACCACTATGTCCATCTCGATAATCTTCCTCCCTATTCCTCTGGATTATCTCAGAGGGAAAAAAAGGGCGAGATAAAGGTCCCGCACCCCTTTCTAAATCGTGGGGGTGCTTCAACTGTCATCGGTGTTGGGGTGATGTAAAGAGAAAGAGTCGCCAGCCTATTTTGCATAAAGGAGGAAAAAGAACATGTCGCCGCCTCGAGAGAGTGGCATCAAACACAAAGTGATGCTTACTAAAATAATAGTTTAGAGTTTCGGGGACAAAGTTATGGAATGGGAAGGTGTTAGGAACCCATCCTTACCTTTCGGTCTCTCATGGGCTTATGTAACTACTTTGCTTAATTTCTCTATGAAGTGTGTGTGTGTGTGTGTATGTGTGTGGAGATTGGAATCGCTAGAATCGCATCATGGAAAAGATGGAGCGAGGTCATCTGTAGGAATCTTCCTAAAATAATAATTAGAAAAATATAATGCGTGCGCTTATCGAGATATTGATCGTTATAATGAAACGATAATATATGTTAGATAAGACAGAAGTATGAATCACAAGTATGATATATATGAATAAACTATGGATAGAATAGGAAAAATGATGAAAATAGGAAAATACGAAAGTAGGACTCGAGTATCGAGTTTTAGTCCAAGACGCCTACGTAGCCTATAAAGGCATCAAAGTCCCGTAGTTTGCATGCGGCGCAAGGGTGGGGTTTATCCAATAGATACAAATGGGAGTTTATTATATGCGTGTGTGTAGAAAAGATATTTTAGTTTTGAAAAAATGTAATGAAGAATCCCATCAGAATTTATAAGTGTAACCCTATTTTTCTTTGTTTTTGTTTTTTTATAGAAAATAAATTGTGTGTAATGTAGCTAATAAATAATGAGGTATTAATGTGTATTCTCTATAGTAAAAGCTAAATTAAGAACTTATATAACCGATGTGAAAATAAAGAAATTTAAAGAGAGGGAATAATGCTTGGACCTTATTTGGAGACTTCAGGCTTAACCTTGATCCTTGATGAGCTTCCTTGCAAGTTGGGATGAGTGTTGGATGAGAGAGTAGGAGATTTTTGCTAAATTAGGTATGCGAATGATGGGAATGAAAGGTGCAAAGGAATTTTACATAAGGAAACTTCGCTGATAACTAAAGAATGTTTCTTGCCTTTCGAAGTGAGCTCATGCTTTCTTTATATAGGGTAGGGGGATTGTCGATCGGCATAGTCCTTACCCTTCCAATCGATAGGTAGCCCAAGACACACTGTTGATAGGCAACGAAATGGACCAGTCAATTGGCAGTCTCGTGTAGATTTTTTAGAAAAATGGTCGTGAAACATAATTTGTAAGTCCAAATCGTGGACGAATCATACCGTTATAATGTTAATTTAGAGACATTTAAGAGTCCTTTGGGATTCTCCCGAGTCTGGGAGTTGACTTTGTGTCTAATGGGGCTCGGAAGCGCCCGTCAACCTTTTGGACCAAAGATCGTCGAACGACGATGGATCGTTCATCCAAACTGTAATTTTGAATCACGCACGTGGTGGACCATTGGAAAGGTGTGCGAGGTAATTCAGCATTCCAAAGAGCTTCACTTGGTTTGGAGAGTTAACTTTGGTTAAACAGGGCCCGAAAGTGATCTATGACCCTTTGGAGTAAAGCAGATCATTCATTCGTACCGTAAGGATGATTGTATATGGGGAAGACTATTATAAAGGCTATTCAGTGCCCTTCGGAGATTCATCAAGTCTCGTTGGAGATGAAGAGTTGACTTTGGTCGAACGGAGCCCGGGAGCGCCCGGTGGCCTCTAGATTAGTGTTTGGGGATAAATTGATCGTTCGTTCGAGAACGGGGAAGACCATTGGAAAGGGGTTTCACTGCCCTTGGAGTATCCATTGAGCTTTTTCTCTGACCATGGAGTTAATTGGTGTCAAATCAGGGCCCGAGAGCACTCAGTGGCCTCTAGATCGATTTT
Source organism: Sambucus nigra (assembly GCA_949130495.1). Taxonomy (NCBI): domain Eukaryota; kingdom Viridiplantae; phylum Streptophyta; class Magnoliopsida; order Dipsacales; family Adoxaceae; genus Sambucus; species Sambucus nigra. The sequence continues at coordinate 147,525,492 of OX422214.1, read as the reverse complement.
TGATAGTAAAGTGGATCGTTCATCCAAATTATTATGTCGATTTGCACATGAGGTGGACTGTTGGAAAGGGGACTCAGAGACCTTCAAAAATCCATTGTGATTTTGCTTTGATGATGAAGTTGATGGAATATGAACGGGGCTCGAGAGCGACCAGTGGCATCTAGATCGGTACTCGGAGTATGACTTAGGGTTTGTAGTGAATTATGGAGGTAATAGTGTCGTCCTAAGGAGAGACTTAGTGGGGGTCCTAGAATGTGGTGTCTATAAGACCTCAGGTAGTTAAAGAGAGGCCTCAAGTTATTATTGCTGAATAAATTCAAGCCATTGAACCTCAGTACATGAGTTTGAAGAAAGGCGTGCCTGACCCTCAAAAGTAGGCAAAGAAAGTTCAAGTTGATCAGTAAGAGTTGGTTAAAAATATTCAAGCCTACCTAGGTGACATTGGGTCAGCTTCTATGGACATCAACCTTGGGTTAGCGAGAGGTCTAATCAAGGGTGAAACTCTTCCAAGAGATAGAGTGACATCAGTTCTCATGCCTAGGACAAGACTGACTGAAAGAGCTTTCCAGAATTTAGCTTTAATATTTATCTAACTTTTGTTTTTCTTCATATTGTTGAACCTCTTGTGATATCGTGTGTTTATTATCTCATAGTTTTTGGTTGATTTTAATCAAATGTTAGAGAAGGACAAAAAGTTGAGATCTTCCTCGGATGAGGTAGAAGAGGCATTTGAAGTTCCGAGGCAGTCCGTAAAGGATTAGCAGAAGGCTATTGAAGAAAAACAAAAAATATGGGATGACAAGATGCGGGAAGTTGTGAATAGGGCAGGTACAACAGAAAATAAGATAGAAACTACTGAGAAGAAAACCCAAGTTACCGAGGACAAACTAAAGGAGGTTGAGGATAATGCCAAAGTTGTAGAGGATAAGTTGATGGAAGCCCAAAACATAGACAAAACTTCTGAAGATAAAGTGATTAGTCTAACTGCTGAAGTTGATTCTTTGAAGGCCAAACACTAGATCAAATCTTGCGAATGGTCACGCCGAGTTGGTCACGGCCCAAGTCTGTGACCAGTTGGTCGTGGACTTAGCCCGTGACCAAGTTATTTTTTGGCGTGACCATATTTATTACCACACTAAATCATGTATGCTCTGAAAGTGGTCATGACCTAAGTCCCTGACCACTGTGGGTCACGAACTTGGGCCGTGAACAGGGCGTGACCATCTTGGCGTCAAATTCGTGCCAAAATTCCCTCCAAACTGGTCGCGAATGGGTCATGGACTTGGGCCGTGACCAAAGGAATGATGAAGCAGAAAACACACACGAACTGACCGCACGATTACGGGACTCCCGATTTGAGAATATGATGATAATTTGCATATTTCTAGACTTAGGCTTAAAAACTTGGCGTTAGTCGGGGGAAAACTCGAAACAACCCCGAACGGACCCGTGAGTGGCACCAACACCTCGCACGGGACCAAAGTAACTCATAGGAACTGACCGCACGATCATGGAACTCCCGATTTGAGGATACGATGATAACTTGCATATTTCTAGACTTAAGCATAAAAACATGGCATTAGTGGGGGGAAACTCGAAACAGCCCCCGAACGGCCCCGTGAGTGGCACCAACACCTCGCACGAGACCAATATAACCCGTACAAACTGACAGCACGATCATGAGACTACCAGTTTGAGAATACGATGATAATTTAAATATATCAGGACTTAGGCAAAACATGGCGTTAGTGGGGGAAAATCCGAAACAGCCCCCGAACGGCCCCGTGAGTGGCACCAACACCTCGCACAGGACCAATGTAACTCATACGAACTGATCGCGTGATCACGGGATTCCCGGTTTGAGAATACGATGATAATTTGCATATTTCTAGTCTTAGACTTAAAAACTTGGCGTTAGTGGGGGAAAACTCGAAATAGCTCCCGAACGGCCACATGAGTGGCACCAACACCTCACACGGGACCAATGTAACTCATACGAACTGACCGTGCGATCACGGGACTTTCGATTTGAGAATACGATGATAACTTGCATATTTCTAAACTTAGACATAAAAACATGGCGTTAGTGGGGAAAAATCCAAAACATCCCCCGAACGACCCCCTGAGTGGCACCAACACCTCGCACAGTACCAATGTAACTTGTATGAACTAACCGCGTGATCACGGGACTCCCGATTTGAGAATACGATGATAACTTGCGTATTTCTAGACTTAGGCATAAAAATATGGCGTTAGTGGGGGGAAATCAGAAACAGCCCCCAAACGGCCCTGCGGGTGGTACCAACTCCTCGCACGGGACCAATGTAACTCCTACGAACTAACCGTTCGATGACGGGACTCCCAATTTGAGAATACGACGATAACTTGCATATTTTTAGACTTAGGCATAAAAATATGGTGTTAGTAGGGGAAAACTCGAAACAACCCCCGAACGGCCCCGTGAGTGGCACCAACACCTCGCACGGGACCAATGTAACTTGTACGAACTGACCACGCGATCACGGGACTCCCAGTTTGAGAATACGATGATAATTTGCATATTTCTAGACTTAGGCTTAAAAACTTGGCGTTAGTGGGGGAAAATCGGAAACAACCCCCGAACAGGCCCATGAGTGGCATTAACACCTCGTATGGGACCAATGTAACTCGTACGAACTGATCGCGCGATCACGGGACTCTCCATTTGAGAATGGAATTGATATGTTGATAATTATAACTCATACATGCAATTTTTCAGATTGAATAAATTTTTTGTAAAACTGCTTGGTTACTGATATCATTTTTTTTTTGTATCCTATCATTTATAGGATTTTTACACGTAGAACAAATGAAGGAGGCAATGGTTTACAACATGAAGATTGTTTATATAATGTTGTGGACATTCATGATTATGTTTTTTATGTGTTAAAGTCGTGCGGGCTTTTATTATTTAGTTTTATGGACGCGCGGGCTTTTTTAATTTGATTTCTAAATTTTAGGGCCGTGCAGGCTTTATAATAAGCAGGTTTTACATTTACAGGATTTGGAATGTCCAGAAAATAGAGGAAACTCTACCCAATTTTTTTTGGTCTGTGAATTGTTAAGACATGTAATATTTTTATGTTTGTATATATATTAGTTTATTAACAATGTTCTCGATTCGCAATTTGTGATTTTTTTATTGTTTGACCAATAATAAATATTTGTAACACCTCGTACGCATCCAACGTTAGACGTAGCAACCGACAAGGCACTCACAGGACCCCCAATTTTAGGATTGGACCAAAAAAATACACTTTTTTAAAAATTATAGTTAAATATGGTCATGGACTTTGTCCGTGACCATTTTTATTTTTCTGTCGCGCATAAAAATGGTCTTGACCAAAGTCCATAACCCCCGACCGTGACCAAAAATGGTCGCAGCCAAAGTCTGCGACCATTTTTTTCCATTTTTTTGGCGCCGTGTGGGTCACGGACTTGGTCCGCGACCATTTTTTTCCTTTTTTTGTCACGGTTGTGGTTCGCGGCCAAAGCTCGCAACCAATTTGTCACGGTTGTGGGCCACGAACTTGGCCGCGACCATTTTTTTCATTTTTTTATCACTGTTGTGGGTCGTGGACTTGGTCCGCAACCAATTTGTCACGGTTGTGGGTCATGGACGAGGGCTGCGACCCGTCATGGCATGGGTCACAGCCCAAGTCCACGACCATCTGTTGTGACCCCTTACGGGCCGTGACCATTTTTTGGTCATGGACTTGGGTCGCGACCCACGAAATTGGTCAAGCCCGAAATGGTCACGGCCCAAGTCCGCGACCCTTAGTCTTGGTCAGGGATTTTAGCCGTGACCAATCGCCATTTTTTGTGTAGTGAAAGGAAAGAAAGATAAGGATGCTACTTTTGATAAGGGTTGGGAGAAGGCAGTTTTTATAGCTTCTACACAAATTGAATATGCCAAGAAATTATCCTTTAAGGAAGGTTGGTCGGAGGCATTGAAAGTGGTCAGCATGGAGGCAAACTCTAAGCTTTTTCAAAGATATGACCCAGGCACTCTTCCTAACTTGGATGAAGAGTTTGATGATAATGAAGGGTCTTAAGAATCCTCAATGGTGCCTCTTGATCCTTTAGTGGGGCAAACTGCTATTTACTACCTACCTGCTGCTAGCCTAGACCAGACCAAAGATATGGAGAAGGTTTAACTCGTTTTAACCTGTTTCTTTTTATCCCTTATCTTATATATTTTCAAATTCTTCCTTTTCTTCTTCTTCCACTTTTTCTTCCTTCTTTTTGATGTACTCAACTTTGTAACCATGACTTGATTACTGAATGAACATTTTTTGCCCAATTACTTCCAATCTTCAAATGATGTTGATTTCTTGTTGATTGTTATCTTCCATGCTGTTTATATTTCTGGACTGGCCCCATAAACTCATACTTGTAAATATCCAGTTTGATGCTAGGAGAAAAAGGCATTATTTTTACTGAATCTGACCTATTTAGGCGGTGCAAAAATCTTTTTGAGGCAGTCCATATTACTTTGTTCGGGGAATTTATATTAGGACTGCTCGACCTAGATGTCTCTGACCAAGTGAAGTAGTCTTATATCCATATTCATTGCCTCTGGGACAGAGTTATATCCAATAATGTTGGTTATTACGATATGATTGAGAAGATGAAGGAGGATCACAAACTTTCTAAGGCACTGCTTTATTTTGACTATGAGGAGAAGTATAAGGCTTTGAGTGAAGGTTAGGGTTTTGATAAGAAGTTACAAGACATCACTTCTGCCCTGAATAAAAAATAATTGGCCTTGAACCACGAATTAGAGAATGCCCGATCAATTGGTTCCATGTTGGAGAAAAAAATAATCATTGAGGAATGAAATTGATAGTTTGAAGAAATCAACCACCAGGGATCTAAATGAAAGGGTTTCATTTTTGTAGATTGAGAATGCTAAGAAGTTGGAGGGTTTAAAATCTTTGTAGAAGAAGAAAACTAAGCCTGGACAAACCCCAAGTCATGGTATAGTTATTAGGCCAACTGTTGATGATGAGAGAACGAAGAAAACCCTATCCGGCCAAGCTACTAAGCTCAAGGAGTAAGACGAGGCCATCAATAATCTTCAAGATAATGTGGACCGACTTGCCTTCTAATTCCATAAGCAACCCAGAGTTGTTTGGATGGATGGGTATGATGAGGTCCTAACTTACTTGGATAAGCACATGGAGCAGGCCAAGAATGATGGATATAAATAGGGTTGGATGAACCTTCTTACTTTGATGAAGATTCCTGAGAATAATGAACTATGGTACTGGAATAACCCATGACTCTTGGATTACCACGATCCTCCCTTATTTATTGATGTCAGTTGGATTCCTCCTGACGTTATCCCTTAAAGAAAGATTAGAAAATACCTTGGGGATTATGGCTTAGAAGGATACGTAGAGTAGGTTTATCCTCAATATTTTCTTGACTGGTCGAGTAGCAACATGCATACTAGGAGGATAGATTTTAGATCTATCAATCATCCAAGCACCCTTGATGAGCCTCATGTTGGGATGAGCAAGGCTGGTGGAAATTGTCCAATAAAATAACTTGTATCTTATACTTTATTGATCTCTGTTTTGTAATTCATGTTTATTGGAATGAAATGAAGTTCTTTGAGACACTTTTGTCCTTTCTATTTAAGCTTGTGGTTACTATTAATCTTGTTGTCGACTATGTAATCTATACATTGACTAATTAATCAGTATATCGATTAAATGTCCTACTTAAATGTTAGATGTTTGATTCGTGATTGAATCTAATTGTAATGCCTTGGATTCTACTAATGTTGTTTTTAGATAAAATTATATATAGTTTTGTTGAACTAAGTTGTAACATTACTTATCAGTGGCGACCAAGTGTATTAGGAATGTATAATTATCCTAGTATTTTAACTTAGTTGGGAAAAACCTCTTGTGTTTGATTTTGAGTATTATAGGAGATTTTACTAACTTCTAGTTCGTGATTTTTTGAAGATGAAATCATACCTTGAAGTTGAAAAAGGTTTACAATTAAACTTTCTGAAGTTGAAAAAGATTGATAAAGATAAAAAATTTCTGAAGTTGAAAAAGTTTGACAAATAACTTTTCTGAAGGTGGAAAATTTTGACGAAGAACTTTTCTGAAGTTGGAAAAGTTTGATAAAGATAAAGAACTTTTCACTTTTCTGAAGTTGGCAAATTTTGAGAAAGAACTTTTTAGTAGTTGGAAAAGTTTGACGAAGAACTTTTCAGTAGTTGGAAAAGTTTGACAAAGAACTTTTCTGAAGTTGGAAAAGTTTAAATTAAATTAAAATTTAGCTTTTAATTTAAGGTGGTGGTGGTTATACCACACCATACTCCGAAAAACAAAACATGAAAAGGAAGTATAATGAGAATAAACATGCAATTTTATTATCTTGAATAACTAATTACCTCGAAAAAAAATTCTAATAATAATTGCAAAGATGATCGGCGTTCCAGGGGTTCTTAAATTCCTCGCCTTACAATATTTCCAGGAGATATGTTCCTGGTCAAATTTTTGCCTAGATATCATAAGGAGCATGGAAGTTTGGTTCCAACTTGTTGTTCTTCTGAATCACCTTCTTTAGTACAAGGTCTCGCTGTCTCAAGTTGGTCGGCTTGAGGCACCGATTATAGAACCTAGAGACCTTTATTAGTGGACAATTATCTGAATTGTAGCATCTTCTCTGAATTCTTCAACCATGTCCAGATATAGTCACCTTAACAAATCACTTTTGGAGGAATCAAAATTCAACACCCTGTAGATACCCCATTCTAGTACCCTAACCTCTCCTTAGGACCCTAGAACCTCCCTTCATCACTACAAACCTAAGTCATACTCCGGGTACTGACCTAGAGGCCATTGGGCACTCCCAAGCTCCGCTTGACCCAAAAGTCAAACTCTTAAGCTCGACTAAGACTTAATGAATCTTTAAATGGCAATGAATCCCCTTTCCACTGGTCCACCCCATGCGCGATTCTGACTTACGGTGCGAACGAACGACCCATTTTCCCTTGAAACTTGATCAAGAGGCCACCGGACGCTCCTGAGCTCCGTTTGACCAAAGTCAACTCTTTAGGTCGACTGAAACTAAATGAATCTTCAAAGAGAGCTAAAACCCCTTTCCAATGGTTCGTCCTGTGCGTGATTCTAACTTACGGTATGGACGAACGATCTGTTTTACTCTAAAAGGTCACTGAACGCTTCCAGGCCCTGGTTGACCAAAGTCAACTCCCCAAACCGAGTCAAACTCTTTGGAATATTGAATTACATCTCCAAACCTTTCCAATGGTCTACCTCATGTGCGATTGTGACTTACCATGCGGACGAATGATCCGTTTGCGTCCGATAATTCCCTATCCAAAGGACTGATGAACTCTTCCGAGCCATATTTGACCCGAAGTCAATTCTCGAACCCGGGAGCAGTCCAAAATACTTTCGAAGGTCTCCAAAGTAACTTTCTAATGGTTCACCACGTTCAAGATTTGAATCAATGGTTTGAGCTCTACGGCCGATTTTCCGAAGAAACTTGAAAGAAACTGCCAAACGGCAGGTTCCAAACCCTACCTATCGGCAGTGTGCCCAAAAACGCCTACCGGTTGGCTGGACCAGGTCTATGCCGATCGTCAATGATCTAGTCCTATAAAAAGGATGGCCTGACCTCATTACAAAAGGAGAGAAAATATATGAAATCCATCACTCTCAGCGAGCTCAAAAAACCCCTCTCGAAGTTAGCGTGATTTCCTTATCCAAATACCTTTCCAACCTTCACCTTTCATCATATTTTTCAGCAAAATTGGTGAATTAACCACCCTTCATCATCATCCAAGTGCAAGGGCTGCTCTCCAACATTCAAGATCAAGCTCAAGATCTTCAAGAAGGTCCAACTTTCTCAACTCTCTCTTCAAATTCTCCTAAATTCGCATTAACTTATTTTATTACTTAGCGCTTTTATTCTCTCATATCATATATCCTAATATAATTTTTATCTAGTATTATTGCACATATCTTATTTTCATATGAATAAAACCCAAAAAATAAGAAAAAGAGGGTTTGCTCATAAATTCCAAACGGTAATTCTCATACTTTTCTCACACTTTTCTCACAACTAAAACACTTTTTTACACACACACACACCCATAAGAGAAGTCCCCAGTTGGATTTATGGGATAAATCCCACCTCTCATTTTGCATACGAATTAAGTGGACTTTGATGCCTCTATAGGCTACGTAGGCGTCTCGGGGTAAAACTCGAGACTTGAGTCCTATTCCTACTTTTCTCCCATTTTTTACTTTTCAATATTCTTTAACTTAATTCTCCTAAAATCTATATGATTACATATACATACATTTGTTCTTAGTGGCCTATTATCCCGCATGCATTATCGTTCCATTATAATGATCAATGCTAGGATAATCGCGTAAATCCTATTTTCTAATATTACTTTTAGGAGTATTCTTATAGATGACTCGCTTTATCTCTTCCGTGATGCAAGTCGATGATTCCTATATTCACTACATATACACATGCACACATATCACGAGAAAATAAAGGAAAATAGCAACAATCGATGAGAGACTGCAAGGGCGGAATGGGTGCCTAACACCTTCCCATTTCGTAACTTAGCCTTGGACCCTTTTCGAATCATTTTGGTTTCATATGTATCAATATGTCTTTGGATGATGTCCTTCGGGATGGATCCCTTTTCTTTTGTCTGTTTTGAGTAAAATAGACTGGTGACTCCATCTCTCTACATTTTTCACCTCATCACTGACGTCGACCGAAGCTCTCCCGAGAGGGATATGCAGGATTAAGATCCTCTTGAGATGAAGATACCCTCGTCTTTGTCTCTCCCAACGTGAGGATCGGGGATAGCCACACACCCTTTGTGTTGGTAGACCTTTTTCAGTTAGTACTACAGACTCACTGTCGAAAGCCTTCATATATTGAGTTTCTCCTGTTGCAGTTCTTGGTGTAGTTCTATAAGCCCAAAGAACGTTGTGCAGTTCATTGATCCAATTTCCCTTGGAATTATCCAAGCACTTCTTCAATCCATCTAGAAAAACTTTATTAATGATTAATGTTTAACCATTACATTGTAGATGTATTGATGTTGAATGTAGTTTATGTATTTTGGATCTGTGCAATACTCCTCAAACTCTTAATTGTCAAATTGGGTACTATGATCAGTGATAAAATCATAAGGAATTCCATAACGACATATGATCTGCTTCCATATGAACTAAAACACTATTTAATAGGTAATATCAATCAAGGGATCAACCACCACCCATTTGGTAAAGTAATCTATGGTTATGACTAGATACTTGAACCTTCCTTTGGTGGTTTGAAATGGTCATACCAAGTCTATTACCCAATTGGCAAAAGTCCAAGGAGAAGTAATAAGAGTTAAGGAAGCACCTAAATTTCTGTGAACAGTACCAAACCTTTGGCACTTGTCACACCTATTGGCTAATGAAACACAACTTTGTCTTCATTCTTAGTGAATAGTAGCCTTACGTGGCTATCCTCTGTACCAAAGATCTTCCATCTAAATAAGAAACACATGAACCTCCATAGACCTCTTTAATCAGATCGTTTACTACAGTTGGATTGACACCACGAAGTAAAGAGACTATATATCCCCTTCTTTACAGAATACCTTTCTGTAAGACGTAGCTAGTTGCCTTGTATCTCATTTTCCTTACTTCCTTTTGGTCGGCTGGTAACAGTCCCTTCTCAATGTAGTCTCTGATTGGATCCATCCAGGAAGGCCCTAAATCTATAGAAATGATGTTGACTACTTCTTAATCAATGATCCTATTAGTGAAAATATCCACCTGGGTGCTTCTTCTAAGATCCATTAGAGTTGTTGAGGCTAGATGAGCAAGAGCATCAGCTCGAGCATTGTCCATTCTTGAATTCGAACCATCTTAGCTGCCAGAAATGAGAAAATAACTTCCTTTGTATTATTCAAGTATCTCACGATTGTTCCCCCTTTAACTCCATAAATTTTAAGTAACAAATGGATAGTAAGTTGATAATCACCCAATGATGAGGCTAGCTCCAAACTAGTAATCAATTATTCATATTCGACTTCATTATTGGAAGCCAAAAATTAAAATCTCAACGCATACTCTACATCCAAATCGTCTGGATTATTGAGAATAATTTTAGCTCCACTATCTATCGTGCAAGAAGATACATCTACAAATAATTTTCAAATTAGGACTTCACTGTTGAAGTCTTCGTCCGTCATTACTCTATATTTGAAAACCTTCCTGCTTTGCTCAGCTAGTCGGAGTGCTCTCTCTTGAACAACTTATGATTCTGGTTGGTCGGCAACTATTTGTGTTTGCCTTTGAGCTGAGCTCTTTTCTAGAGAAGTCTTCTCGGCAGGCAAACTTAGTACACTGGGTATCTCTGCATACGTTAATTTTTTTATGAAATATGCCACTACTTGCACTTTTAATGAAGTTCCTGGCTCGTACACAATTTCATACTCTCCCAGTTCAACTGCCCAAGACATTAGCCTTCCTGAATTTTCAAGCTTAAGCAAAGCTTGTCACATAGGTAGGTCAGTGTGCACTACAATGGTATGGGCCTAAAAGTATAGTCTCATGCTGCTAAATGCTTTAACTAGCGCCAATGATAATTTATCCAAGCATGGGTATCTGATCTCGGCTCCTCGAAATGCTTTACTGGCGTAATACACTGGCTTTTGAACACATTCCTCTAATCGGATTAAGGTGGAACTTACAACAGACTCTGAAACAGTACAACTTCTTGATCATAATCGGTTGGGAGAATAGTGGGGGAGATCCCAAGTACTTATTCATGTCCAAAAAATCTTTCTCACATTCGTCATTCCATTTAAAGGTCTTTTTAAGCACCTTGATGAATGGAAGACATTTGTCTGTAGCCCGAGACATGAAATGATTTAGGGCTGCTACTCTTCCTGTTAGCTTTTGCACATCCTTCTTACTAATTGGGGATTGCATCTCCAGTAAAGTTTTTATTTTATTAGGGTTGGATTAAATCCACCTTTGATTCACAATATATCCCAAGAATATACCTTTTTGTACTCTGACTATACATTTGGCCAGATTAAGTTTCATTTGATGTTTTTCCAACTTGTTAAAGGTTTGTCCCAGATCAACAATGTGGTAGGTAGAGAACTTGCTTTTGGTGAGCATATCATCTACATACACCTCTATGTTGTTGCCAATTTGGTCTTCAAATACTTTTTTTACCAACCTCTGATACGTCGTTGCAGCATTCTTGAGCCCAAAGGGCATCGCATTATAGTAGTAAGTTCGTCAACTGGTGATGAAGGATCTGCTCTCCTTATCCTCTGGGTTCATCTTAAAATGGTTATAACCAGAATATGCATCCATGAAGCTAAATATCTCATTACCTTCTGTTTAATTTACCAATTAATCAATCCTTGGTAAAGAAAAGTGATCTTTTGGACATTCTTTTTTAAGATCGGTAAAATCCACACACATTCACTATTTGTTGTTCTTCTTCTCGGCCATTACTACATTGTCCAATAAGGCTGGATATTTAATATCCTTAATAAAATATGCTTCCTACAATTTTTCCACCTCTTCTTGGATCGCCATATTCTTCTCTGGACTGAAAACTCTGTACCTCTGCTTGATCGGTCTGGTATCTTTATAAATGTTGAGTTCATGGAAGATGAAGTTGGGATCAATCCTTGGCATATCGTCATGACTCTGGGCAAACATGTTCTTCCTATCTCTAAGGAATGTAATTAATTCTTATTTGATAGAAATGAAAAACCATACTATGTTATTTTAACAAAAGTTTAAAAGGTTTAATGAGTTCTGAAATACTTTTTGAAAAAATTCAAATAAAAATCTTAACAAGAGCAGAAGGTGTGTTAAAATAGTTTGTTTGAACAAATTAGTTAAGTTTCTTGGAAATAAGTTTTTGGAATAAACCTAAGTCTATATAGTAGATTACAATAATGGAGAATTAAAAAGCACACACATGAGTCAATAATTTTTTACGTGTTAAAACCCCACCCAATTAGGGAAACATCCACGATGGTCTCTACACCACAAAAAAAAAATTGACTAAAAACAGTTAAGGTTACAACCATAAAAAAATCATACAAATAGTTCCTATTCTAAGTCTATAAATATACTTACTCTCCATGGTACTCTTTCTGACATCTTTAAGGCTCTGAATTTGTCCTTTCTCTGTTCCTTGCTCTAATTTCTTTCTCCATTTTGCACCACGTCGACTCAATAGTGAGAATATCTCAACCAACAACACATTCTTGTGTTAGTGGGTGATAGTGTAGTGAGTGAAGTTCCTAAATGCCAGGCATGTACTAATACACACTTAAGTACAAACGATTCCTATGAATTTACAGCAGATCTAAGAATGAAAGTTATCTTTCATACCTATAAAATTTAGACTTGTTCTCTTTACAAAAATATTTCAAGATTTGATTTCTTAACGAATGTTTAAGACACTGATCTGTATAACTTATTTATATACACAATGTTTCGAAATGAAAAATTATCAAATCTGCAACAGGCAAGTCATGATTTCAGCTATGTCAAAAATATGTGAGATGTTGGATCAAAAGTATTATTAAAATTTTACAAAATAGAATCCAACATGAGAAAGTGATTTATCAATACAAGAAACCAAAACAACCTATAAATCTAAGTGTAAATGTGTCACTGATTTAGATCAACAAGTTTGTAATAAGAAACGAGATCCAAAGCTGTGAGGTTGTTGAAAGAGAGGTTTAGGATAAGAGGAAATAAGAAACCCCAACTCTCAAATCTATATTCTGGAAAACATTTGGAAGAATTTTTATACGAAAATGGTTTTTCTCTCTTATTTTTATTTTTCCTCTTCTCTCCCTCTCTTCTTCCTTTCTCTCTAAATTCTTAGACTCTCAAAAAACTTCAAATCACTGAGATAAAGGCTCCTTAAATAGTTGGGATGGAAGGATTTGGAAGGATATCCAAAATCAAGGGCTGAGATCAAATAGACTGTTCTAATACCTAATCTAAGGGCTAAGAAGGAACCGCACAAAAATACTCTCACATTGGTCATTTCTATCGTCACAAGGATTGTTAAAGAACACATGCAAGTCGTAGATTAATCTAGATCCAACGGTTGTGATGTAATGAAAATGTTATTAGTATGGAGAAATACACTTCTAGCCAATCTGACCCCACCACGTGCCAGCCTAAGATCGAACCAAAAATGGGAGTTTTCAAACTTTTTAAAATCTCATTTTTTACCCCAAAAGTTTATGACGACTTTGAATTTTACCCAAGCTAACTTTTAGGAACTTAGAAAATAAGAATTTTATCCCCAAACAATTTAAAACTCTTAATTTAATTATTTTAAAAATAAGTTTTAATATTTTTTAAATTCTTAAAAATTGTAGAAAAATTATTTTAATTCAGTTCAACACAGACCAATCAAATATGAAATGAAATATGCAATCCTAAGTGTTGAGTGTGTTGGTTTTCTACGTGTTTGACTTTGTTCTTTGCTGCTGATGATGATGTACTTGAAGATGCAATGATATATTGAAGGAGGGACTCAATTTAGTCTACTTTTCCAAACTAGTTGAGGCTCCTATATAGTACAGACTCAAGTGAGTTAATTATACAGTGTGCTTCAATCTCCCCCTTTAGAAATGAGAGACACAGTCTCCTTTGAGTCATCTAGGACTCATAGGGACACAAAAGAATAAGAAAACCTTATTCCTATATAAAATTTCTAACTACCCCATTTCCTAGAAATTAAAAAGTACATAACTCAACTATGAACATACCAATACTCTAAATATTTCTGATGGTACTAATTTTCCTGTAAAATAAAATAACAACTTATGGCAAAAACCAAGATTTAGTCAAATTTTTACAATAAATGTCCTGATGGACTCAATTATCTCTCACCCATTTTGTCTCAAATGGAAAAAGTGTAAAAATATAAAATGAACATAATAAGAAATCCATCAGCCTAAAATAATAAACGGGTCACATGAGGGTCTCCAACATAGAATAGAGATAGGAGGCTTCTTTTGTCATTTATCAAACGACCGTGCCCTATATCCTCAAAGACCAATTATAAGCATGAAACTAACCAGAGGATATTATAGGTGATAGGTATCTAATCAAGCATAATCATACCGATGGATTTCCTTAAAGATTCAAAACGTAAATTATCCCAAGGTTTAGTGAAAAAGTCAATGAGTTGATGTCTAGTGGGTAAATAGTTAATCTTTAATTATTTAAAATCCATAAGTTCACATATAAAATGATGTCTTTTTTATATGTTTAGTATGCGAATGTTGAACATGATATTTAGAGATATTAATGACACTTTTATTATCGCAATATGGATTTATATTTTCTCCATTAATCTCATAATCACTAAGCATTTGCTTAATCCATAATAATTAAGCGCAACAACTTCCTGCAAACTATATATTCTGATTCGGCTATGGAAAATGATATGCACTTTTATTTTTTACTTATCCACCCTACTAAGTTATTACCAATTTAATAACACGCACCAAGAGTGCTTTTGTTTTCATCTGAGCAAGCGACCCAGTCAGCATCAGTGTATCCTACAATCATGCTTATGGTGTTCTTAGTGTACCATATACCTAGGTTTATTGTTCCCTTAACATATTTGATTATTCGCTTCACACAGATAAGGTGAATTTCCTTAAGTGCACTTTGGTAACAAGCGCAAACACACATAGCATAAGTGATATCGGGATAAGAAGATGTTAGGTATAATAAGCTGCCTATCATACTTCTATATAGCATAGGATCTACAAGTTTCCTAGTCTCATCTTTGGATAGTTTCGTAGAGGTGCTCATGGGAGTACTTGAAACTTTAGCATTATATAAATCAATATTTTCACTAACTCTATTGTGTATTTAGACTACTATATGAATAACCCATCATCTTTTTGGTTAACTTGAAGACCAAAATAAATTGAAGCTCCCCCACAAGTGACATTTAGAACTCCATGTGCATAATTTTTAAAAATTCGTTAACCTCAGACGGGGAAGTAGATCCAAATATAATGTCATCAACATAAACCTGAGTTATTAAGACATGTTTGTTAAAATGCTTAACAAATACTTTCTGGTCATTTCCCCTACGTCGAAACCCTTTGTTAATTAAAAAGATAGACATGCGTTCATACCAGGCCAGAGGGGGTTGGTTTAAAGCATATAATGCCTTTTTCAATATATACACATGGTTTGGGTAATGAGTATCAATAAAGACTTTCGATTGTTCATCATAGATCTCCTCTGTTAAAATACCATTTAAAAAGTGGATTTTACATCCATTTGATAAAGGCTGAATTGTTAGTGATAAGTTATGGCCTAGAGTAAGAGAACAGACTCGAGGGGAGTGACCGGGGCAAAGGTCTCATCAAAATCCACTCCTTTAACTTGACAATAGCCATGGGCAACTAATCTAGATTTATTTCTAACTATCATTCCAGACTCATCTGTTTTATTTTAAAAAATTCAACAAGTGCCAATAACCCTTTTATTTTCTAGCCTAGGCACAAAACTCCACACATCATGACTTTTGAATTGGACGAGATCTTCCTGCATATTCCCTTTCCAAAATGAGTTATTGAGTGCCTTATTTACATTATTTGGTTCTAATAGAGAAATAAAGCACGTAAAATGGGAAAATTATATAATTGGAATCTTGTACGCACTGGCTCATCAGGGTCACTAATAACATTATCTATAGGATGATCTTTGGAAACCCAGTTAGGTACTTCTGGGGTGTTAGTGATTAAAGGATCAACTAACTTTGGAGAGTCATAAGTAAAACATTTTTTAGACTCCTCCACGATAATTGGTCCTTGTTCTCTATAGTGCCACTCACTATCACATTTATTGATTCCATGATTACTTTGGTATGCAAATTATAAATGCGATAAGACCTAATGTTAGGGGAGTAGCCCAAAAATATTACTTTGTCACCTCAGGTTTCGAACTTTGTTAGGTTTTCTCTGTCTTTGCAAACATAGCAAGTAATCCCAAAAGTTCAAAAATATTTTAGATTGGGATTTTGACATACTAAAGTTCATATGAGGTTTGCTTGGTATTTTTTTGAAAATAGACCCGATTGATGATATGACACGCTGTTTGAACTGCCTCAACCCAAAAGTATTTTGGCAAGTTCTCAGCATGTATCATTACCCCGATCGTTTCTTAGATTATGCAATTTTTATACTCGGCAACACCATTCTGTTGGGGTGTTTTAGGAGCACTGAACTCATGATAACCATTACAATTGTAATACTATTTTACACCTGAGTCTTTAAATTCACCTCCTCTATCACTACGTATTCGATTAACTTGGGTATCTTATTCATTATTGATTCTTAAAAGAATTTTAAAAAGTTCTCAAAATGTATCATATTTTTATTTTAAAAACGCTACCCAAGTGAATCGAGTATAATCATCCACAATGACTAAAATGAAACTATTACCAGAAAGGTCACAGTTCCTGAAGGACCCGTAAGATCCACATGGATTAGCTCTAGAGGTTTAGTTGTTAAAATTTAGTTAATTTTTTTGTGAGCAGACTTAATCATTTTTCCTTCTTGGCATGGCCCACAAACAACGTTTGAAATTGTTTTTATTTTTTGTAAAGCTCTAACTATATCCTGTAAGCTCAATTTTGCTAAGATTATCATAATTAATGTGACGCAAATGATTATACCATATTTTATTATCATCCAGTCTAGCTAACCTACATGCATCATTTCTTAGATTTACTATGGAACAGTTATCTGGGCTCCTATGACCCGTAAGGATACAATCACCATTCTCATTTGAAATTTTGCAATCAATTTTTGAGAATGTGACACTGTGATTGGAGTCACAGAATTGAGATATGCTCAACAAATTAGCCTTGAGACCTTTTACTAATAGGACATCTTTGAGAATGGGGAGTCCTTTTTCTTGGAGTGTTCCTCCCCAAATAAAAAATTCCCTTCTAAGAAGTAAGTCTTGTCGGTTAATTTAGTATCATCTCTGATCATATGCTTGGATCATTTAGAGTCTAAGTACCAACCAGATGCAGTGTTTTAAGCTTTTAAAGCACTAATGACAATTTTACCCTTCAACTGAGGTATTAGATCGTCCTTTTTAACCCAAATAGCTCTAGTTTTAAATTTTTTTTGAGTATGAGCTTTTGGTCTAGAAATAGATCTGGAACTCATTCTCTTAGATTTCTTCTTAGCACGAGATATTTTCATTTATTCCTATAGTTAGAGTTTTTATTGGGTTATTTAGGTAGTACATAATTATTCTTTCTCTGCCTAGAATAGTTAAAGTTTTTGTAAACTGGTGAATTATAGACAGGTTTATACATTCATTTTTGAAAACATTTAGCAAGACAGTGTCCATAAATATCAGAATAGCAACAATATTGGTGGCTAGATGGTTTGTTAACATTTTGAAAACCTTTGAAAATAGGTTTATCCATTTATTGGACTTTGGTCTTATGTTTAACTGCGATAGGTTTGAATTAGGAATCTTCTTGCCTAATAGGGGCAAACATACTTAGCCTTAGGTTCAACAGTTGGCTTAGGACATTTTTCCATCAGATTATCTGGCCTTCTATTCTTAGTTTCAAAATATTTCTTTAAGTATTGAGAACTAGGACATAGATCATCTGGTCTTTTTCCAGAAGAAACAAATTGCACATGTTGAAAAGTTTTGGTTTGTGCCTTAGTTTTCCGATCAAATCCTAAACCAGTTTTATCTTCAGAATTGGTTTTGCTTGATACAACACAATCTTCAGAAAAGTTGGAATTATTTTCAAATTTAGAAAATTTCTTGAAAATAGTTGAAACTTTTTGTTTTGATTCTTCCAATTCTATTAAAGTAGCCTTATATTTATTTTCCAAAACCTCGTTTGATTCAGAAAGCTCTTTGATTTTTTCAACAAAATTTTTAGTTTTCTGTTCATAGGTCAGACATTGATTTGTATAATTCTCTGCATTCTGTTTCACCAACGGGCTTAAGGAATCTATCTTTTCAGTTAACTCTTTGACTTTATTTTCTAGTTTAGTGCTCTTCCTAAGAGTCTTAGTGTATGCTGTGTGAATTTTAGGTAGATCATCATTATCAAACTCATTATGTGCAGTGTATGAGTTGTCCTCTAGCGCTTCATTTATTAAACTCACACACCCATTCAATGCGTCATTATTACCTACACTTTGAATAACACACATCGTCTAAGAGCTATTACTAGCAATATCAACACCATTTGTATTATCTAAGTAAGGAGAAGATGAACAAGAAGTAGGCAAATTCTTATCACACATATCAGCACTAGGCATAATAGCATTAAGTTCAACATTGTTTACAGACATATCATCATAATAGAAAATTTTTGCAAAGAAAGACATGAAAGGGTCAAAATAGTTGAAAGGTTCAGTTTCATCTTCTTCAAAGTAACTTGAATCATCCCAAGTCTTACTTAAGTTGGCTTTAGTAGTGTTATTCAGTTTAACCCTATAATTAGAACCTATAAGACCCTTTTTATCACATCTAAAGCTTTGAGTGTTCTTAAAGTCTTTTTCAGATATAATATTATTCTTAAAGTATTTATCATATTTTCTCTCACGAGGTGTGTTATTAGAGTTGTTTTGATATCCAACCTTCCCTTGTTTACAAGCAACAGTGTTTCTAAACTTTAAGATTTTTTTTTAGACATAAGGGCTATGTGGTTATCTAGACTCATTAAATCACAATCTTCATCAGAGTCCAAGTTTATATTTGGCAGGACTAACTGAGGTGAGGTCATTTTAGACTGAAAAACTACATTAGAACCAAACTATCTTTTCTGATTATCAGAAAAATGCTTCTTAAATTCAAGTTCCATTTCTACAATCCTAAGTTTGCTACTGAGGAGTTCAGGGCTCAGAAATGGATCATCTATCTCCTCGATTGCATACCATTTGTGATAAAACTTAGGGGGGAGGGACCTTAGAACTTTTTACACTATTTCTTTCCTATTATACATGATACCATTTGCATGAAGTTTTCTAATAATGTCATTCAACCTAATATAGAATGCATCAAAGGTCTCAATCTCATGTATAAGCAGTGTGTTGTATTGTTGTATTAACATTTGTGTTTTAGTTGCCTTAACACATTCATCACCTTTATGAATAGTGACTAACGTGTCCCAGGCTTCCTTAGATGTAGAGAAGATAGATGTACATTTGAATTCCTGCTCATAACACACGTGAAAATATAATTTTTCCCTTTATTATTACTTAAGGAGGCATGTTTTTCTTCTTTAGTAAAGGAATTGATGTTTTTTTTAACCCTTTCAGTACTACCTTATGCAATAGGCTTAGTTGGATGAGCATGTCCATTTTCAATAGCTTCCCACACATCATATCCCAATGTCCCTTGGATGAAAGCAATCATCCTTACTTTCCAGTAAGTAAAATTGGTTCCATCAAAGAGGGGAGGTCTGGATAGATTTCCAAGAAGCTCAAACTTTTCGTCCATAAAATATTTTCAGAACAATTTCATAGTACAAGATCAAAAGTTTGAAAAAGTACTCAAATCTGATACCAATTGAAAAACCTCACTATGTTATTTTAACAAAAGTTAAAAAGGTTTGACGAGTTTCGACATACTTTTTGAATAAATTCTTATACAAATCTTAACAAGAACACATGGTGTGCTAAAACAGTTTGTTTGAACAAATTAGTTAAGTTTCTTAGAAATAGGTTTTTAGAATAAACATAAGTCTACGTAGAAGATTGTAGTAATGGAGAATTAAAAAGTACACACATGAGATAATAATTTTGTACGGGGTAAAACCCCACCCAATTGGGAAAACATCCATGGTAGTATCTACACCACAAAACAAATACACTAAAAATAGTTAAGGTTACAAGCATACAACAAATCATACAAATAGATCCTATTCTAAGCTCAGAAATATACCAACTCTCCACGGTATTCTTTTTGACTTCTTTAAGGCTCTCAATTTGTCATTTCTTTATTCCTTGCTCTGCTTCTTTTCTCCGTTTTGCACCACGTTGACTCAATAGTTACAATCTCTCAACCAACAATACATTTTTGTGTTAGCGGGTGATAGTGTTGCGAGTGAAGTGCCTAAATTCCATGCATGTACTCACACACACTTAAGTACAGACGATTCCAATGAATTTAAAATAGATCTAAGAATGAAAGTTATCTTTCACACCACTGAAATTTAAACTTGTTCTTTTCATAAAAATATTTTAAGATTTGATTTCTTGACGGGCCTTTAAAATACTGATCCTTAGAACTTATTTATATACATAATTTTTCAAAATAAAAAGTTATCAGATCTGAAAAATGCAAATCATGATTTCAGTTATGTCAAAAATATCAGAGATGTTGGATCAAAAATATTATTACAATTTTACAAAAGTAGAATCCGACATGAGAAAGTAATTTCTCAACACAAGAAACCAAAACAACCTATAAATCTAAGTGTGAATGTATCACTGATTTAAATCTACAAGTTTCTAATAATAAATGATATTTAAAGCTGTTAGGTTGTTGAAAGAGAGGTTTAGAATAAGAGGAAACAAGAAACTCTGACTCTCAAATATATTTTGCAAAAAAAAATGAAGATTTTTTGTACGAAAATGATTTTCCCCTCTTATTTTTATCTTCAGTCTTCTCTCTCTCTCTCTTCTCTCTTTTTGCTTTCAATTATTAGACTCTCAAAAAACTTCAAATGGTTGAGACGAAGGCTCCTTAAATCGGTGGGATGGAAGGATCTGGAAGGCTGTCTCAAATGAAGGGCTGAGATCAAATAGACTATTCGAATACTTAATCTAAGGGCTGAGAAGGAACCGCACAAAAATACTCTCTTGTTGGTCCTTTTTATCGTCACAAGGATTGTTAAAGAACACAGGCAAGCCATAGATTAATATACATCGAACGGTTGTGATGTAATGTGAATGTTGTGAGTAAGAAGAAACACACTTCTAACCAATTTGATCCCAACGCGTGTCACCCTCTGATCAAACCAAAAATGCATGTTTTTAAACTTTTTAAAATACTATTTTTTTACCAAAAAAGTTTATGTCAGTTTTGGATTCTACCCAAGTTAACTTTTAGGAACTTACAAAATATGAATTTTTTATCTGCAAACAATTTAAAACCCTTAATATAGTTATTTTAAAAATAGGTTTTAATTGTTCTAAAAATCCTAAAAATTATAGAAAATTGATTTTAATTCAATTCAGCACACACGACTCAAATATGAAATGAAATTTGCAATCCTAAGTGTTGAGTATGTTGGTTTTCTACCTATTTGACTTTGATCTTTGCTGCTTCCGATGATGTACTTGAAGATGCAATGATATATTGAAGGAGGGACTCAATTTTGTCTACTTTTCCAAACTAGTTGAGGCTCCTATACAGTACAGACACAAATGAGTCAACTATATAGGGTGCTTCAAGAAGGTGTTAGTCTTGAGCCAATCTGGGTGGTCCTTTCTGGTTTCTCATCGTCTAGCACAATAGTTTTTGTTTATTCCATTACTTGTCCTTGCACCAAGTCTTTCTCTTCATGAGGATCCAAAGTATCAATGTGTAAATTAGTTGCGCCCTTCTTTATCTCAAGTTGGTCGACCGAGGTATAATAGCATTCTCGTGCTTCCATTTGGTTATCGTTTACTACGCCGACTCTATAGTTGGTAGGGAACTTCATGCATTGCTGCACAGTTGATGGAACAACCTCTAGTTTCTTCAATCCTACTCGGTGTAACACCCCGTAATTTTGAGGGTTTAAAATTTAATTATTTTTGGGAAGGATAGAAATATCTAAATTAGAGAAACTTAAATTTACAATTTGAAGAATTTATTTGAGTGGGAAGAATTATTCATATTTGGCGATTTTAAGTTTAATTGTTCAAAATTTCGTGTGTCGCATTTTGAGGTCAAAATTGGAGAATGTTATAAAGTATTTTGGATGACAATTCTGAGTGCGCGATTGAGTCTGTATGGGTCGAGATAGTCAGAAAGGATTACTCGGGGGTAATAATCAGGTCTCGGGGCATTTTTAGGCATAACCGGGCCCACACGGGGTGATTCGAACCATTTTAATTAGGCCCAGGTGGACAAAAATGGGATTAGGGGTTTAAACCTAATTGGGGAAGTGTTGAACAACACTTAACACAAATTCTAAACCTAAGGCTTGAAAGGGAATTTGGAAAAATCTAATCAAGATCCAATTGGGGATTTTTGGAGCCAAATTAGGGGACAAAAGTGAGTGTTCTTCATCAACACCTTAACTACACCAACGGATCAGACACTACCAACAATTCTAGGCAAGTGGTTAACTGTTGTGATTTTTAAATTGATGGTAATCAATTCATATTATGGGAAGTGTAAACCCAAATTCGTTTTTGGATGGGCTATTGCATGAAATGGGTTTTTATAAATTTAATTGGTTGAGTGATTTGACAGTCCAATTGATGTTATAAAAGTATTCAATATTGATTGGTATAAGAATCATATAGAACACCAGTGTTAGAGTTGAATTTATTGTGATTGTGGGATCAGATTTGTGATGGATAATTGGGATTTTATCATAGGAAATTGTGTTCTTAAGTGGGTAAAGATTCGTAATATCAATGATGATAAAAGGTTTAGATGATGATTTTGGTTCATGATAAATGTAAAAAGATGATAAATTGGCTGGATTGAGGTTGGTATTTGAGAAAATAAACCTTAGATTTTCGTCAATGGCTAAATAGTAAGCAGGAGAAGAAAGGGAACTGGTCGATCGATCGATCGACCCAGGGGATCGATCGATCGATGGTCACAGGATTTTGGCAGGTTCGCCAGATTTATGTATAAACGGAAATTTAATTTAGATTTTCCCCTACTTTTTATGTAATGATAAATTCATATGTAGCACATATTCCTTAGCAATTATAAGGTGATATAATTGGGTTTAGGAAGATGATAATTGTATGCCATGAGATGAATGAATTTGGAAAAATAATTCGTAAGTATTGATTTTGGACCGAGGGAAAAATATTCGAGTATTATAGTTGAGTGGCACTACATTATTAAAGGAATTTAGGTGTAATTAATTAGTTATGGGGCGAAATATAGAATCGGGTATTAACGATGGTACGGGCCAAGTGAGCGAGTCCGGGTATAATGGTTGGACGACACCAAGTGTTAAATTAAACAATGTGTAAATTAATTAGAATAGAGTCGGACCATAGACTTGGATTGGTATTAATTAATTAATGTGTAAATTAATTAAATTAGAGTCGGATCATAGACTCGGATTAGTATTAATTAATTAATGTGTAAATTAATTAAATTAGAGTTGGACTGTAGACTCGGGAAAGTAATAAATTAGTAAGGAGTGAATTAATTAAATTTGAGTCAGACCATAGACTCGAAAATACATAGGCTAGCTTTATGGGTTTTAGTACACGGTAAAGCCGGGATTTATATTTTATATATATATACGGTGTGGTGATAGTATATATATACATGTGTGTACTTTGTGCGTGCTATTAAATATCGGGGACTAGATATTTATTTAAGTTATATACTCTAGTGCTATCAAGGGAGGTCGCGCGATGTGGGTGAATCCCCTAGCTTGAGGAGTAGGGTGAGTATATCCCCAGGTCATAGCGTCCGGTATATGAGTAGGGTTTATCTCACTTTCAGGGAAGGAATATGACCGCCTCCACTACGTTTATATTTTGAGTCAGGTTGGTGAGAGATTCCAACTTGGGGAACTAGGTTATGTGAGCACACCTAGTGAGATTGCACTTTAGAGGGAATCATCCGGAGAGGGTATACTCGGTGGGATGGATATACATATGATATATGTGGATGTTATAGTAAAGGTATGTATATAATGGTAGTAAATATTATATGCGGGTAATAATACAGTGTGTAATGTATTTAC
The DNA here is from genome assembly GCA_949130495.1 of Sambucus nigra. Classification (NCBI taxonomy): domain Eukaryota; kingdom Viridiplantae; phylum Streptophyta; class Magnoliopsida; order Dipsacales; family Adoxaceae; genus Sambucus; species Sambucus nigra. Next base: position 147,501,429 of record OX422214.1, on the reverse strand, counting down.
TTTATAGAACTTGTGTCACAGTTATATGATATTATTTAAAAGAAATTAATTAAGTTAATTGGTGAGATAACTTATAACCCTTGGATAATAATACTCGGTTTAGAGTAGAAAGGTAAGGGAGGATTACAAGGACTAGTTGGACGGGGTAGTACAACTAGGTGGGGATTAAGGTAACCATTAGGTGTGCACATTAGTGGAGGGGTGAGTATGTCCTCAAGAGAGTGCGACACTAGCTTAAATATGAAGCGCATTCATATATTTTTAATTACTGCAGTTAATTCACTTGCTAAATATTTTCAAAATGTTTTGGCTTCTAACCCTTGCTATAAAATTATTTTCAAAACCTTTTAGGTTTCCATCCACAAGGACACCATGATTGATATTCTATTCCAGGGACACGGAGCTGCGGCATATGTGGATGCTAGCAGGAGCTTGGATTAGATGCATCATTCATTCATTCCTAGAGTAGGAATCATCTTTCAGTTTCAGTTTACTTAGGGCATGTCACCTAGACTTTTCAGTTGTAGTTTTCAGATTAATTTATTCAGGTGTTGAATATTTGTATTGGACTATTTACTTTTGTGACCGATGGTTTATTCGGCATGTAGTTTATTATTTATGCAGTTGATTTATTTCAGTCACGGTGTATGACTCATATTATATATCCGCATGATATTGGTTTGTTTAATTAAAAAGACAAAATTTGACACCAACTTTTTGGAATACTAGGTGGTTAGTAAGTTTTAAAAAGTTTTTCGACGGTGAAGCTAAGGATGAACCAACTGGAATTTGTTGGAACACGAGGCCCCCAATTTTAAAATCTTTACTACAAAAAATAATTTCCTTTTGAGATGCGGAAGCTAGATGGTTCAGTTAAACAAATTAACTAATTTTAATTTCTTTTCAAATTAAAATTAATTAACAAATGAATTTTTCACTTTAACATATTAACTCAATCAAAGTCCTAGAAATTTGAAAGATCTTCAAATGGGCGAACCGGTTCTGGCGAACTTGCTGTTTTTGGGCCTCTTATTCATTTGAATTTCTGGATTTCTTTCTCAATCTTCAAATGGGCATAATTTCTTCACCGTAGCTCGAATTGGGGTACTGTTTTTTCCAGTGCTCTTATAATTGAAAGATCTTCAACTTTTTACTTGGCTCCATCTCCGGAATAAGGCTGAAAATTTACGAAAATGCCCTTCAATTCTCCAATTCTTGGTTTCTTTCACTATTTTGAGTTCTCTTTTCCATCTTTCTTGCATGAAATACCAGTAAAATACATAAGAGATACACAAAATACGAAATAATTGCCAAAAAGGATTAGTAGCATAAATATGAGACAAATTCAAGCTATCTACACCGCACGGGATCATAAAAATACCGAAATTAAGGGGATAAATGTGAAGAATTTTGGCCTAATCAGTATACGTTTAGTTCTACCTAACTTATAGTAAAACTCTCTAGTGTAACCTCTCATTTTGTAAAAAATGCAAACATAGACATGTTTGGGTCTAACTTGGTTCTCTTTCTTCTTATGAACTCTCCTTTATGGTTTAGGTCAAGGCCTATAAGGATCTACCATAAATTTAGGAGCCAATTCTAGTACGGTATGAGAACTGGATGCACCGTCGAAACTTATTCCTCGCCTCTGACCAAAGACTAAAGTGGGACCTAGGATCATCTTTCCAACCTTTTGAGATGTATCCTCTATAATAGCCTTAACCTCCAAGGCACATTTGAAAACTTTCTCCAGTTGGGATCTAAGGGTTTCAAGTTTCTCATGAGTCTCTAGGGATGCTTGTAGATCTCTCGTAAGACTAGATACTTTGTTGGTCAAGTAGCTATTTTCCCTCTCAACTAAAATGACTATCTCTCCTAAAGAAACTCTCATATAGTACTCCTCTATCTTCCCTCTCTCAATTCCTTCTCAAAAGATAAAATTCTAATCTCTAAATCTTTATTTTTTTTCTTCATTTGAAAGTACTCGGTGTATAGATCAATGCAAGCACGTTAAATGTCACTTTCGCTCTCAATTAAAACATGATATCCCTAACTCTATTCGAAATGACTAGACTCACAGTCAAGGTCATGATCGTTAGTAGCTTCCTCGTCGATGTGAATTTCATTAGATGTACTAACGTGGCTTGTCATAAACGTGGTGAATTTATGTCTATTTGGTGACTCGTCCTCGAAATCCACCGACTCGACATCACTCCCACTAAACATTGCATTGAAGGTGGCTTCACCTTTGCCTCATCTCTTTAATTGTGTAGCAGACTTGTGAGCTTTGTGATCCTTACCCTTGCACTCATAACACTTTATTCAGTTATCTTAGAGTATTATTTTCTTTCCTTTTCAAAATTTTTCTTACCCGCTTTATAGTTTTGTCTATCTCAAAACAAGTATTTTCTTTGATAGTATTTTATTTTCTAAGTTTGAGAAACTTTTTGATTTTTTTTGCAAACAGGGGTAAGTCATCCAAATCAAAATCATATTTGAAGTCAGAAGAGACTTACTCTTTCTTTTTAGATTGAGACTTTAAAGCAATTCCATTTTCCTTCGGTTTAACAACTTTTTGAGACAAATCGATCTTATAAGTCTGAAGGTCTCCTACGAGTACTTCTAACTAAGTGTATGTAATATACTTAAAGAGTTACGCATAGTAACCTTATGAATGAAATGGGATGGGAGTTATATTAAAATCTTCTTAACTATAGGGGTCTTAGGAATTTTGTCACCTAAATTATAACTAAAGTTAATGATATCAGATAATCATGCATAAAAACTCATCAAATGACTCAGAATCTAGCATGGTAATCATTTCAAATTGTGTGGTGAGATTTTGAAGCTTAAAAGCTTTCACAGCGTTGGTACCCTCGTGAGTGAGTTAGAGGATATCCCAAACATTCTTAGATGTGGTGCACGTCATAATGCGGTAGAACTTGTCAGGGGTGACGACTCTAAAACGACACTTAAGTCGCGTGAGTTAAAATTTATCCAATTAACGTGATCTTCTGTCCTGGAAGTGACAGGTTTTGGACCTATGAAATCAGTATTGATCACTGTGGGTGGTGTCCATCCTCTTTCACAAATAACCCATACTCTTCATCAATGAATTTTAATATATATCTTATCCTAGCTTTCCATCATGCATAATTCGACCCATTAAAAAAGGTACCCTATTATACAAATTGTCCATTTAAACCCAAATTCTAAAGATCACAATAAAACTTAGCGCAATATCTCTGATACCAATTTGAGAAAGAAGGTTCATATGGATAGCCTGTATATTAGGTTCCTCACATACAAATTTATATTTTAATCAATTTTATCTTGATTAACAATTAGGTGTACATGCGATGATAATTCTCAGTTTAATTCTAATCAATCACACAATTAAAACACGCATGCTAAGAAGTAAAGAAAAATCCCTAAAAGGGCAAAACCTTTTATTCAACACTATAGAGAACTTAACATACATAGTCGACTTACTGACTAATTAGCATGGACTAAGTATAACACGTAGAGTATTCAAAATACGGCCCAGTCCAATGTCATCCACATTAAGTGATCTTCCCTTGATATCCACGAATGAACCTTCTTTTTCTTCAGCAGTAGAACCTTTGTTCCACACTTCAGTAGTAGAGTTGGACTTTACAAAGTATTATGCAAGGAGTATGAAAACTAGGATTTGATAAACTCACAAATCACATATGGTAATGTGTGATTTCGAAAATAAAAAGTGATTTTTAGAAACCAAATATGAGAACTTTTGGAACATTTAAATCGTTTTCGCCAAAGATCTTGAGAAATTCTGAACAAAATAACTTTTTATAACAAAATCACGAATTTCAAAGTGATAGGGTTAGTTGAACAAAATTAAACCTCGTTCAAATAAAAACGATTGTTTCATTCGAACGTCATCACTTCTTTTAAATAAGACTCAATCTCATTTGAATAAGACTTATAAAAACTTTTCATTTTAAATTCCTTTTATAAAAAGCCTCGATTTTAAAAGTAAACAACAATTTATGAAAATAGAAGTTTTTGTACCTCCATAAAGTGTCGTCATGAATCCAGAAATAGATCTCGATCACTAATGTATCTTCGAATAAATCTAAATATGTAATGTTCGGTTTGATATGTCCGTTTGTAACAGTGGACGCCAAAACTAACAAAAACCCTAGCTATGAGCAATTATAAAATATTGCTCTTATAAATGTACCGATCATAATATTCTATCGAACTATCAAAAGCTTTTTTCAACCATCAGATAGGTTCCCGTAATTTGAGATAAACTACTAGGATTGCATCACAACTGTTCCAATACGATGTTAACTCCCTATTTAGGCTATGAACATTTCAATAGTGCTCAAACTGGAATTCTAATCTACTTGTAATCAACCTGAAGCTAACTAATCGAAATTCCTACTCATATCGATTGACCAATATGTCTATAATATATTTAAACCAAATATAAGACACTCTCTCAACCATAATTCATATTTTAAAATGAACTGGCACACCTTTACTTAAAAGTAAACGTCATACATTGTTTTAAGAATAAAACCTCAAAATTGCCTTATAGCCGGCCTTAGATGCATTATTTTACTTTTTGCCTCACTTCCTACGGGTGTTTTTCTTGTCTCTATTATTTTTCACCTTCGTGTGACCATCATCCTGCTAAGTGACAGTTATTATGTCTTCCACTTTGTCATATTTCTCTATTTTGGACAAGGGGTCACATATAGTGTTGGGATTCTTTCAAGTAAGGGACTGGTGTAACATGGAGTTGTTCAGCAGATCCATCTTAAACAAGACCACAACCACTTGATCGAAGAAGTCCTCCACCTCATTGTAGGGTTACCAATATTGATGAATGTAATCGTCCAATGTCTCCTAGGGCTTATTTATTATGAAGAAAAATTACATCCTGTTTGGATGGGAGTTGATGGTGATGCACCTGGTGATAGAGGTCATTGTGGGATAATTGAAACTAGTGATTGACCGATGCGATAACTTTCAAATCACTCATATGCGATGTCCTCAAAACTAGAAGTGACAATGTGACACATTAGGGCCTCATTGTTTCTCCAAACGGTCATGGCTTGCCGATGTTGGCGCACAGCCATCATAGATTTTAAATGTAGGGATAATAAACCTCTTTAGAGGGATGGAGTGTTCAATGATGGGTGTTCTTCTATCTCTGATCGGATGAGGTTTCTATGATATATCTAGTGACGATTGTCTTCTTGGTCACTTATACCTAGTGAGATCCTCCGATTATAGCTAGGGGTGTTCACGGGTCGGTCGGTTCAGTTTTGGCCAGATTTTTTTAGCCGAACCGAACCGAACAGGGTCGGTTTTTGACAGGGCCGGTTCGGTTTGCCCATCAGTTTTTTACAGGGCCGATTTTATATAGGGCCGGTTCGGTTTTTTCATTTAGTTTAATAAAAAATACTTTTTAATACCTAATATAAATATAAAATTAAAAAATATAATATAATATGCCAACCCTAATATAAATATAAAAAAAATATAAAATTAAAAAGTATAAAAATTAATTCGGTTCTGTTCAAAATCGATTTTTTTATGCCAAAACCGAAAATCAAATCGACCCTTCGATTTTATACCTGATCAAACCGAACCGAACCGACCCGACCCTTTAAAAAACTCGGCCCGAAAATTTTTGGTTCGGCTCGGTTTAGTCTATTTGGTCAGTTTTTTTGCACACCCCTATTTATAGAAATATTTATTAATCTTAAAATTCTTCCTTAAATGAAAATTTTACTTTCCCAAGGGCTAAGGGTATAGGCATAGAGCTTACGATTGTCCCCATAGGGCTATTGATCTATTCTCTCGAGGCGAAGCTGAATGTGGGCGATCTTTTTTTCACATGTGGTATCCTTTTAATGATGGAGTTTTCGTTCATAGGTATCCATAAGATATGATATTTAGTTGGTGCATGGTTTCTCATTGCTCTGTACGGTTCGCTCTTCTTATTGATGATAACGTGAGCTACTAGTGTTGCGTCTCCTATTAGGATGGACTTCATACCTGATCCTAGGAGCCTAAGCTCCATTATGATCAATCTGTTAATTTCCATGAGATGGAAGGCCTTGGTTGTGTGAGTGAGATATAGTTGATGTGACACCCAACCTAATTAAATACCGAGTGACCAGTCCTTTATTAAATTAAAATAGGTTTCTCATTTGGATCATTCTTAGCATCACTATCGAAAACTTTTTAATTACTAATCACCTATGTCAAATTAAACCGGTGTTAAATTTTATCTTTCATTAAAAAGATAATTATAACATGCAGAAAACTAAAATAAACCATACACCATAATAAAGTCTAAATCATCACGAGATATAAATAAATAAAATCCTACCGAATAAACTATCAGCTAGAAACTCCAAGTCAAAATAAAAATCGAATGATAAAACCAACTGGTAGTCAATAAAACCAAATAAATGTTTGACCTGAATAACAAAAATCCAAGGACAACATGTTCTTAACTGAAGTACTGGAATGAAATCCTATACTAGATATGAATACAGGAAGCGTAAAATCAAATCCTGCATGCATCCACCCGTGCTACAACTGTGTATCCCTAGAATATAAATTAGGCCTGACATCCCTATGGTTGGACACCTAAAAGGTTTTGAAAATATTTTATATCAAGGGTTAGAACCAAAAACATTTTGGAAATATTTAGCAAGCATTTATCAAAGTTATTAAATCAGTTGTTGATTACACATGTTAGGTTGGCATACGCTCTCTTGAGATTTCTCACCTCTCATCTATTGTGCACGCCTAACGTTACTACTTAGCCCACCTATCCATACTACCCAAGCTAACTAGACTTAAGTAATTATTTGAACTGATTAACACATATAAGTTCCCGTATTGCCCATACAGTACTCTAACCGAATTAACTTCTTTCATATGTTATTCATCACGTAGGTAAAATTTCTCGCATGTTAACTTTTAAACCTCACTACTTCATTTATCTTTGAGATATACATATCATTTAACTGTCTACTGTCACACATGATCAAACTAATTCTCAAGTATATATTTCACACACTAATATATACTATAAGTACATAGTTTGCATTCATGCCTTCATATCACTAATTAGGGACAATTGGTTCGGAATATCACCTAGACCCCAATAAACATCTTTTATATATTGGTTAGGAATGTCACCTAAACCCCAATTTAAGTTTCATATATTGGTTCGGAATGTCACCTCGGCCCCAATTTAAATTTCATATATTGGTTCGGAATGTCACCTCGCCCCCAAAATTTAAGTTTCATATATTGGTTCGGAATGTCACCTCAACCCCAAATATAAGTTTACTATATTGGTTCAGAATGTTACCTCGAACCCAATTTAAGTTTCAATTATACTTTAGTTATTCACACCACCTATGCATTAGTATAAATCTGTAAGTATGGACATAACGTCATTATCCATGCTCGTACGTAGTATATTTCTCTCGAATACTCACCTTACATATTACTTTACGATTTACCTCACTATCATATTTATTCTAGTATTCACACAACTCTATGGGCCCTAGTTACCCCTTCATAATTTTTTAGTAGTTATTCCGGTTGTCACTATTGGTCATAAGCGTAGGTTCACTCATCACTACATCACCCTTCTCGAATTTCATTCATTTACCAATTACGGATATTTTCTCAAATATCCCAATAATTGCTCATCTGACTTTATGTAAACCTAATCTCCACTTTAGGCATAATTTCCTTATTATAGAACAACATTCACAATCAATCAATCCAGTCAACCTCCAATGGAATAATAACTAAAAATAACATTTCTTAAAATTTACCCCACGAATTTGTCCAGATTTTTAAAATGCAGTTTTGATGTTTTTCGGAGCCATTTTTGGAGAAAACGTATCACATAACAAATGCAGAAAACAGGTTTTTCTACGAGGCAAAGGGGACCAAATAGCCATTTTCGGAATCAAAATGACGCAAAATAGTTTCTAAAATGACGATTTAATTTACCCAATTTCACAGGCTTCTGCAAATTCAAGAAGTTGTTCTACAATTCATCCAACCCATCAAAACCCAGATTTCTCCCATATAAATCATGACCCCAATTATTGATTTCGTGATCTCTACATAAATCAATAAAATCTACCTGGATTCCTACCCATAACATGTATTTAATTCAAGTTTCATCATTCAAATTAACAAGATCAACCCTATTCTCAACATAGGTATTATAACCTCAACTAAAACCACAAATAAACACTTGCCTTATGATGTTGAATCTGATTTCATGATTTACAGATGTGTTTAAGTGCCTTCCTTTCCAATCCACACTCCTAAGAGGATGAAAGTGCAAGATCCACAAAGAGTTCTTTAAGATTCCTCTCAAATCCTCCAAGAAGGCTCTCTCTTTGATCTCCTATGGCCTCTCTTAGGTTTTAGACTTGTAACCCTAGCCTCAACCTCTTAATATCTGATATAATAGTTAAAAAATTAGTGGGTCTCTTAACCCCATTTTTCCAAATGACAAAAATGCCCTCAATAGGTGCCGGTTTGGCCTAAAATTAACTCGGGACCCAAACTATACCCTCGGGTATACTATTCTTACAATTTTTATCCTTTTGAAATCATCCATGACCTTGAAATCATCATCCGAGTCACTCTCAATATTTTTCTCATCTCCACCTTAAATTAGTCTACACGCTACTCCCGGTGAGATAAAAATCAACTATGTCACTATCACTTGCTATGACACGTTATAAATATCGTAACTCATTTACTATTTACTTAGTAAATTTAATTCATGATATTAATCATTATCTCACTCTCGATTAATGTTTAATAATCATCACTTCACTTATTTGATTCCATTAATCGCCTCACGTATGTAATTTAATCTTAAACTAATTAATTACACACTTAATTAATTAAATTTCAAATATGAAAAAATACAGGGCATTACATACTTCCCTCTTGCAAAGGAATTTCATCCTAAAAATTAGGACATACCTGCGGTGAATAACTTGGATACTACTCTCTCATGTCATCCTCCTGCTACCATGTAACTCATCAACACTGTGGTGTCCCCACTGAACTCTGACTAGTGGTACCACATTAGACCGCAACTTATGCTCACTACAATCTAGAATAGTTACGGGCCTCTCCTCATACGAGACATTTTGATGCTAATAAATCTCCTCAAGTGGAATATGACGCAATCTCTCACGTTCCTCCGATATTTCTTCAGCGATGCCACGTGAAAAACGTCGTGTATCCACTATAGATTCTCTGGTAAACCCAGTCTATAAGTTACTGGTCCCACTCTCTCAATGATAGGGAAAGGTCCCATAAATCTCGACTCTATCTTTCCTATCATGCCGAACGTCATGACCCCTTTCATGGTAGATACCCTAACCAACACCTGGTCATCAATCTCCAACTCAATGGTCTCTGACCATATAGTGCCTCAAAAGACGAGCCTATGCTCCGTCGGCTCTACTATCTCTATATTAAAAAAGGCCCCACCTTTATAGGTTATAATTTCTTATTGTCAAACCCATGACTCTCCTCAAGGTAATTACCTGCAACAATCCCTAACTACTCATGTCAGACTTCAAACCCTTAACTCACGGTGATGTAACTCTCCTTACATTTCTGAGCTATCTGGAAAAGACATGGTTTACTCAATTCCTACCGATGGACTATAAATCACTTCGGGTTCTAGAATCTCGTTAATCTCCACTTCTTATCAACCAAAGGGTGGATAATAAAATCTCCCTATAAAGTATCAAAACGTTCCACGTAGATAATAAACTGCCATGAGGTATCACACGTAACTTTAATAGTGGTAATTAATACTCCGAATCACCCAAAAATATGGAATTATGCATTTCTCGATTCCTCCAATAACCTATTTGCTTTCGTCTACCATTGACTTATAGGTGACACGTCTATAACGATATGAAACTCCATCCCCATCGCCTCTTGACACTTCTGATAAGAGGTGGGACTTAAAGGTCTTATCCTAACCCGCAATAATTTTGAACAGCACCTAGTTTCATCTCACTTCTTTTCTTCAAGAGAAAAGTTGGATATACTGCTTGATAGTATATCCCACTCCAAAATAACAAATATTTCTCTCTAGTCAATCCATTCTGCAAACTCGATGGAAACCCTGACCTCTCCGCGATTTTGGATGTCCCAAATATGAATTTCACCACTCATGCTCATGAATCCCGTCAGTGGGAACATCAAAATTACAAAAGCTTAGTTGATAACATCGGATCAACCTTTTTCCATCCCTAAATGGTGTAAATTGGAAAGAACTCCACAATGTATCATTCACTTCCGATCCCCATGCTCAATATTTCACATTACAAGGGACATCTTACTCCCCTTTTTCTGGAATATACCTAAAATCATTGCCCTTGCGTTTGCTCCCAAAACTGATAGGCGTCTTACTAAGTGAGACGTTGCACCACCCAGGGTTCCCATACACCCTATAACCCGTGCATATTTGCACAAACTCATAAAATCACATACGTAACATACTTATCTCAAGTTTGGCCCCCGTATTCTTCGTGTGGCTATATTATACGGGTATTTTTGAACACCAACCAATTACTATTTAATTCTTCCTGATATTGCCCCACCCATCAACTTGTGGTGCAAAAGTTATTCCCATTATTTCTTTCGCAGCACTTCCCGTCTCCACTGGCCCTATTTCGTAATAGCTCTCATCTCAACGTGTTTTCTCCACGCATTCAATAATTATCATTTAATTCGATGTCCTAGCATCCAACGACGTTTCTCCACTCCCGACGTTTATTAAAGCTTATGCGTATAACATCTCACATCAAAGCCCAAAAGATATTTTCCCAATGTACTATTCCTCAGCATTGTCGGTCCTTAATTTTCGTAGAACCCAAAGCATATACTAGAGACACTCAAACCCTTTACCTATACTCACAAGTCTAATCATTGACTCCCTTATCTCTAAAGGAGTCATATACTACTGCGCTCGCAATATCACTAAGTCCTTAGCTCTAAGTTAATAGCAAGATAAATATCTTCGCTCCACGGTAACCCGACATACCCTGAATCTCATCAATAAGAGTCCCTACGCGCCGGGATCCAACATAACTAGAAAACTTTACTCTCTGAAGTTTATTTCACAAAATACCGCCGCGACCTCGACCCTCTTTCAAGTGACACATCACAAAAATAATATACATCTTTCCATGGAACAACGAACATGGTAGTCTTGCGGTAATCATCCACTATCGCTAACCAGTCCATACTCAGGAAAAAATCATAAGCGTATAATCACCTTTCATCATCGGATTACTTTGAAAAATATACCCTCTCAGTGTCCACACTTGCTCCCTCACAGGTGGAACTAAAGAACCTCGTTGCTCAACGATAAATATTTAGAACTATAGTACTATTAATGATACATCTACCAAACCCATTTCACATGTGAATTTAGTATTAACAAACTACTGTGACTTGCTCATGTCATAAAAAATAAACCCTAATCACCCCGGGATAAAACTCGTAGTTTCAATTGCCCATAACACTGCCATCTCAAATGGTTCCTTTACATGACACTCTCATCCTAACCAAACTAAAACTTCTATAACTGTTGCCCCTGTTAATCATCCCACTCTTGTCCACTGACTCACTGCAGACAAGATGCACACATGTGTTTCTACTCTTTACACATAAGACACCTTATTGTGACCCTCCCCTTTCTCTGTCCCTATTGGCCATATCGAGGTTGTCCTTCTTGCGGACCTGGTAGTCTTGACCCTGATTGCTACCGCCAATGTCCCTTTGGCTCTCTAGTCCTCTGGGACTTGTTTTTGTCCTTAAAGGCCCTAACTGAACCCCCCATCACTCGGTAGGAATTTTATTGATCTCGATCATTAATTTGGGTCTTCTACTAAGTATCCATTCGATTGGTGCCTCACTATCGCTGAAATTCTAGTCTTTACCTTTGGTTAAATTCTCTAACTCCATTAGCTCCCTTCTCACAGGATCATTGATATAAATTTGTAAATGTATGACCGTGATGACAATGACACCAGTCATCCTAGATGGATCTCCAATCCACGCTTGTATATTCTACCCACGGTTCTATTATCAACTCACAAAAACCTTTTTGATTCTTTGTATCCCTCTCATCGGGTACGAAGTTTGCAAATTTCATCACCTTTTCTACATATCCGGCGCCACTGTCCGGCCCTTCTGAAAAACTATTGAACTCTTTCTTGCCTCTATATTTAAACGACTGGTGAGAGGATTCGTAATAATCCGCACCCTAAATTCCTCATTATTCATGGTAATTTTTCCATGGATGTGGTGACTGACTCCCATCACCCTATGTTTCTCCTATGAACAAACATTTTTTCTCGAAATTTTGGCTGGAGTGTCACTACACTCTCCCACTTGTGATCCCAATTGGATCTTCTCTTTCCATTGTTAAACCACCCTTCCAAACTTTCCTCGAATTCTAGAGGATTGTTCTTTTGAAATAAAAATCTTCTTCGACCCTCACCCTTGTCATCTGCACTTTGTGGGTCTAACTTTGCGCCATCTTCCTTCACGACGGTTCTTGAGGCAACAGTTGCGCCCTAGCGATTACTCCAACGTCAATTGTTTGAACAATAATCATTGTAACTCCTATCACGTCACTATTCTTAGAATACTCTATGGCTTATGCCAATTCTTCCCTCTTGAAATCCTTCTAACGCCCCACACTTGTCATTTGATATGGTTAGATGTGCCACACTCAACCAAAACTGTATATTAATCACATCAACTATACTTAATAGTAGGAGAACATAACTAACATACCTAAAGGAATATAATAATCCTATAATAAGGCTCTATATCAAAGAATTCTAAGATGAAACGTTAAAAGCCGCACAGATCCTAAAGACACTACAACCCGATGCCTTGATACCATCTATGACACCCCGTCTAATTAAATATTGGGTGATCGGTCCTTTATTAAATTAAAACAGGTTTCTAATTTTGATCATCCGTAGCATCACCGTCGAAAACTTTTTAATTACTAATTACTTATGTCAAATTAAACCGGTGTCAAAATTTATCTTTCATTACACAGATAACTATAACATACGGAAAACAAAATAAACTACACACCATAATAAAGTCAGAATCATCACGAGATATAGATAAATAAAATCCTACCGAATAAACTATCGGATACAAACTCCAAGTCCAAATACAAATAAAATGATAAAACCATCTGGTAGTAAATAAAACCAAATAAATGTCTGAACTGAATAACTAAAATCCAAGGACAACATGTCCATAACTGAAGTACTGGAATGAAACCCTATACTAGATATGAATAGAGGAAGTGTCGAATCACATCCTTCATGCATCCACCTGTGCTGCATTTGTGTATCCCTAGAATAGAATATCAAGTTTGGCGTCCCTGTGGATAGACACCTAAAAGTTTTTGAAAATAATTTAAAGCAAGGGTTAGAACCCAAAACATTTTGAAAATATTTAGCTAGCATTTATCAGAGTTCAAAAATCAGTTATTGATTACACATGTTAGGTTCGTATACACTCTCTTGAGATTTCTCACCCCTCATCTATTGTGCATGCCAAACGTTACTACTTATCCAACCTAGTTATACTACCCACGCTAACTAGACTTAAGTAGTTATCTGAATTGATTAACACATCTGAGTTCCCGTTCTTCCCATAAAGTACTCTAATTGAATTAACATCTCTTGTATGCCATTAATCACGTAGGTAACATTTCTCACAGGTTAACTTTTAAACTAATTAAATTAAGTTTCATGACTTCATTTTTTCTTTCAGATATACATCTTATTTAACTGTCTACTATCACACATAAGTAAGTTATTTCTATAGTATATATTTCACACACTAATATATACTATAAGTACATACTTTGCATTCATGCCTCCGTATCACTAATTAGGGACTATTAGTTAGAAATATCACTTCAATCCCAATAAATCTCTTTCATATATTGGTTCAGAAAGTCACCTCGACCCCAATTTATGTTTCGTATATGGGTTCGGAATGTCACCTCGATCCTAAATTTAAGTTTCATATATTGGTTAGGAATGGCACCTCGACCCCAATTTAAGTTTCATATATTGGTTCAGAATGTCACCTCGACCCCAATTTAAGTTTCATATATTGGTTTGGAATGTCACCTCGACCCCAAATTTAAGTTTCATATATCAGTTCGGAATGTCACCTCGATCCTAAATTTAAGATTCATATATCAGTTCGGAATGTCACCTCGACCCTAAATTTAAGTTTCATATATTGGTTCGAAATGTCACCTCGAACCTAATATAAGTTTCAAGTATACTTTAGGTATTCACAACACCTATGTATTACTATAAATCAGTAGGTATGCACACAACCTAATTATCCATGCTCGTACGTAGTATATTTCTCTCGAATACTCACTGTACATATTACTTTACGATTACTTTCGTATTTATTCGAGTATTCACACAACTCTAAGGGTGGTAGTTACCCATTCATTATTTTTTAGTAGTTATTCCCATTGTCACTACTAGACATAAGCATAGGTTCACTCATTACTACGTCACCCTTATTAAATTTCATTCATTTACCAATTACGGATATTTTCTCAAGTATCCCAATACTTACTCATCTCACTTTATGTAAACCTAATCTCCACTTTAGGCATAATTCCCTTATTACAGAACAACAATCACAATCAATGAATTTAGGCAACCTCCAATGGAATAACAACTAAAAATAACATTTCTTAAAATATACCCCATGAATCTGCCCGGATTTTTAAAATGCAATTTTTTGGCATTTCGGAGCTGTTTTTGGAGAAAACGTATCGGAGAACAAAATGTAGAAAACAAGTTTTTCTACGAGACTAAGGGGACAAAATAGAAATTTTGGAATTAAAACGGCGCAAAACAATTTCTAAAATGACGGTTTAATTTACCCAATTTCATAGGCTTCTTCAAAATCAAGAAGTTGTTTTACAATTAAATCCTACTAATCAAAACCCTGATTTTGAAAAAGGACCCAAGGGTCACACTAGAAAGAACCGAGTGGTACTTGCTAATGCGTATTAGGTAAATTAAAAAATCTCCAACTCTTTTAAATCTTTAATACAAAATCTATTATAAATTTTAAGTGAGAAAACACTCACGCACACTATTAGTAAAGGTGATGATGCTAGAAGTAAAGAATAATTCCCTTTAAGAATGAGATGAGGAAAAGTAGAGTGTGACACAATATATGTTATCGAGGAACCCACCTTAGTGGTAAACCCCGTGTCCCTAGTCCCAGGACAGCCCGCGCACTCAAGTCCACTATTACCAATTACAACTTACAAATTACAGTCCTCCAAGTCCACAATGAATTAAACTAAGCAAATACAAACCCGTACACCCAGCCTAGTCTAAAACAACCCAACTTGACTGAAAATCAGTCAACCCAATAACACCCCGGTAATAGAGACTATCACTCACTCACTACACAAGCACAACGACACACTCAAACCCGAGACCCCGTGAAGTTGTGCAACACACAAATATAATAATAGATATTGTTTTAATCAAAACAACAAAAATAATCTTATTTAAAAATAGACCAAACAACCAAGGTTTAAATCTATTTTAATTGACAAGACAAATTACCAATCAAGGACTAATTGAAAGGTAAGACAATATTGAATTAATCAATACTAAAAAGAATGCTTAAATATTAAGTCCCAAGACACAATTAAGGTCTTCCTTAATATTTAATATTCAAGTAAAGATTAATTCTAAAAACAAATTAGTTTGCGCAAATGACCACAAATAAAATCCCAACAATTGTGTCGCGCAACTAAGATAAAAATTAACCTAACACCAAATATAATATGAATCAATTTAAATAGGTGTTATGTTAAAAATATTAAGTCCAAGTAAAATGAGCAAAAGATAAATAAGTGTAGCACTTAGCTCATATAAATTGGGACTTAATTAAAATAAATAAAATAAGGTTTCAAGTATTAAATTCCAATTTTAGCATAAACCAATACTATGACAAGGGTTGGATCAAATACTCATACACACATAAACACTACCTTAAGTTATAAAAGAATACAACAAAAAGTATTCAACTTAGGCAATAAAAATTGTACGAGTCAAATGGTCCAATCCAAGTCAAGTGAGTACGAGATAAAGAGTGTAGCACTCGACTCACTAAAATAGGATGGGTTTAACTAAAATAAAATTTAAATAAATAAAGATGTGATATAAAGACTACACACTAATTAAACCCAACTAAATAAAATGAACACACAAAAGTTCAACTCAGAGGGTGTAACTAGTTAGTCAAAAATCAAATATCTTTATTCCCAAATAAATCAAATCAGATTATAATAATAAATAAAAATGTGTGACACACAAAAAAAATCTTGATAATAAAGTGTACACACAAACTGAAATGGGTGTAAATAAACTCTACAAACCAAAGACCCAATAAGCCTACTAAAATTCAGTCCCAACAAATTTTAGTCCAAATAAATTTATCCAAATAAAGTTTGCCCAAAATAAAGTCACAGTCCAAATAAACAAAGTGTACACACACTAAATGAGTTGGGTATAAACTAAGCTCCAACAACAAATACCCAACACCCAAATAAATTTTAATTCAGATTAAAATATTATTTTTATAAAAAAATGTGTGACACAAAATAATCTAAGTCCAATAAAAGAGGTGCACACAAAATAAGTTGGGTGTAAAGTAAAATCCAATAACAAACACACAACACCCAACTAAATTCAGACTTTGTTCGAAAGATAGTTCAAACAAAAAATTGTCTAAATAAATTTTAGTCTACAAAAAATTTAATGAAAATGTGTGGCACAAAATAATCTAAATAAAATAAGTGCACACACTAAATGAGTTGGGTGTAAAATAAGCTCCAACAAAAGCACCCAACAAAAGGACTTAGTCCAAAACAGTTCAAACAAAAATTTGTCTAAATAAATTTTAGATCAAAATAAATAAGTTCAAATTAATTTTTGGTTCAAATTAAAGTCCAAGAACAAATTAATTTTAGTCAAAAGGATTTAATCCAAATAAAATATTTAGTCCAAATATGTATAGGCCAATGTTTAAATCTAGCAACCTCAAGCCACAACAACCAAACAAACAACACAAAACCAACAACAAACTGAAATGGGTATTGTAGAAATAGCAGGTTCTATAATCAATAAATTGATTCAAGTATGTTCTTAGCTAAAACAAACCAACTTTATATCTTAGATGACTAACAACAAACAAAGTGATGTACTTTTCTTTTGCCAAAAAAAATAAATCGTTTTTAGATCAAAAAATTGGTGAAAGTGTGGAGTTAACAAAAACAGATTTATATATCTATCTATATGTGTATAACTAGTATACAATATATGTATATATGTAAGTTTATATATGTATATAGATATACACACACATAGTATAGAACACACACACACTGTTCACACGCACACACACACGCAGAAAACAGCACACACGCACACAGTCACAAAACACACGCACACACAGTACACAGATCTGAACAAAAAAATTATATATATATATATATATATATATATATATATATATATATATATATGTGTGTGTGTGTGTGTGTGTGTATATGTGTTTCTATATATATATATATGTATATGTATATATTAGATATATAGAGAGAGAGGAAAAACAGTTACCAAAAATTTGTCGCCGGAAACACAGTGGCACCGGAAAAAGTAGCACCGGAAAACCAACCCGGAAAAATGTAACCCAAACCGGAAACAATCACCAAATCTACACAGATCCAAACCACCGGATCGTAAAGCTTCAAAATCGGATCCACACCGGAAAATAGCTCCGGACCACCGGAAAAACAGTCAGGAAAAAAACCCACACCGGAACCTCCAACCGGAAAACCCAAACAACAAAACCCAAAAAAAATTCCTCCGATCTCCTCAAACAGTAAGCCCAAGTCACCAAAAAAATGGAGAAACAAATGACTAAGATAAAACTCTCTCAAAGAGAAAAAATGGTATCTCGGTAGAGTGATAGAGAGAGTGACGGCTAGGGCAAAAAAAAATTGTGTGGGAAGAGAGAGAGAAGTATGGTTCGGCCAAAGCTTTAAAAATGGGAGATAGAGATTATACAAAAAAATGAGAGAGAGAGAGTGTTTCTTCCAAACAAAAAACGGCTGAAAAAATTGTGAGGGAAGAGAGAGAGAGAGGTGTTTAACTTATACCAAAAATATAAAACCCTAAAGGGTTCTCTCCAAAAGCCCAAAGCATAAAAAGCCCAAAACTTAAAAACCCAAAAAAATAAAAGCACACAAAATATAAAATCCGAAAATAAAAAATAAAACAAAAAAAAACACAAAGAAATATTCTGAATAAAAAAATTATTTTATATATCAAGTCAAATAAAATAAAAGACTTGAAATATAAAATAAACTTTAAATTCAGAAAAATATCAAAACTCACACAAGAAAAAATAAATAAATTATATGATACCCAAAATAATTTGTACATTACACAAAAAATATTTTTCTCAAAAAATTAATTTATATAATAAATCAATATAGGAAAATATGATTTAAGATATAAAAAATAGATTTGAATAAAAATAAACAAATGCAAGAGCATATAACTAAAAATTGTTTGTCTCAAGATTGAGCCAACACAAGAAGAATGAGATTTTCAGATTTCTCCCATATAAGTCATGACCCAATTATAGATTTCATGATCTTGACATAAATCAATCAAATCTATATTCATTACTACCCATAACATGTATTTAATTCAAATTTCATCATTCAAATCAACAAGATCAACCATATTCTCAACATGAGTATTATAACCTCAACTAAAACCATAAATAAACACTTGCCTTATGATGTTGGATCTGATTTCATGATTTCCAGATGTGTTTGAGTGACTTCCTTTCCAATACACACTCCTAAAATGATGAAAGTGCAAGATCCACAAAGAGTTCTTCAAGATTCCTCTCAAATCCTCTAAGAAAGCTCTCTCTTTGATCTCCTATGGCATCTCTTGGGTTTTCATACTTGTAACCCTAGACTCAACCTCTTAATATCTTATATAATAGTTATAAATTCATGTTTATCTTAACCCCATTTTTCCAAATGAAAAAAATGCCCTCAATAGGTGCTGGTTTGGCCCAAAATTGACCCGGGACCCAAACTATACCCCGGGTATACTATTCTAACTTTTTTTATCCTTTCAAAATCAGCCGTGACCTCAAAATCATCATTCGAGTCACTCTAAATATTTTCTCATCTCCAACTAAAATTAGTCTATGTGCGACTCCTGATGAGATAAAAATCAACTATGTCACTATCACTCGCTATGACATGTTATAAATACCTTAAGTCATTTACTATTAACTTAGTAAATTTATTTCACGATATTAATCATTATCTCACTCTCGATTAATATTTAATAATCATTACTTCACTTATTTAATTTCATTAAATTACGTTACTCGTGTAATTTAATCGTAAACTAATTAATTACACACTTAATTAATTAAATTTCAAATATGCAGAAATACGGGGTATTCCAGTTGATTGTTGGCTTTTATTATCTAAGAGAAAGAAATTGCTTCCCATAAATGGTGTCAATTGTAGGTGGTAAAAATCCTATTGATATTTAGTCAACACAATTAAAGCGAGCAAAATAAAAACTTGCACAATCAAAAACATCCACAGGTGTTACTCTTCTCTTTATTAATTGCATTTTGATTACAAAGATTACATGCCCCATTTTCCCACGAGTGAGGGTTACATTTATAGAGAACATAAAAAGTTTGATCCTTGTGGGGCTCTATGTCCTTAGATAGCTATCATAATTTGATCGGTTGTATTTCATTATGAGATTTCCATTAATCGGCCTCAATTTGTCTTTATCCTTTTGAAGTGAGATCGTTTCATGATATTAATAGAAACGTGAATCTTCACTGAGTGTGGACGGATAATCCCCCATGATTTTATTTCACAGTTAGGTGTTATACAAATTGTAAAACTTGGGTGTAAACAATTAAACTTTTAGAACGTTGGATAATTTTTTTTTATATCTTGTAGGAGGGTAGTCAGATTGGGGTTTTTGAATAGGTTGAAAGAAAGGAGGCGTGACTTGCATTCAATGAACATCGAAGGATTAAAATGATATAAACTACATTTTTGTTGTAATATTCCCAGAATAATATAAATTCAGCTCCATGTATGCTTGAGAGATGTGGATAAGCAGGTAATAGAATGAGCACTTTAATATATATATATATATATATATATATATATATATATATATATATATATATATATATATATATATATATATATATATGGGAGAGTGGTGTTTGAATAGTAAAACGATTTAACGGTTGGGATCAAATTTTTTGAAGCAATCTAAGGGCGTGAGGTTTTGCCATGTCACAACTTAGAATTGTGACATGGCAAATGAAGGGAAGACCTCTTAATCCCAAACCCTACCCCCGTCTCTCTTTATTCGGCTCTTCCCTTCCCCCTTATTCTCTCCCAAACCCTAGCCCCATCCCCCTAGCCCTATCGACCGCCACCTCGACTGCCGCCCCACCTCTGCTAACTTCAGGTAGTCTCTCTACACATACACACCCCCTCATAACACACGCGTTTCTCCCATTCTCACAGACCTCACAAAACAAACCCTAACAAATTCACTCTCAGCTTCATGCCGACGCCTCCCCTAGCTCCACTTTGCCTCCCTCTCCTTCACCACCATCCGAGCTCCAAGGCTTCCGCATCTGATCTATGTTGTCACCCTAACCTCCTATTGACTTCAGCACACCACCACGATCTCTCACTGCCACCCAATATCTCACTTACGCCATCATGTATATTATTTCTCCCTCTCAAAGGCTTTATTTTATCACAAACTCTACTTTCTCACCCCTCTTATGTTTAACCTAAAATCGTTCAGGTATACAGTTTCCCCTCTTGCCTTTGAGAGTATTTTCCAAGGTAATTTTTAGACTTCAAAGCCCTATTTATGTGTGAATCAATGTTTTTGAAAGCCCTATTTATGTGCGATTTTCTCTAGATCTGTTGTTGATTTTAATTTATTGTTGATTTATGATGAGTATTTATGTTGTTGATGATTTTTTGTTAATCATTTCGTGTCCGCGGTTACAGAATAGGGGTTGGGGTGGTGCGATTTTGTCATAAAACTGATTTGTGTGTTGATTTGATCTTGATTTCACAGAATAGGGGTTGTGTGGTGAGATTCACACAGAGATCAAAGTCATCAGTAACCGGTACTATTTCTTGCTATATTATCTGATTTATGTGTTGATTTTATTTCTTTCTATATTATCTGAATGGTTCTAAGATCGATCGATTCTAATTCTTGGGTCATTCTTGCAACTCCTTCCTGTTCACTATTTTTTTTTATCATTATTGAATCTTGGTTTTTGAGTTTCTATCTGTACAGTTGTATTTTTTTTATCATTATTGAATCTAGGGGTTCTATTTGTGGAGGTGTATTAGGATTCAATCAGTTAGTTGTGTGTGTATATATATGATTACTGATACATAATTTTCTTGCTTAATGTGTTTGTATATATATTGTGTTTCGTAGAGTTTTGGGTGTCCTCACAAGTTCATTAACGATTGATGGAGTTCCTGTTGACTCATACCTCACCAACTAATGACATTTGCTGATCTCAAGGTACTAATTCTGCCCATAATCAATAGTTGGTGGTGGGTTGTGTGTGGGGTTAAGGGGTAGGATAGTAAGGTGGGATATGGGGGTGGGTTTTCGGGTTGGTTTAGGAGCAGGTTATGTTGGGTTGGGTTAGTTGCTGGGCGGGGTTGGGGTTGGGGTGTTGGGGCAGCAACTGGTAGCAAGTTATGTTGGGTTTGGGTTAGCTGCTGGGCGGGGTTGGGGTTGGGGTGTTGGGGCAGCAACTGGTAGCAGGTGGGAGCTTCTACTGCTTCCAATAAGAGAGGGTTGAGGGCAACTATATGTTTGATTTTTTAAATGACACAATTTCCCTGTATAATTTTAGAAACACAATTTCTCTGTTTTATAAATTCTTAATAATGAAATTCTTATTAAAATTTAGAGATTTCTAAATTCAGACATTGTGTCTAATGGGTGTATATATGTACTTTGGATTGACAATGATCACTAACCAAATTTCTATTTCTATTATAACTTTTATAGCTTTGTTGACTTTGTAGTTAATCTTTTTCATAGTTTTGGGCTTTTGCTTTTACAGCGTGTGGCTAATAATGGCAACCCACATCCCACATTCCAGTGCGTGGCCAAAGAATTTTCAATCAAACTATTATAGCCACTAAATAGTATGTACCTCTGTTGTTCTGTTTTTGAATTAATTTTATTTCATTAATTTTATCTTCAGGGAATCATTGGCTTAGTATCAAGATGATGATGCTCCTTCAGGGTATATATGCATCCATACACAATATCTAAGCATCCATACACAATATCTAAGAATCCATAAAAACTTTCCCTAATAATTTCAGGTTATGAGTTTCATTTCATTCACATAAACCATTTGGTTATTGATTATGTTTGATTAGTTTGTTCATGACCCTAAAAAGATTTGCAGATTTCATCATTTGGGATTCGTATGGCTATGGATCCACACATGTGATGTTTTTTTTATCATTTAATTGTTGTTTGAGTTAGAAGAGTGTCAATATATTATTATAGCATAAAATATTGGTAACCATATTTGTTTGAGTTAGAAGAGTGCTTACTTTATTACTATCCTTTTAAAGATACTTTAAATTTTAATTTCAAAACACTTGCACATAAGAAAGAGAAATACACACAAAGTTCACTCGCAGCCAACATTTGCGAAAGTATTTGAGGAGCCTCAAAATAAAGTAACTAAAATGCAAAAAGTGATATGCTACAGTTATTTGAGAACAAGAAAGGAGAAGCTAATCAAAAGGTCCCCACGGAGCATAGGCGTGTGCCTGATTGAAGTGTGGTCTATCATAAACATCCAGGTATTAAATGCCTTACGGTTACTGTTATAGAATACATCTATGTGTGGGGTTCAAAAATCAGGTTTCTAAAATTAAGTGTTTTAAGTTATTTTTGTCATTATTATTGCAGCTGAACAGTCCTGATCGATTTGATATGTTTTCTGCCGGGATAGTACTCTTGCAAATGGAAATACCAAGCATAAGATCCACTACAGGATTAAATTTATCAAGCATTCCAAGCAGCTCTCAGGCAATACCAAGCGTACTCTTGCAAGGAATTTCAATTTATCAACTGCAATAGCTTTCAGGAATCTGTATTTCCTGTTGGGTGATAACAAGCAGCCGTAATTCTCTCAAAATTTAGCTTATCCAAGTAGGGGAGTTACTTGGTAATGAGAGTACATTATTTTCTCCTTCTCTCAAAATTTTGAAACTGCATTTATAATCGATTTTCAAAATCCTATTTTTTAAATTATAAAAGTTAGGTGACTATAAAAAAAAAATTCGTCGACTTTGCGACCCAATTTCTCATAGTCACAGTTTTCATATTTCGTCCAATCCGGAGATTGCGGCATTGGGGTGCATTTTGCCATTTTATCATGGATTATATAGCTTCAATTTAATGTTTACTTTATAGTATATGGCTTTGTCGATTGGATATCTAATTGATATGGCTTTGTCATTTGGATATCTAATTGATATGACTTTTTCGATTGGATATGTGGATATGGTTCAAGCGATTCAGAACACGCAAGGGCGGATTTGGGCCTCGACAACACAATCTGAATTAACTCACCATTCTTTTTATCCCAACAGAATTAAACATGGGACAAGGACAACACAATCTCACCTAAAAAATGAATATTTCTCTCCTCTGTCCAACCGTCGTCTGCCCAGCAGCAGGAGTCGTCCTGCTATCCAGCCGTCGTTCGCCCAGCAGCAGTAGTCGTCCTGCTATTCAGTCGTCTGCCCGCGGGCAGCCCACCTCCATTCGACGCTACTCAGGTATGAAGATTTCTATTTTTTTCATTTTTCCCTGCTATTTTTTTAGGACTTTTTTCCCTTTCTTTATTTCAATATTAGATTAGATGTTAGACTATAATCTGATAAGGACTTTTTTCCCTTTCTTTATTTTCATGCAGATTCGTACGTGGCAGTGGCAGCAGGATTTAAGTGATAGAAAAGTGTTGCAACCAACTCCAGCAGCGTTGAAAATGTGTCTTCGAGAGTATATGTGAAGTGTCGGAGTTCATCATGTGTGCAACCTTCTTGGAGACTTCATTTTAACTTTCTGCCTTAGAATGCAACCAAAGGTGAACTACAAGAGCTGTGTACATTTTTGGGATTTAGTGTACACATATACACTGTTGGGATTGAGTGTACACATATACACTATTGGGATCGAGTATTCACAGGTGTGTGTACACTCATTTTCCCCAATTGTCATATTCCCATTCTAAGGCAGCAGTGGTACAATCTCCTCATCTCCCTTCCTTGATGAACTGAAACGCGTCGAAAATACTTCCCTTTCGATCTTTGCTCAGCTGAACTGAAATGCTCATGTCGGACTGGTATGGATCAGATGCCTCCGGACTGGTATGAATCTGATATTTACCTTTTTTTTGGTAATTTACACACACAACACCAATACATATACACATTGACACACACACACACATACAGATTGATAAACTCCACTGAAGCATATACACATCCTCCGAACTGCTATGGATCAGATGCCTCCGGACTGGTATGGATCTGAGTTTTTTATTTTATTTATTTTGATAACTTTCTTAAATAGGCTTATATACACATACATCAATAAATATACATATTGATACACACACATATTGACCTGATGGTGCTGCTATATACAGATTGAGTCAATATAGTAACTGATGGTGAAAATCAGTTTAAAGTATTCTGAATATAGCTCCTATATATTATTGTAGTAACTGAATATAAATTCAATATAGCAACTGTTATATATTGTAGTAACTGTTAAATATATAACAGTTACTATATATTGATTAAAACAGAAAAAACAATAACATAATATTAATTTTCACACCATACATGTTGGTCTTACATTGCTGAACAGACTATGGGTATACATGTAATAATTAAAAACTTTTGTGTTGAATTCATGTTACACTTATGATCACATCAGAAATAATACTAATAACATTATTCCTAACATTTTTTCCACATGAGGTTAACAGATACTAATTGTGCAGAGTATAGAGCTGAAGACCACTGGGATCATGGCTCAGGCAACATGTTTAATACCGACAATCATGCCTTAGACATTATCCTGCATTAGGCAGTCAATCATGCCACGAACATATGAATGGTATTTTAGAGGCACTTGCAATTGTCGCGATGCTCTACCAAAAGGACCGGTCGTATATAGGATGTTTTGAGTCAAATTTGTCATGTTCACTGGCAACATTGTGTTGGTAAGAAATGGTATGATATCAACATGGGGTTGGGTTTGAAATTTCTCTCTTTAGTATGTTAAAAATCAAGTGAATCTATAGTTTTATCTTCTGAAGTCTGCTACATCTGGTGTGTGTGATATATGCGCTACATCTGCTACATCTGCTATTAAAAATCAGTTAATGGATGAATTCTGCCACATCTGCTACATCTGGTATATGTTTTATACAATCTACTACATCTTTTATATGTGCTATACATCGGCTATATATTGATTCCCTGATTCATTTGTTATATAAACAGTCCTCGAGTTTAAAGTTTGAACTTTCAAAAAAGAAGAAAAAGGAACCAATTTAGACAAAAGGCATTAGGATATAGTTTTTTCCCTATGATGTTAAAGTTATTTTTGTTCATACATTTGCACATACTTATTGATAATAATACACTATAAATATGAAAAATTAAGGGGTTAATTAGATGCGCTAAGGCGAACTTTTAAATTTGTGTGTTTTAAACAGTTGAAAGAGAGGCCATAACTTTTTAACCGTAACTCGAAATGAGGCGATTATGGTGCCATTGGATTCGTATCGTCCGTACCTAGCTAAGACGTTTCGGGTTGTTTTCGGCCCTGTTTAAGGGGTCAAAACTGACTTTAAAGTCAGCAGTACCTTTTTTCATTGTTGTATGTAGTTCATTTCCCCGATTTTGAGATTATTTCCCCCTGTTTTGAGATTATATAGACCATGTTTCACTACTATTCTGTTTTATATTTTGAATGTATGTAGTTCATGCTGATAGTTGAGTTGTTAGAGGATTAATTCCTGAATCTTTGGGACTATTTTGGATGTCAAAAAAAGAAGATAGACATATGCTTTGAGAGTTTGCTATTTTTCCTTCATGTCCCAAGAATAGGTTAGTAAGGTAAAATATAAACATGCCTATATAAACATATTAATATCAAGGTAAAATAATTCACTTAAACACATGTGCCACTATGCTATTTGTATTGTGCCATTATGCTATTTGTATTGTGCCAACAGTAAGTACCCCAAAATAAATGAATATCTGAATATGTTATGATTGAAATTACATGCTCACACAATTTGTTGGAGAGGGTTCCTTGAGGAGTTTTTCCGTTTGTTTTTAGAATATGCTAGGTTTGAAATTTATATGAAAAGCAAAATGTTTTAAATTTCTTTGAAAAGCAAGCTTTGGTATTGCTATTTACATGTAGATTTTGGTCAACAAGTTGTCAACTCAGAGTTACCATGCCATTTCAGCCGGCAAGGTGAGGCGCATAGTTTTGTCCTACATGTAGTTTATAAACACGAGGGAATATACACATGCCAAGTTGTCTTCTCCATCAAGAAGTCCAATTTGTGAGTTTCATTCATCTTAATTACTTTTTGCTTCAATCGCTTTTTACTTCTGTTACTATCTGCTATTTAAATCTGTGTTGGCTACTCCATGTGTTCCATTTTTTCTATTTTTTGATGTATATCTTAGTTTTGCTTAGGGATTTTTTAGATGGGGTTATAAATATAGAGGAAGCATATGGGTTTATAAACATTTTTAGCTTGAATTATATTAGGAAGAACACACTAACTAGAAAATTAATAGGGTTATTCAAATTACTTTGTTTCATGCCAATTGTTTGAAAGAATTCTTAAGAGAGTCTTTTAGTTATGTGGGTGTGGGTGACTATTTATATTTTAATTGTTGTCCAATCTTTTGGTTTTGTAGGACTTCGTTGTCAGGATGATGTGACGGATCAGTGATGATTTAATAATATTGGGAGTATCGACATCTATTGCATTTTGATCTGTCAATGAACCCATAAGCGCGATACATAACGTACTATGAATATTTGGTTGACTTATAAATAGGGCCTATTTTAATATTGTTCTTAAACAGTGTGAATAGTCCTATAAATAGAGGAAAATTTGCCAATTTTTTTAAAAATTATTTACAATTATTTATGTTATATAATAAATCTTTTCGACTTAAGTATTGGTGTTATTTTCATGAATTGAATTGATGATTTTTTATGCAATGTTTAGGACAGACTATTATTAGTATTGTTACGAACTATTAGTTTTGTTGTTGGAGTATTTTTTATTTCTTAAACAGGGTGGATAGTCTTATAAAGTAACAAAATTATGCCCAAATTTTTTAAATTATTTACAATTATCTGTGTCTTAAATTATACAGACTTAATACATTGAAAAAATTTCTTCAATAGAGGTTCCCAGCTTGCTATAAATAAAGGATATTATGGCTAATTGTTTTTAAATTACACTTTGTTTTGTCGGGGAATGGAAATTTTACCGTTTTGTAGTTATACTATGGAATTTTTTTTTGTTTTGCAATTACGTACTTCAAAATTTTTCGACGTGCCTTTAGGCACGGGCATACACTAGTATATATATATATAGAGAGAGAGAGAGAGGGGGGGGGAGACAGAGAGAGAGAAAGACTAATTAACCATTTATTGTGACTAGAGACTAATTACCCATCAAGTAAATGTCAACAATGGAGAAAGACTCCCTAGAGTGCTAGCTTTTAAGATATTTAATAAATATTTTTTTGATCAATGACCGATGAATACAAATATGTTGATGCTTTGACCATGTTGGCCTCAACAATTTATATCAACCTATAAAGGATAATTTAGATGCATTTTCTTACAATGACATTATTGAGGAATCGAAACTTGAAAACATGGTTATGGAGATCAAATGAACGCCTAGTTTGATGGATTCCATTATCACCCATCTAAATAATGGAGATCTACCTCCAAATAAACATAAATATCACAAGATAATTATCAAGTGAGTTTTATTTTGATCAACTAGATTATACACCTTATATATGGTTGTTGATTCCAAAAACTTTTCATCTACGTGGACCAATTAGAAATGGACACATGTCCCCTTACATGGAAATAATCTTACTCATCAATTACTTTATCGACTTAGAAGATAGTTGATCGTCCAGAAGTCCGACCAACCTGAAGAATACAAACCATCACTATAGATAAACAGTCATCACGTGGAAAGCAGCCAAGAGTCATTCCATACATGTCTAATACTATCAACAGTCGCATTCATTATATACGGGTGTAAATGCTTAAATGTATAAAGGCATTCCAACCCTTGATCTCTAGGTCACTATAAATACAATGTATTCCTTTCACAAAAGGCAAGAGAGAAAAGTACGAGGTCATTCTTCTAACAAGAATACCTAATTTTTTATAATCAGCAACAACAAAATACAATCACAATGGACATAGGATTTTCTTATAGCTTAACCACTTAAAAATCCTCGTGTCTCATTTATTTTTCCCTCATTATTTTATCTGTGATTATAAATTGGCATCTTATAAATCACTACCAATTTTAGACATCAATAGACTGGCTTCATCTGTGGGAATATGTGTTTGTTATCGTTCTCTATCTTGTACATATTTGTTAGACCATTAACTTCAAGGGAAATGAATGACCCTAAAAGTAGTGCCAGAAATGAAGGCATCATCGCCATCCTATCTGTTCCACCAGCTGGAGCGGACCTAAATGGAGTCTTGATCAACCTTTCCAAAGGGTAAGAGGCAATGCAGGAAACTATGAGACAACTGGCTCAATCCTTGTAAGCTAGGCTAATGGCTCCATCTCGGCATACTAATGATTCGTATTTAAGAAGGTAAATGCCCCCCTCCCACCTTAGGAGTAATTTGAATAGTTATTCCAGGTTCTCCCTTGATAGGTCTTATCGTCCAGGGGCGCCAGTTCTTCAATCAGATCAACAGATTACTATGATGGATTCTCTCTTACTCCTAAACGTCCAAGTGCCTTGGAATGATTAAGTAGGGCATAAAACTTTGATCTCCGGGACCTCGAGTAAATAGAGGACGTCAACAAGAACCATCCAGATCAAGAGAACGTCATAGTAAACATCATTACATATCAGTTAGATCTATAATAAGTGCCTGAGGATTCATGCGTGCCGAGCAGACTTCCCAAGAAGAGAGCTCAACAAAAACGCGTGGAAGACATGGCCAAGCTGCTTCGAACAGATCTAATGCAGGTAATCCTTTGCGTAAAGGGTCAATCCAACGATTAGAAGATCGGCTGGGGGAAATAGTGAAGGCAAAGAATCCATTGCAGTAAAATTTTGTCAAGCGGTGTCCCTTCATCCAGGGAATTTTTTATTTCTCAGCTCAATATAAGTTTAAAACAGCAGTGGTTACCCCAAAATATGATGGAAAAACTTACCCGATTTTACACATTCAGCAGCATTAGGCTGCAACAAACATGTTCCTGATGAAATGAGATGTAGAGATTTTTTAAGCAAGATCACTGGGTTAGCCCAGATGTGGTATATAATAAGTTTCCCCGAGGATAAATATCCAGTTTTAATCAACTTGCCGAGTTGTTCATCAGTAACTCCTATTTAGGGGCCAAGCCAGTTAAGAGAGTAGCTCATCTCCTAAGTGTCAGGCAATGAGTATGAGACACCACCAAAGAACACATCACTTGCTATAATAACGATAAACTTTAAGTGGTTGATTACGAAGAAAAATCAGCCATCACCGCCTTGATGAGTGGATTACTTCTAAAAAATCTATATTATGCATTAGCAAAATATCTTCCCAAAACCATGATAGAGCTCATGGATAAGTTAGGGAAAATCATGAATACCGAGGAAGCAATGGCTGCAAAGCAAAACCCTACGACCAAGCCTGAAAAAAAGGAGCATAACAAAATAAAGAGGATAATCCCAAACAAATATAAAGCATATACCCCATTAATGGAAACTATCCACCATATCATCGAGGAAATTATCCACACTAAAGATTTTAAGTGACCTAAGAAGTTGAAACCCTCCCCCCTCCCCCCCCCCCCAAATAGAAGGGATAAATCCAAATATTGTGACTTCCACGAGGATCATGGACACGTGACCGATAATTGTATTTCTTTAAAGAACGCGATTGAATCCCTCATTCGCCGAGGAAAGCTAAGCAAATTTATTGATCAGCGTGAAAGCCAAATATAGGAGGGATGCCAAATTGTCCCTACAAATCTAGAGATGACAGGAAGCGAGACCATGAGGATGGTTATGAAGAATATCTATACCTACCGAAGAAACCCAAGAAACCATAAATTGAGGTAGCTATGATAAGTTTTGGTTATTTTAATACCATGCCATCATAGGTGGAGATGTAGGAGGAGGAAGATCTCTGAGAGGAAATATTATTTGAATGAAGAACAAGCCTACTCCTTCATATAACGTATCATTTTGAATGATGATTGGCCCAGGAAAGTAAACAAAGATAAACTTATCATCGACTTTTCCAAAAAAGATCTCTCCAGAGTACTGTATCCTCATGATGACCCATTGGTCATCAGGGTTCTGATAGACAATGGAAGTTCAACTGATATCATGTTCTATCCCTATTTTCAGAGCTTGGTATTGAAGCTTAGTCAAATGGAACCATACCACAAACCATTGATTAG
Organism: Sambucus nigra; assembly: GCA_949130495.1. Lineage (NCBI taxonomy): Eukaryota > Viridiplantae > Streptophyta > Magnoliopsida > Dipsacales > Adoxaceae > Sambucus > Sambucus nigra. Next base: position 147,470,361 of record OX422214.1, on the reverse strand, counting down.
CTTTTCAGGGGAAAAAGTTTATCCCCTAGGAATAGTAAAATTGGAAGTGTTATTCGACACTTGTCCAATAGGCCACACTGAGAAGATACATTTCTTTGTTATGGGTAAAAATATTCAATCATCTTACAATGTAATCCTTGGCATGGTAGGATTAAAGAAATTTGAAGTTGTGCCTTCCACTGTCCACCTATGTTTATAGTTCCTTACTCACTTCGGGGTCGGTGTAGTAAAGGGTGATCAGAAGATGGCCAGAGAATGCTATTATTTATCAGCCGAGCAGGAAGATTTGGTAGATTTGAAGAAAAAGACCACCACTTACCAAGTTGACACTCTGGAGCCTAATAGCGAGTCAGAAGTTAATACTTTGGATCCCCGGGATGAAACAGAGCTATTCAAAGGACAGATAGTAGAAGATATTAAAGCATAATCTTGGATGATGAAAAATGAAAAATAACCACTCAAATTGGCTCCACTCCTTAAATAGGAACTGGTTACGTTCCTAAGGGAATAAAAGAATGTGTTTGCTTGGAGTCATAAACATATGCCTGAGATTGGTCCCAACTTCTTCTATCATGAGCTCAACATTAATAGTAATGCTAAGCTAATTAAATAAAGACACGGGGTATTCATCCCTGAGAAGAACCAGGCTATTCAGGAGGAGGTAGAAAAACTACAAAAAAATCCAATTCATTGAGGATGTCAAATATCCAGAATGGTTGGCAAATGTTATGATGGTCAAGAAGAAAAATGATTAGTAGTGAATGTGCGTAGATTTCACTTATCTTAATAAAGCTTACCCAAAGAACCATTTTCCTTTGCCCGAAATTGATCAGTTGGTAGATGTCACGGCATGGCATGAGTTGTTAAGTTTCATGGATTCTTTTTCTGGATATAACTAGATAAAAATTGAAAAACTACTACAGCGGAAATATGCAAATTCTCAAATAAATCCAATTTTAGTTAAACCCAGTTTTTTAATTGAATCCTAAAATATGCATCTAGATGATTTATCCAATAAAATAAGGCTTCAGGATAAAACAAATAATTTCAGGAAAAATCCCCCAAAGGGGAAAAACCATTTATTTCACTATAATAAGTAAATCGCAACATACACGGATTACAGTGAAATACAAAGAGACATACGAAAATAACCTCAGGCATCGATTTCGATGTCTCGACTAAAATCTCCCGTAGGAACTCCAGATGGTCAGCAATGAAGAAGAGAAACAGCTTCTCCACAAGTTTGTCGGCTGAAACTTTCCCTTTCCAGGAGGGCAGCAATGAAGAAGAAAGACGATTTCTCCACAAAGTTTGAACAAACTCAAAGTTGTGTTCTTGGGTTTGAAAAAGATTCACAAAGGTTTGAAAATGATGTGTGAATCAAAACATGAGTTTTTGGAACTCAAAAATATGAAGACTAGATCAAATAGAACTCTCAAAAACGTCTCTCCAAGTCTTGCAAAATAACTCCCCCGAAATTGGCTTTTATAAGCAAACCAATAAAGAGTTTTAAAAATCTTAAAACTCTTCCAGCGTACCGGTACCCCGAACCGGTTCGGGTGAACCACGAACCGATTCTCCCCCCGAACCGGTTTGGCCTGTGGTTCCCGAAATATCACTGGTCTGGGGAAAATTTACACTACATTCTCCAAAGATTTTTCCCCATTTTTAAAGGGCCATAACTTCTTCATCGTATCTCGGATTGAGGTGCCGTTTCTTCCAGTATCTTCGTCGTGGTGAGATATTCAACTTTCCAGTTGAATAGTCCTCCGGACGGTGGCTATAAAATTACCAAACTACCCTTGAACATTACTATTATGCCTTTTTTCACTGTTTTGACTTCTCTTGTGTACCACTTGCATGAAGTCCCTAAAATCGTGGAACGTGAAGTCGTTGAGGCAGATGTGAGACACTTGATGGAGATGTTGAATGATTGATTCCTAAAATTAAGATAGAGGTCATTGTATGAGATCGTGTAGAGACGTGCCAAATGTAGCGGCGTACGACATACACAAATGTAACATGTTAGACATGAGAAAAATGTCCTTACAAATCTCCCCTATGTCTATCCCGGTACATACATAAAAAATCCTAATTATCAAATAGCAAAATTACCTATACAAATATACCCTCCCATGAACTCAAAACTAAAAGGATACAAATGTATAAGTCTTCATCGTTTGTTCTTCAAATCTTCAGGAACATCAAAGCTTTTCTCATCAGGGTGTGCAATTCAGTGATCTTCAATGTAATACTTACACACATGAGATAAAGACAATACCACGTGACGTATCGAGTTTGAAATGAGATAAACATAGATACCAATTTATGATGAAAGCATAAGTCATATCTCAAAAACTCCCCCAAAATTCAAACTCCCCCATAATATGATAATTCTTCCCCCTCCTTTTTATGATGTCCCCAAATAGACAAATGAGAAGAATAAATCAAACAAGAAAAATCGGGGTGTCACGGTATTCAAAACAAGGCATCAATCAGATCGCAAACGTGCTCTTGCAAATAGATACCCAAAAAATCTTCACAAACTATTTTTGATTTTTCAATTTTTTCATACAAAAAATAAGATACCAAAAATCACACCATGGATTGGACATGGAATGTATGGGTTTGAACACATTCGATACGTAAATCAACTCAATCAATCATATGTGCACGATGCATATGTGTACCCCTAACGAATGAACATCTAAAGTATACTTAGGTTAAAAGATTGTTGAATTTTGATGACAATGTCTTATACAAATCAACAAATCAAAGTCAAAATGATTTCCACACCAATAACGTCCAAAACTATGTAGCGCATTCTCAAGAATTTCAAGGATGTGCAAACCCGTTTTAATTCTCCCTTCAAACACCCTCATATATATTTTCTTTTAGAGGTGAATAAACTAAATTCTCAAACTTTGGAGAACTGGTGCAAAAACCTAAATGGCCCATAATTGACATGAATTTCTTTTTATTGACAATAAATTTTTTCCGGGCTCTTTTAAACCTCTTTGGACCTTAGATAATAAAATTCCTCAATTTTTTAGGTCCAATTTAAAAGGTGGCTTAATATTCGCAAAGGCAAAAAGAACCTTTCGCAGCCCTTCACCGTTTTCAAATAAAGCACACAAACTCAGAAAACGGTTCTTATATGCACAATTTCCTTATCAGAACTTATTGCTCTTGATTCGTTTTAAAGGACAGGATTGAAGTGAAAACACCCAACGAACATGTGATAAGACAAGCACAATAATCAAACAAATCCGTGCAATAAAGGAAATCATGAGTCAAACATGTAGGAAATAACACTTAATTACATCTTAATGACTTCAAACATTATAAAGCACATTGATTAATTGACCTATTGTCTCAAAACACTATCAAATAGTCACATGAAAAAAATGAAATGATGTTGTGACTCAGTCATCCTAAGTGTCCATCACACAAACGGTGCAAACAAAATACAAAAATATTTTTGGATTTTAAAAAAAAATTATCAAAATAAAATTTTTTTGTATTTTCAAAATTTTTCAATAGAAAAAATTTATACAAAAAGTACAAGTCATCACACTAGCAAAAATATATCATGAAACCACAACTAATGTATGACAAACATGAAAACACAATCAACCAAAAGATTTCACATGTGGTGAATCACGTGCAAGCAAACGGGAATCATGGACAAATAAACCATAAGCCTCTAAATCCAATTTTCTAGCCCAAATTGATGTGTAACGGAGTGTGGGGGGTTTTGGTAATCGAATTTATTCTTTCATTAACCTACCTATGTCCATTTAAAAGCTTATAACAAAGGTGCCTAAGATGACCTTACCTACCGTAATGTGTGCAAGAGTAAATCGGGCGGTTTGTGTTACCTAAAGGTGGCCCTCTCCTCAAATTTCTTGATTTCTCTCTCCGAATTTGCCTAGGTGGGTCTCTCCTAATGATCCTAGGAGGTTCTCTCACGATATTCCTCGGGGGATCTTTCCTAACAAACTTAGGTGCCTCTTTCTTAACAAACCTAGGAGGCTCTCTCACATGTGTGGGAAATGGTGCAACATATTTTTCATGACCAATCCCACCCCTATCCATTTTTATCTCGACAGTGCCTAAAATCTTATCAAGTTTTCCATACCTAGACTCCAAATCAAATTTCACCTTACTTGAATATTTTAATTTCACCTCAAGTTTACATATAATAGATTCAAGTACACGTCTAGAATCCTCAAACGATAAAAGCTCCTTTTTTATAGTCTCCATCAACCCTCTAAGACTATTTCTCTCACCCTCGACGTACTCAAGATTCTCTTTCAAAATTTTCTCATGTGCCCTATGTTCTTCAACAAAAAATCATTATTTTTTATGGAACACTCTTTCAATTGAGCTGTCAATTTCAAATTTTCTTTATTCGTTTTCAAAGATTCAGCATAAAGTTCATTGAAAGCAGTTTGCAAGTCATGCTCATCTACACTTTCCTCCTCACTTTCATCCACACTACCATCACCCTCACTATCATTACTAATCACATGGGTGCGAAGCTCTCACCTAGAAGCATAAAAAACCTCTTCTTCGGAATCACAATCACTAAGGGTTAAAATGCGAGAAACCAATTTATTCAATTTCTTCTTTAAATTTGTCGTACACTCATCTAACGTGTGATCAACGGAATATTTAAAACAAGAGCGCGTGTGAATTTTCCAATTAACTTTTTAAAAAAATTGACATCGAAGATCATCAAAACCACCAAAAGTCATTTTTGTGAAAAATCAGGATCAAAACATAATAACTTAGTACAACAGGCTCTGATACCAATTTGAAAAAACACTACAGCGGAAATATGCAAATTCTCAAAAAAATCCAATTTTAGTTAAACCCAGTTTTTCAATTGAATCCTAAAACATGCATCTAGATGATTTATCCAATAAAATAAGGCATGTAGGATAAAACAAATAATTTCAGGAAAAATCCCCCAAAGGGGCAAAACTTTTTATTTCACTATAATAAGTAAATCACAACTTACAAGGATTACGAAGAAATACATAGCGACATACGAAAATACCCTCAGGCGTCAGTTTCGATGTCTCGGCTAAAATCTCCCGCAGGAACTCCAAATGGTCAGCAATGAAGAAGAGAAACGGCTTCTCCACAAGTTTATCGGCTGGAACTTTCCCTTTCCAGGAGGGTAGCAATGAAGAAGAAAGACGACTTCTCCACAAAGTTTGAACAAACTCAAAGTTGTGTTCTTAGGTTTCAAAAATATTCACAAAGGTTTGACAATGATGTGTGAATCAAAACATGAGTTTTTGGAACTCAAAAATATGAAGACTATAGCAAATAGAACTCTAAAAAATGTCTCTCCAAGTCTTGCAAAATAACTCTCCCGAAGTTGGATTTTATAGGGAAACCAATAAAGAGTTTTAAAAATCTTAAAACTCTACCAGCGTACAAGTACCGCGAACTAGTTTGGCCTACGGTTCGCAAAATATTGTTGGTCTGGGGGAAAATTTACACAACATTCTCCAAAGGTTTTTCTCCATTTTCAAAGGGCCAGAACTTCTTCACCGTAGCTCGGATTGAGGTGTTGTTTCTTCCAGTATCTTCATCGCGGCGAGCTCTTCAATTTTCCTATTGACCGGTCCTCCGGATGGTTGATGTAAAATTATTGAACTACCTTTGAACATTGCTAATATGCCTTTTTTCACTGTATTGACTTCTCCTTGTACAAAGTCCCTAAAATCGTGGAACGTGAAGTCATTGAGGCAGATGTGAGACACATGATGGAGATGTTGAATGCTTGATTCCTAAAATTTGGATTGAGGTCATCATATGAGATCGTGTAGAGACATACCAAATGTAGCGGCGTACGACATACACAAATGTAACATGTTGGACATGAGAAAAATGTCCTTACAAAAATGAAACCAGAGGACAGAGAAAATAATTCTTTCATTACCAACCGAGGTACTTATTGTTACAACATGATTCCCTTCAGGCTTAAAAATACTGGATCAACGTACCCGAGACTGGTCAATAAGGTGTTTGAAGAGCATATTAGGAGGAATATGGAGATGTACGTAGATGACATGCTGACTAAAGAAGTAAAATCTTCAGATCATATCAAGGACCTCCATCAAACTTTTGACCAACTGGAAAAGCATCAGATGAAACTGAATTCAACCAAATGTGCATTCAGTGAGAAAGAAGGAATGTTCCTCGGTTTTATAGTGAATCAGAGAGGAATAGAAGCAACCCCTGCTAAAATTGAAGCTCTGACTGAAATGCAATCCACAACCTGCAAAAAATATGTTTAAAAGATTGTTGGTAGAGTGGCTGCCCTAAACTGGTTTGTTTCTCAAGTAAAAGATACGTGTTTACCACTATTTAAGGTGCTCAGAAAGACTTTCGAGTGGAATGAGGAGTATGAAGAAGTATTTTAAGAGTTAAAGAAGTATTTGGGGTCTCCTCCATTGTTTCCCCGACCAATATTGGGAGAAAAATTGTACTTGTAATTAGCTATTTCTGAATCCGCAGTTAGGTCAACATTAGTTCGACTGGAGAACGGGATTCAAAAACCAGTTTATTACACCAGCAAAGCATTAAGGGGAGCAGAGATTAGGTATCCACTCTTGGAAAAACTAGCCTTAGTTCTCATTGAAGCTTTCAGGCGAATAAAGCCTTATTTTCAATCACGCACCATAGTAGTATACACGAATCTACCTCTTCGGCAAGCACTTCACAAACTTGAAAAGTTAGGTAGGTTGATGTATTAGGCACTAGAGCTGCAATAATACGACATCATCTATGAGCTAAGATCATCATTAAAAGGGCAAGATTTGACAGATTTTATTATGGAATTTACACATCTAGAGGTTACCAACTAACCAAACATGCATGCCGAGCAGAATTCTTCGAAAGAGAGTTTAGCTCAAAAGCAAGCCAAAGTCATAGCCGATCAACAACAATCATCCATTGCTTAAGAAATGGTCCAGAAGTATGCAAAAGAAAGTAAGAAGGTATTTCTCCATGGAATTCTCTCTATAAAAATCTTTAGGAGTGAAATTCCATTATAAAATTTATATGTGGACGGATCCACATGCGCAACTGGTAGTGGAGTTGGTATCATACTTAACACTCCTGACAATATTGATGTGGAATATTCTCTCAGGTTTTAATTCCAAGCTTTAAATAATGAAGCCAAGTACGAGACTTTAATCATTAGACTAGAGTTAGCATAATCATTAGAAGTCGAGCAAATACTGCCACACAGTGATTCCAGTTATTCGTCAACCAAGTGCTTCATATATATGGAGTCAAAGGAGATTTGATGGTGACATACTTGGCTAAGGAAATGGAAGTCATTTCTAAATTTCCAGTCGTACAGATAAGTATAATACTAAGGATGGAAAATATTCGAGCTGATGCACTTTCTCGGTTGGCTTTAATAATAAGAATATAACTCAGGAGAAGTATTTCGATAGAGATCTTAGGAACGAGGAGCATAGATGAGGATCCAATTATCAGTTTCATTGTTGTAGATTTGGGACCATCTTGGATGGATCCGATTAGATCATACATCGAAAAGGGAATCTTGCCAACTGATCCAAAGGAAGTAAGAACGTTTCGGTACAAAGCAGCAAGATATGTAGTGGAAAGGGGAGTCCTATATAAAATAGGATACACTTTTTTCTTGCTACATTGTGTCCATCTATTGGAAGTTACTTACTTAATCAAGGAGGTACATGAAGGTTCTTGTGGATCTCATTCGGCTAGTTGGTCATTATTCCAGAGAATTACCACACAGCGATATTACTGGCTAACTATGAAGGCAGATTGTAGGTCCTTCACAATAAAATGAGATAAGTTCCAAAGATTTACTACAGTTAACAGAGAACCAGGAACTGCTTTAACACCGATCACTTCTCCCTGGCCATTCTATATTTAGGGAATTAACTTGGTCGGCCCATTGCCGACCACCAAGGGCAAGTTCAAATACTCAGTAGTAGTTGTGCATTATTTCATGAAGTGGGTGAAAGAAAATCCATTGATAGAGATGCCATATGAGAAGGTATATCAGTTCATATGGAAGAACATCATACGCAGGTATGGCATACCTAATGCCTTCATTACTGACCACGGCACCCAGTTCGATAATGATGAGTTTGAAGCATATTGTGTTCATTCCAAGATCCAGAAACTTCACTCTGCCCCAGGGAATCCATTAAGTAACGGCCAAACATAAGTGACAAATAAAACCTTGCTTAATGGACTAATAAAGAGACTTGATGCTGCCAAGGGTAATTAGATTAATTAATTACACTCAGTTCTTTGGTCTTATAGAACCACGCTGAGGACATACTTTGGAGAAACACCTTATATGCTTGCATTTGGAAAAGAGGCCATGGTACCAGCCGATATAGGTCTACCAACTCATAGAGTGTTAAACTTTGATTCTCCCAAGAGTGATCTAATGAGGTGATTGGAATTGGACATGGTGGAAGAAGTACGAGAACATGTCACCCTCAAAACTAATGTATATCAACAAAGGACTGCTCACTTTTACAACAAAAGGTTCAAGAAAACCAACTTAAAAGAAGGCGACTACGTCCTCAAGGAAGTCATCCAAAAAGGCAACAAGCTTGAGGAAAACTGGCATAGTTCATATCGCATTTCGCCATTAATCCGACCAGGAAATTTTTAACTAGAAATGCTTGATGGGGAAGAATTTAAGAACCCTTGGAACGCCGAGAACCTTTGAAAATACTATTAGTGAATAAATTCATTTTTATATCTTTTTGCTTTATGTACAACAAAACTTTGTTTCAAGTTTAATAAAATATCTTGATTTTAGTTTCCACTTTTTTCAAAAAAATTTCGAAGTATGACGATATACATCCCCATAAACAGTACTCAAACAATGTCTCTTGGTCTTCATCCCTTGTCGATCAATAGACCGCAACAATTACATAAATTAAATACTTAATAAGGTTCAAGATGCACCAACAGCTTAACAAGAATTTTAAGATGCGCCAATAGCTTAACATGAAGTCAAGTTTTACCCGACCAATTTATTACTTTATATATGACTTCATATCAATAAGTCACGAATAAGAAGTCAATAAAGCTTCATTCTTCAACACAAGAAGCTTTACCCCACCAAGATAAACACATGACTACATATATATATTCCTAACACACTTGGTCGCCGATGATAATTACTTCATGTATGACTTCATCTTTGACAGTCCAAGAGTCGATGATAATTACTTCATATATGACGTCATCTTTGACAGGTCAAGAACAAGAAGTCTGTAAAACTTCGTGTACAAATTAAGATGTTAAAAACAAGTTTTACCCGACTGGGTTAAATGCAAGAATACATGTATAAATTACTAAACACAGGGATACATATGTAATCTCCACATACACTTGGTCGCCACTGATTACTAATGCTACAACTTGGATCAACAAAACTATTTACAGTTTCATCCAAGTGCATTAGTAGAATATAAGGCCCTACAATCACAGTTTAATAACTCATCATCAAGCAAGTTACTTAGTCGACTAACTTATTGACAATAAGTACATATATTTTTATTCAAATACTAACGGTATTAGATTCAAGATCAAACAAGTATAAAATAAAATAAAAGAATCATTCGGCTGGATATTTCCCTTGAGCTTTAGTTATTTCAAAAGATGTCTGTTATATTCTCTCCATCCCAACAAGAAGATCATCCATGGTATAGGGGGTTTATGTAATTAAATTTCTTAGAATTTTCCTATTGCTACTACTCGGCCTGTTGATCAGATGAGGATGACGGATTATCTCATGCACATTGTGAAGGTTGTGGTCTCCCAGGTATTTTTTGATTAAACATTGGGCAATGGCATCAAGAGGGATCTATGATATGTCCAATTTAAATGGAGTCTTGTCACAATCCAACACACTAGGATCATTCCAATACCATAGTTCACAGTTTGATCATATTTCAGTAAGGTAAGAAAGTTGGTCCATCCCCATCTATAGCCCTCACGATGACTTTATGCAAGATGATCAACCACATGGCTTAGGGATTCATTATAACCTTTCATCCAAATATCCCTGGGCTGCTTATGAAATTGGAAGGTTAAACTTCCAGCCAAATGTTGGAGTTTCTTGAGAACATCGTTCATGACTTTCAACTGGGCAGATTGGTTGGCAATAGCTTTATCCTTAGCTTCTAGCTGAATAGATAGACTGGAAATGGCATTACTCTTCACTTTTAACTGAGTAGCTTGGTTGGCCATAGTCTTTCTAGTTCCTTCCTCATCTAAATTGGTCGTACGACCACTATTTTTCCTAGAAGTTTGTTTGGGTCTTATTTTCTACAATGCTTTATGTTCTTCCACCAACTTTGCATTCTCGGTTTCTAGGAAAGAAGCATCTTCACCAGGACCACTGGTGGATGATTTCTTTAAGTTGTTTAGCTCACTTCTAAGGCGACTTTTTCCCCTTTAAGAAATTTTCCTACTTCCCGAGCTTCTTCAACTTCTGTATTTAATAATAATTCCTTCCTTCTAAATAGGGAAGCATACTCTTCAAGTTTTTATTGAAACCAGCCCCCTCACTCAGTAATTTGTACTTGGCTTCATGATTAGCATGAATCAGAGCTTTGAATAAATTATGATCCTCCTAAAGTTACTCAATCATTTCATAATAAGAAGCATTATTGGCTATAACCCTATCTCATAAATAATGAAGATGAGTACAGGACTCTTTGACTTGCTCACATGTATTAGGGCCTAGTAGCTCGACTAAGTACTCTTCAGATAATGGAATATGGTCGTCTTCTAGAAGGATTCTTCTATGCCTATGTAAGTTAGATTCAGTAGAAACTATTGCTTTCTTCCTCGCATCAAACTACAATTCACAAGGGTAAAAATACAAATACCACAAAGATGATGATCAAGTAAAACCTTTAAAGAAATATAATTTCATAACAACCAAGCAAGATGATAAGGAAAACACACAAGTTGGGTCAAAGTAAAGTCTTGTCATTAATAAACAAAAGGGTGTTAAAAAATGGTGATCCTGGTACAAGAACAAAAAAGACACTTACAGATAAAGAAAATAGACAATAAAGAGTTATACCTCCTCCTTATCCTGAGCATTAACTTCAAGAGGCAATTAGACAGGGAGCACAACTCCTCCAGATGGTTCCATGATAGACTCAATAGGTTGTAGGGAGGACTCATCTGATCCTTCTTCATCATCAAATTCTTCCTCCAAATTTGGAGGAGTGCCTTGGCCATGTCTCTGGAACAGCTCAGGGTTATCAGTAATGACAACTTTATTAATTGCCTCCGACAAACCATCCTTAAAGGATATTTTTTGGCGTACTCAATCTGGGATGAAGTAGCTAGCAATGCCTTTTCCAAGCCCTTGTAAAAATTAGTGTCTTTGATGATCTTATTCTTGGCCTTCTCTACCACAAGCTTCTCCTCGACAAATGAAATAAGAGTTTGATTTTTCGATAACTTATTTTTTACCACCTTGGCCATATCCTCAGTAGCAGTTAGACTGGTCTCGAAAGTCTTCAATTCCCCCTTTTTAGTGGTGGCCCTTTCATTTCCCTTTCATTGGACTTCTGTAGTTGAATTTTCCCTCAACAGTGGTGGCATAAAAGAATGCAGTTGATTTTCCTTATCCATCATCTGATTAAAATCCACCAAAAACTATCAAAATGAAAAAGTATCAAGTCGGGGAACAAGAAATAAGACAATAAATATAAGCAATATATGAATGATGGTTATCAAAGCCAAAATTTGGCGAGCTCTCTCTATGAGTCTAGAACAGGACATAAGAACTGTAGTTACCCTATCAACAGGAATAGTTGCAAATATGATCAACTTCCTGGCCAAACCAGGATTAACATCTATCGAGGATGGGCCAGCAACTTCTAAGTCTGATTGAATATTTTTTACCAACTCATGTTGGTCGACAAAAGTTATCTTGGTCAATTTTTTAGGAAGTCCTCTCTTTATTCTCTTCAAGTGAACCCAGCCAAACTCACCCTCCTTAGTATTTCTAACCTGAGGAACCTTTTCAGGAACCTTAAACCCTTTTTTACTCACGTTGGACTTCTGGGTATCAGCAGCTTTGATAGTCTTGGTGGTGGGAGATAAAGGCCCCTTCATCAAATTGAGAAGCGTTCTCTTACCCATGACAGCTAGTGGGGAAGTAAGGATTGCAAAAATATCCAAAGATTCAAATGAAGAAGGTGTTCCAAGGTCCTTCTCAACTCCAGCTGATTCCTCATCCGAAGAAATGGGAATTGGTTCCTCTTCCAAATTAATGGGGATTGAAGTTGTTACAACAGTTGGCCTAGCAACAAAAGAAGTAACAGATCTTCTGTATTACAATATGTAGGAGGCTACTCTGGGATATTACTCACTAATTCTTTGTTGTATGACCCACAGATATTTATGCTCTTGAATATTGATTTCCCCTTTCTTTGGACACTTTTTCTTAATGTCCACTGCATAAAAAGAAGACAACAAGGATAGTTGAAATATCATCAAGAAGTTAGTCACCAGAAAAATAAAAATAAAAAGGTCTGCAACCTATGTCATGTCCCTCCTGGAGACACTTGGTCCCATAATACACTTATCCTATTTGAAGATGAGCATGTTGCTAGTTCGTTGCTATTACCCTATAGTCAAAGTAGTCCTTATTAGAATCTGGTAAGTTGACCACTAAGGCTATAATGGCAAACCTAGTTTTTAAATAATAGGTGTTGTCACCAGTAACCCACTTATAGAAGACCATCAATTGAGGAATACCAATATGGATTCCGTATATCTGCTTAAGCCTATGAATCCCATTTACTATTCTCCATGTATTGGGAGCTACCTTAGTAGGGACAACCTCAAAATATTAGCAAAACTCCAGGAAGAAGAAGTTGGGGAGAAAGGCAATACCACACTCAGCTATAAACAATGAGGGGTTCCAATGACCCTCTGGTAATGATAAAATATCAACTGGAGGAATAAGCATTTCTAATTCTACCTAATCAGGGATATTTCTTTCCCGCCTAAATTCATCTAAAGAGTCCCCATGAACGATCTACACCACGACTACAGTAAAGAAAGAAATCAAAGGAAAATGAAGAAGAAAGATTATAGAGAAATAATGGAAGAAGCAAGAGTGGAAATGCATGCAAAAAGAAAGCTTGAAGATGAAAAGTTTGGAGATGAAAAATAGTTCGAAAGTTTGAAAATTTGTGGTGTAGAAACCAGACCAAATATCATCTCTTATAACTTACCTAGAAAACAGTGCAAGTAATGATTAAATGTATAAATGATTGACATTCTGACTGTTGCACAGATCCAAAGACGGGAAATTATTGATGTGCCCTTTGGCGATTCGCTAAATTTCAAAGTATTCAAAAAATTTCCATCACATGATCAAATGATGAAAATTTTATACAAGTCCTATGTGTCGGTAGCCGAGTAAAACAAAAGACTTCTGAGCAACTCTACATGACTCATACTTCATCCTTTCAATAAAATATCAAGAATGAAGCATTGGGGGCTTTTGTTGATGCGAAAAATTATCCATCTACGTGGACCAATTAGAAATGGACACCTGTCCCTTTACGTGGAAGCAATCTTAATCATCAATTACTTGATCAGCTTATAAGATAGTTAATTGGCTAGAAGACCGACCAACTTGAAGAATAAAAACCATCACTATAGAGAAACAGTCATCACGTAGAAAGAAGCCAAGAGTCATTCCACACGTGCTCAATACTATCAACGATCATATTTATTATATACATGTGTGAATGCTTAAATGTATAAAGACATTCCAACCCTTGATCTTCGGGTCACTATAAATACAATGTATTCCTTTCACAAAAGGCAAGAAAGAAAAGTATGAGGTCATTCTTCTAATAAGAACACCTAGTTTTCTATAATCATCAACAATAAATACCATCACAATGGACGTAGGTTTTCTTATTATTAAACCACTTAAAAATCCTTGTGTCTCATTTATTTTTCTCTCATTATTTTATCTATGATTATAAAATTGGCATCATATAAATCACTACCAATTTTAGACATCAATAGCGGTCTTTCACGAAAGCACTCCTAATATGTATCCACTTGAATAAAATGGATGACATTTTGAGGGAGATACATGAAGGGATATGTGGATCTATTAATGTATGTTAGTGTGGAGCTACATGACGATGATGATTGAAGTTATTTCATCAATGTAGAGATAAAGGCTCTCAAGTTAGGTAGGACTTCATTATAGGGTGTGAACAAAGTCTCCATAACCCACGTGGTGAGGGTACTATTTCTAGAAGTTAAATTGGGTTGCGTGTGATAATCGCGGAACCTATTATAAGTTCTTAAATCCTGATAGAAGATTATTGAATGTATTAAAGTTGTCTGGTATAGGACATGTGGTGAGGGTCCTATCTATAAGAGTCAAATGAGGTTGCGTGCAATACTCACAGGACCTAGTATAGGCTCCTAGAACATTGCAAAAAATTCTTTAATGCATTAGAGTTTTCTGGTGTAGGAATATGATGAGGGGAAAACTCCGCAACTTAATTATTACATGATTTGTATGCTAGGATGGCATGATGAGTTTGTGTCAGTATAAGGTTTATCGTGTGAGTACTACCATGTGGGATTGTAGTTAAGGCTCATAACTACACTGAGGCCTATGATGATGAGTGATTTATAGCCAAGGTCACTTCCTAAATGAGGCCTTCATTAAATACTTGGTATTTTATGCTATATATCATAGATTTCATTGCAATTATGCATGACATGTTGGTGCTACATAGGCATGTCTAAAATATGATTCATCAATAAAATTAAGTGAATAATATTTACATTAGTTGTGTCAACTAGGATGAGTGATGTCGCAATAGCATATTATTACTGACTACAACCTCGACAACGATGATGATGTGTTGATGCCACATCAATATTTTCGATGAGTTTTTGACGAATTTTTCAGTCGCGTCACTAGAAAATGTTGCATGATATTATCAGGTAATGCTGAAGTGACAAATAGTGTTTATGTGAGCTAATGTATTATCAGGACTAAGAATTATTTTTGAAAATATATTAGAGTAAACATTGTAAAAGAAAATAATCATAAAACTTTTGTTACATGCATCTTCTATTTTTTACCAATTTTTTTTTATAAAAACATTTGTCACTTAACAAAAAGAATTATATTTCATGAAAATAAAAATGCAAAAAAAAATGCCTCGCCCCCTTTTTTGCATAATTGTCAAACTTTTTACAGTTTTAATATTTTCAATATGCATTTTAACCTCAAAATTATTCCCCACTTTGCATTCCCTTGTACGATAGAATTATCATCGTACTAAATGATAATTTGGCCTAATTAAAAAGAAAACATAAGAGAGATTAAACTGAAAATAAAAAAGTAAAAAAACCCAAAAAATTTAAAAATAAATAAATACTGCTACAAATAATGGAGAGTGGTAAAAGGTTCCAGAAATCTCTTTCTAACGCTCATATCTAATTTAAGGAAAAAATATAAATAAAAAAACTAGGAAGATGCAAGTGACAACTAGGACTATCGTACCTTTCTATATATAGCATTGAGCACCTATTAATGATTCATCATCCCCATGAACTCATTTTGTAAGTCATGATATACCAAGTATGACCTCGTTTATTTATGAGTCCACCTGACACCAGACAACCGACCCTCTCAGAAGGGGTTAGAAAAATATTGCCAAGACTCGTCCAGTTATAGGGTCGGCCGCATATGCATACGTACAACCTCGATCGCTTCATAGACCGATAATTTAGCTAGAAGCTCCAGGCATCAAGAGCATTACTCGTCTTCTCGTATAGATGATACTAGGAGATGTACGACCAAACAACCTCGGCCAGAGGCACTCAGCAAAGGACACGCTTACTAATTTCCTGCAATGGAGCATCCGTTCTGTTGGTAACATCGTACCTAGCCAAGCTGATGCTCTACAATACGATGGCTACTTTACGGGTAATATAAGGTTCCAACATGGAAGGTCTCACGTAAGGTAAACCATTGCAATAAGATCATCCCCTCACATGAAGGACTATTACCTCATCATTGTATCCATGCACTAGGGACATGTGTACCCTCCTGATTGGGAGCCTTCTCATGTGTTTGTTGATTGAATACTTGGGGGGTACATTACACCCCCAAACCTTGTTTATGCACTTCATCTTCTCCATGAGAGGGGATCGAATATTAAAAACCCTACCAGAACTCTGTCAAACTTGTTGTAAGAAAGCAAAAAGCTTGAGTGATTGTACTCATGGCCATTAATGCCCTTATTTAGTGGATCACACACACACTAACAGTGGATGTAGGCCTGATTGGATGAACCACCTAAATTGTTATCTCATCTTCTGTTTTCCTTATCTCATTCTCTTACAGCTATATTGCTTGTTCCTTTTTTCCATTGCTATACTCATTTGATCCCATTGACCCGGTGGTGCTATTTCAAGCATCATCAGTCTGGCACCGTCTTATAGCTCACGATTGTCAATGGATGGCAACGGATCCTTCTCAAACATCTTTCACGAATGGAAATGGATCCACCTCCTCCACCAGAGAATCAACTGGCACCACTACAAGGAGCAGTGCAAGTTCCAGACAAGAACCACCACAGTCAGAGATGGATGAAGTGGCGATGGTTCTCAACTCCCTTATAGATAGCCAATAACAAATGAAAAACTAGTTTGTTATACTTAGCCAGAATTTCGTGGCCAGGACTAGTGGCATAGGGGCAGAGTTTGTAACTCCGGCTGCTAGGGAAGGTGAACTAGGCCAGCAAGCCAAGGGACCACCCTAGGCCCAGAAAAAAAGACCTTCCACTGTGTCAGAGACTGAGAGATGTTGATGATCCTAGGCATTTATGCCTGGGGAGGTAGGGTTAATAACTCCTTGATGACTTGGTTGGGGACGACCTTGACGATGAAGAGGGAGAGTTGGAATGTTGGGAACCTCATGAGATATCTAGAGGAACTGTTTTCCATGTTCGGAAAAGCAGGGACCAAGGATGGAGGCCCATTCGAGGTCGTAGACCCAGGAAAGACTGTGGACCAAGGTAATCAACCTTTGACAGGCTAAGTAGAGGGTCAACCTCTGATAATCTCGGCCCTTAGAAAGATTTGAGAAATCGCATGTCCAGGTCAAAGAGTGTCATTAATTCAAGAAGAAATGAGAGGAGAGACAACTACAGGCCTCCAGATGATCGAGAGGAGCAAAGAGAGGTCATCGGTAGACCTAAATATCCAGAGAGGGTACCCTCGGCCCGTTCAACTAATAAAGAACGATCATCTCGTCCAAGCGCTAAACAAGGGTCCGAGAAAAATTCTATCCCTGCAAAATCCAATGTTACAGAAGACAAACCCTGGAATGAGTCGATATAGAGGCTGGAGAATAAAATAGGGGATATTATAAAAAGTTGAGACCCTTTGCAAAAGGGATAAACTGAAGGATCCCC
The DNA here is from genome assembly GCA_949130495.1 of Sambucus nigra. Classification (NCBI taxonomy): domain Eukaryota; kingdom Viridiplantae; phylum Streptophyta; class Magnoliopsida; order Dipsacales; family Adoxaceae; genus Sambucus; species Sambucus nigra. The sequence goes on along the minus strand of OX422214.1, from coordinate 147,452,818 downwards.
ATTCATGGCGAAGATGCAAAACTATCCAACCCCACCCAAGTTCAAGACATCGGTAGTTACACATAAGTATGATGGGTGAAGTAATTCGGTGCATCACACGGAGATGTATCAGTCGGTCTCTGGAATCTATTCCATATCAGATGATATGAAATGTTGAGCATTCTCAAGAACACTGACAGGGGAAACCCACGTATAGTTCACCTCCCTTCGTAAGAACTCTATAGGAAATTTTAAGCAACTGGTCGATAGTTTTGTCCACAACTTTTTCTTTGGGGTAAAACATAAGAAACAGATGACCCACCTATTGTACATCAAGCAGGGGAAGGATGAGACTCTGAGGGAGTATATAGCCCATTTTAACAAAGAAAAGTTGGAAGTAGAAGACTATGAAGAAATTATCATGATGACAGCCCTTATGGGAGTTCTTCAGAAAGGAAAGCTGTTTTGAAAGGTGACCGAGGACCCACCAAAGTCCATGGTTGAACTCCTGGCTACGACCGGGAGAGTTATGAACATAGAGGAGGAAATGGACACGAAAGAAGATGAATAAAAAGAACCACAGTGATGGAAATGATCAGAAATTCAAGGGAAGGGATAGCAAGAAACGGTCGATAGGTGACAAGTTTACAGATTATATGCCTCTAACAGTTAGTTGAGAGCACATTTTAAATGATCGGTATCTTAGGTGGCCGGAGAATTTGAAGACTGCCCCACATAAGAGGAATAGAAATCTTTAGTGTAAGTTTCACCAGGATTATGGGCACATTATAAACAAATGCTTTGCCCTCAAAGATGAAATTGAAAAAATGTTGAAATCTGGAAAGTTACAAAAGTATGTTGATAGGAACGGTTCAGGGAGAGGCCGGGACGATAGGGGACGAAACGATCCTAGAAAGAGGAGAAATGGTAAATATAGAGAGGACTCTCCAGCAAAGCGGGATGACTCCTCAGATGATAATAATGATGATCCAGATCTCCCACCTAAAGACAATGATGTTCCAGTGAAGAGGCTCAATATGATTTCATTTGAGGTAGGCATGATTTATGGTGGACTAGTAGGGGGAGGCTCTGAGGTTGTCGATCGAAAATATCATGTGGCTAAGGAAAAGGTGATAACTAACGTCGAGGTTATGAACTCGACCTCTATTAATACTAAGCCCGAGAAAAGAAAAAAATGGATATGGGAATCCTCATAGTCGACTTTTCAAGATTAGATTTTAAGGGTATCCTAGCTCCACGTTATGACTCGTTAGTTATAATGACCAAAGCACATGGATGTGAAGTACCGAGAATCTTAGTTGATAGAAGAAGCTCTGCAGATGTTATGTTCAGGCCATGCTTCAAAGGCTCAGGACTTAGCAATGCCAGGATTGTCATGTATCATCATCATCATCTAATAGGATTCAATGGAGACAAGGTTCACCCTTTGGGGATGTATGAAATGGATGTCAAAATGGGAGACGAATGGACGAAGAATCTCACCAAGAAGATTAAATTTTTGTGATGGACAAGAATGTTTTCTCGGCCTACAACCTCATATTGGTACGGGTGGCCCTCAAACAGTTTGAAGTCATGCCTTCGACGATCCACCAAATGATAAAATTCTCGACTCCATATGGGGTAGGGGAAGTTCAAGGTGACCAAACATCGACATGGGAGTGCTACTTTAACTCAGACGAGGAGAGATAATCACATAAGAAAGCAACAACCACATACAATATTGATACCCTTGATCTTATAGATGAGACGAAGCTAAAGAAAGGGGAAGCCGCATAAGAGGTAGAATCCATCATCCTCAATGAGGAAGAACCGAAAAAAACCATCCGTCTCAGAAAATCCCTAAGTCTAGAGATCAAAGATGAGTTCATCAATCTGTTGAAGAGAAGGCGGAGCATCTTTGCTTGGAGTCATGCTGATATGTCAGGCATTGACCCGGAGATAATGTGTCATTAACTTAATGTTAATGAAGGTTCTAAGACGATAAAGTAGAGAAGAATAATTTACTATCGTGAGAAATATGAGGTTATAAGAGACAAGGTTAAAAAGATGGAAGAGGTCGAGTTCATCAGGGAGGTCATTTACCCTGAATGGTTATCAAATGCAGTCATAGTGCCCAAGGCTAATGGAAAGTGGAGAATGTGTGTGGACTTCATTGATTTGAACAAGTCTTGCCCCAAGGACTGTTTCCCTCTCCCTCGTATAGATTAGATGGTAGACGCTACAATAGGGCGTGAATTGATGAGCTTCATGGACACATACTCCGGCTACAATCAAATTTTATGGACCCGAACGACATAGAGAAAATAACCTTCATCATCGATAAGGGGACGTACTGTTATAAGTTTATGCCCTTCGGCCTGAAAAACACTTGGGCTACCTATCAGTGCTTGGTGAATAAGATGTTTGAAGATCTGATTGGAAATTCTATGGAAGTTTATGTAAATGATACGTTAACCAAGAGTCTGAAGGTCGACACTCACACGACCGACCATGAAAAAACGTTCAACACCATGGAAAAGTATAAGATGAAGCTCAACATAACAAAATACGTCCTTGGCATCGGAGTTGGAAAATTCTTGGGTTTTATCGTCAATCAAAGGGGTATAAAAGCCAACCCAAATAAGATAAAAGACCTGTTAAAAATGAAGACCCCAAAGACCATCTAGGACATTTACAGGCTCACTGGACGAGTGGCTACTCTAAACAGGTTTGTCTCTAGAACCACTGATAAGTGTCTTCCATTTTTTAAGATTCTTAGAAAATCTTTTGAGTAGGGAGAGGAATGCAAGAAAGCCTTTTTAGAGCTGAAGTCGTATCTCGCCTCACCACTCTTGCTATCTTGTCCTGTCCAAGGAGAGAAGCTTTACCTTTACTTTGTCGTGTCTGAATCGTCTATCAGTGCGACGATAATACGAGATGATGGGGGTGTACAAAGACCAGTGTATTTCAACAGTAAAGTCCTCCAAGGGGCTGAGCAGGGTTATCCTATAATGAAAAAATTGGCATAATCCCTCATCCATGATTCAAGAAAGATGAAGTCTTATTTTCAAGCTGATACAATGGTTGCATTAACAGACTCTCCCCTTAGGCAAGTCATCTGTAAACCTGAGAAATCAGGTAAATTGATGACCTGGGCTATTGAGCTAGGAGAGTATTGAAAAGAAACGTGACTGTGTGATAATTGATTAAATTCGCAACTTTTTACGTTGGCACACTTATTTAATTAGAGTTTATTCTTAAACAAACTAATTCAGCCCCTACACATGCATCTAAACATCATAAGAAATTCAACCCATGCATGAAAAATAAAGACGACCGATATAGTAAAAAAACCCTTTCGGGTAAAAAACTTTTATAAACACTTTGAAAAATTCACAAGACCTTTAACTTTACATAAAACCTGATAATCGCCCACAAGTGTCTAATGCACGGTGCCTTAAGCAAATTTTCAAAGATACGAGAGACAGCGAAATACCCTCCAGGCGTCGGTTCGTCGTCTTGGGCTCGTCCACACGCAGAATGACTACGCTCGGTATCCACCGATCAAATATGGATATGCCTTCGGCACCAAGATTGAACAAAAGAAAAGTTGTGTTCTTGAAACACCAAAACAATTCACTAAAGCAATATGGGAGTTTTGTGAATTGTAAACAAAAAGGGAATTAAACCCCCTAAAGGAAGAAGCCAAAAAGTATTTTGCTTTCGCAGTGTTTCTGTTCTGGAAAATGTATGGACTTCTTAATGAAAGCGGACTCATTTAATGAGTATATATAGAAAATCGCGCCGCCTCAAAAACCGAGCGCATTCGAATGAGATCAGCATGTCGCTCGAACGAAGGACAACTGTTGTTCGAAGGAGATCGCGAGGCATGCTATATCGCGCGAATGACATGCTATATCGCTCGAACGACTGTTGCGAAAAAATTATTATTTTAATGTCTGCTTCAACACTTAGAAAAAAAAACTCATTTTCAAATTTTAACGAAAAAGTCTGCTCCAGCACTTACAAAATATTTTGAAAAATATCCCACAAGCTCTAAGTGAAGAGTTATGGTATTAAAAACATAACCTTACCAAAGTACACTTTGCGAAGTCTTGAATGATGAAGAACATGAGTAATTCGGATCCGTCTTTAATGCAGATGTCTCTTGAATGATCTTCGATGGTGTAGTGGTATATGACGTAATAAATTGATAACGGACCTATGAAAATATGTCCTTACAAATCTCCCCCTATGTCTATGACTGTACATATATAAAAAATCCGAATTATCAAAAACCAAAATGCCTATACAAATCTACCATCCCATGAATAAATTTGCAAGACCTCAAAACTGTTCTTCAATCATATTCATCAAATCTCAAAGCTTTTCTCATAAGGGTGTGCAATATATCATGATCTTCAATTTTGTACCTACACACATGAGATAAAGCAAAAGCCTTCGTGACGCATCGAGTTTGAAATGATATAGGAATAAAGCATTAATAATCAAATCTCCCCCATAATGCCAAAACCTCCCCCATAACATGATAATTCTTTATCCCCCTTTTTATGATGTCTCCAAATAGACAAATAAGAAGAAAAAATCAAAACATGGAGTGTCACGACAAAATGCATAGCAAATGTGGACCAAACTACGCGCATGCAAAGGTATGTCCCCAAAGAATTTCACAAACTACTTTTGGATTTTTTTAATTTTTTTTATACAAAAACAGGATACAAAAAAAAATCACACCGTGGATTTAAACTCAAACAACCAAGTCATGGAAATGGAATGAGTGGGTGTGAACACATTCGATAGGTAAATCAATTCAATCAAGCATATGTGCACGATGCATATGTGTGCCCCTAACGAATGAACATCAAAAGTATCCTTAGGTGAAAAGATTGTTGAATTTAGATGACATCGCCTTATACAAATTAATAAATCAAAGTCAAAATGATTTTCACACCAATAACGTCCAAAACTATTTAGCGCTTTTTCAAGATTTTCAAAAACGTGCAAACCCGTTATAAAATCTCCAATCAAACTCCCTCATATATATTTTTTAAGGTGAATAAACTAAATTCTTAAACTTTGGAGAATTGGTGCAAAAACCTAAATGACCCATAATTGGCATGAATTTCTTTTTATTGCCTTTAAAAATTTTCGGGCTCTTTTTAAACCTCTTTGGACTCCGGATAATAAAATTCCTCCATTTTTAGGTCCAATTTAACGGTGGCTTAGTATTCGCAAAGGCAAAATGAACCTTTCGTAACCCTTCCCCATTTTCAAACAAAAAACACAAACTCACAAAACGATTTTTATATGCACAATTTCCTTATCAAAATTTATCTCGCTTGGTTCGTTTTAAGGACATGATTGAAGTGAAATCCATCATGTGTTGCGTTACTTGATTCTATCATCTGGACATATTTAAATCAGGTGACGTGGAATAATTGGGTCGTTGGGTCATTCATAGTCTTCTTTAATATCAATATTGGAACATTCAACCCAAATAATTTGGAAATCAATGGAGGGGCCCATAATCTTATATATTGTTGTGAAAGGATCTAATTTTGTTCATGTGAGACTTTTTATTCTCAACAAACGGGAGGACAATAATGATAAGTGGCATCGTGTTGAGAGGACCTATAAATTTCTATGCCGATTTTTATTTCCAAAAAATGCAGGTTGAGCAGGTGAAGGCTACTATGGAGAACACTGTGCTAACAGTGATTGTACATAAAGAAGATGAAAATAATCCTGAGTTAAAGACAACTGACATTTTTTGTTAATTCCCAAAGTTCAATCATCCTTGTTACGTGTCGAAAGTTTTTAGAGTTATAAAATTTGTGCCTGTAAAAGATTTTGAAAATCTTCAACTATGTAAGGTTTTAGTGATCCTGGGCATATGGTGTGTGAAATGACAAAATTGTTGTAACTCTGGTTTGATTGTGTAATGTATGTCTTTTGGGTGAATGGTTGATTGATACATAATTGATCTTGTGTATAATCATTCTCGATTTTAATTATCTATGTACCTGAAGATTTTAATTTTGTGTATAATCCAATATCTATTTTTTTAAACAAAAGGGATAGGATTTTATGAGCAACCATAAGATATTATAATTTATCTTTTATAGAGTCTGATCCGACACATAATTTTTTTATCTTACAACTTTAAGAAGATTGGTAAGATACAAGTAGTTTTGTAAATGTGAGTTTTATTTTTATGTAGTATGTTGTCACATTATTTTAATTATAACAACAATAGAATCATTCGAGTTGGGAAAGAAGAGGAATGTGTTTGTTTAGGCCATCAACAATCAGATGGCTATATATGTATAACATCCAGATTCGAAATCTACAGTGCGTAAGATATTTTGTACTAGAGAATGAAAAAATATATAATGCATGTGTAAAAAGACTTCGGTTAGAGACAGTGTGCGAATCGGGCCCACCATCCCTTCTGTGCTAAAGGTTTTATCACATAGCAAGGTAGAGCGATAGGGGCTCTTCCTCCCTTAACCAAGTGTCGGGGGTTCGATTCCCGCCTTGGGTATGGAGCAGCCTTAAATCTCTGGGTCAACTGTCCCACCCATAGAGGTGCCTACAATCAGCGAAGGGATTAGTCACTAAGTCGCTAGTGGATACCCTGGTATAAACCAAAAAAAAAACATAGCAAGGTGAGTCATCACCATACTAAAATGTTTAGCGTGGAACATTATATATTTTTATAAATTCCAATGGAAAATGACTATTTCTTCTATTAGTGAAAACGTTTATCGTAGCCTAGCTAAAAAAGGTGGCCTCCCTTTCGTGCTAAAGACTTTAGCGTGCTAAATGGGGTCCCTCTCCCTCCATGCTATTATGTTTAACACCCGACCTATTTTACGATTTTCCCACTACAATCTCAACAATATATCCCATAATACAACCGTCGACTTTTACACATTTTCATTCCATCCCATTATGGATGGCCTTTAATAGGGTAGTGAGGGCCTCAAAATGTGAACCCAACTTGAGAGTTTTATAGTGAAACGATAGACTCGGAGAATGATGCAATTGAGAGTGACAAAGATAAATTCCACATATGACAACTCTTATGAAAAAACAAACCCAATGGGGCTATGGAGTTTTGCATGATGTGACATTTCGAATGTGAAGAGAATAATTTTTCAATAATTTTTATTCTTTATTTAATTTTTATATTTTCTCATTATTCATTTGCAATGTCAATAGCAACTCATGTGTGAAACCAAATGTATTTCAACAAAAAATATTTTATATGATGAATACATAATCAATAAATGATCACATTTCACTATCTTATCTCTAATGTACTTGGGATTAAAATAATCATTCAATACATTATGAGATATGTTATAAGGAACATATCATCCATGCAACCATATAAATATGCCCAAGAAATACAATAAAGATTCCATGCAATATAATAAATATTCAAAGCATGCATCAAACCCTAAAAAAATTCATCTCTCAAGTATCAAGAGAAGTTCAACATCAACCACTCATATAAGTAAGATCATCATCACATCACATAATGCAATCAACCAAGCAAGATTGTGGTTATCTCTCATGCATCAAGAGAAGCTCAAGGTCAACCATACATACATGTAAGCTTATCATCACATCACACAAAGAAAACATATAACCAACACTACACCAAAATGACAAAATTGTCACCTTTTAGCCGGCCACCCTTGTCAAGGTCATTGACCGTGACAAAAAAATACGCATTTTGTGTCACGGTCATTGACCTTGACACTACCGTGACAAAGAATTGTTGCGGTCAAGGACCTTGACACGACCGTGACAACTTCTGCAGCAAAAACCCTTACCCCTTCTTTTTTCCCTCCCGTCGTTCACTCCTCTCTCTCTACGCTGATCTCTCTCTCTCTCTCTTCCATTTATATATATGTTTGTGTGTATATATATATATGTGTGTGTGTGTATATATATGTGCGTGTGTGTGTGTGCGTGGGGGGGGTAGGGCAGAGTGGGGGTAGGGGTAGGGGGTGGGGCAGGGGGGTTGTTGTGTGTGTGTCTATATGTGTGTGTGGGTGGGGGATGTGGAGGGAGGTGGGGCAGGGTGGGGGGCTATTGTGTGTGTGTGTGTGTATGTGGTGTGTGGGGGTGGGGGTGGGGGTGTATGTGGTGAGTGGGGGGTGCGGAGGGAGGTGGGGGTGGGGGGGGGGGGGTATTTGAATTAACCCATGAATTTGTATTTTTGTATTTGAATTAACCCATGAATTTATTTTTGTATTTGAATTAACCCATGAATTTGTCAAACAAATTGAGAAATTCACAAGTTATTTATTTTTGTATTTGTATATATATGAGTTCTTGAATTTTTTGCACTTTTGTTGAAACTAACTCGTGAATATATGTTTGTGTATGTTTGTTAGGTGTATATGATGTTTATATGATGGAAATAACCTATGAATTTGTCAATTTGTTTGTGTGTGGGGTGGGGTGGGGTGGGGGGTGGGGGTGGGGAGGGGGGGTAAGTCAAGGTACCATTGTAATTCTCTTAATATCGTGTTTTGATGATTCTATGAGATAATATATATTGTTTCAAGGTTAACTCATTGTAGATAAAAACATTCACATAGTAAAATTAAATTGAATCCATCCATAGATTCTATAATTACATCCACTAAAATATAATTAATAAATGAAACAGTTTTAGATGAAAGTAAATTAATAATTAGTGCCCATTTCATATGAAAGTAGGATTACCCCTCACTGTAAATTAGTAAATTAATAATTCTATACGTTAATTATTAGTTTAATTGATGAAATGAATTAATTGAGTAGATGAATTAGAAAGAGTACGGGATACACATTTGTTGTTGACATTGCTGTTGGATTATTTTGTTTAGTAAATGTTTGGTTGGTTAGTTTTAAAAGTGGCATGACCACTGGATTATTGTCCATATGGGGGTGGGATTTTTCAACTTTTTTTGAAAATTACTTTGTATATCGAACAATATATATATAGTATGATAATTAAATGAAATATACTTGAAATTAAATATAGTGCGCATAGATACTAGCCTTCTAGTTCTTTTGCGTACGCATTCAATAGCCCTTAGACCCGTTCGAGAGTCATTACCCCTGTAATGAGATCTCTCGAATTGTCCCGTTTGGATAGTTTGAGACTATATAATTTCTGTATAATATTCTTATTGGCTTAAAGTTGTTACTTTTGGAGGAAGTTCTGCAGTCGTATCTTAATGTTCTCTGGGTACATACTAGATTGACAAGTGTGACTGTTATTTCAATTGATCAATTGAAATAACACTCACACCTGCCAATCTACGTCGTGTACTTGGAGAACTACGGGGATATGCTGTCGAATTTTTTTTCAAATCGTAACAATGTGCATGATCTGTTAAGTATATTACAAAAAAATGAGGTATTGAATGGGATAGGACCACTCACCCTTTAATAGGATAATTAAATGATGGGATAATTAAATAAAACATACTATAAATCTAAGTTTTGTTTACCTTTAATAGGTGTTTAGTTGTGGTAGTTGTGATGGGATATCTGAAATACAAAGAGTGGATGGGTGAGACTAATAGAATGGGGGATGTGTTTCGCAGAGGTGCTAACGAATTTGTGAAATATGCAAAGAGATGTCATAATGATGAAGAGTTTCCTTGTCCGTGTGCTAGGTGTAAGAATGGTAAGGTGTTTGAGTGGAAAACAATTGAACTACATTTGTGAAGATCGGGTATGCAAGATAGTTATCAATTTTGGAGTTTTCAAGGTGAATTGAAAGTTCCTTTTGTCCCCGACCAACCTTCACAACAACCTTCAACAAGTAAAATAGATGTAGAAGGGTACGACGTAGATCATAATATGTTAGAGGATTTAGTTGATGATACGTACGGAGTTTATGAAGCAGAGGAGAATGAGGTTACTGATGATGTAGAAGATTCAAGTGCTCATGAAGATAACACGATAAAACTTGACGATGACTACCAAAGTTTAAAATTTAAGGCGACCCAACCGTTATACTCTAGCTGTGAGAAACATCAAACAACTTTACATGCCATGGTTGGTTTGCACAGTTTGAAGACGCAGTACGGTTTGTTTGGCAATAGCGTGACGGAAATTCTGAAATGGGTGAAGGGCTTATTACCCAAGGTGAATAAACTTCCAAATAGCTAGCCTGTTATGAAGAACAGTTTGAAATGTTTGGGAATGAAGTATAAATCAATTCATGCTGGTCTGTATGACTGCATACTATATCGAAAGGAGTATGAAAATCTCGATCGTTGTCCGGTAAGAGATAAACCTAGATATGTCCAATCTACTAGTAAGGAAGCCACAAGCTCAAAAGTGCCTCAAAAAGTATTGAAATATTTTCCCGTTGGGCCTAGATTAAAGCGAATTTTCACAGTACCATGGATTGCAGAGGCAATGACTTGGCATGCTAGGGCAGAAGTAGAGGTAATATCATGCGTCATCCTATTGATTCTACTGCCTGACAGAGGATGAATTTTGAGTATCCCATTTTTTCTCGAGAACAACGCAACATTCGTTTGGCTATATCAACAGATGGTTTCAATTTATTTGGAAATCTAAGCACTAATCAGAGTGTATGGCCAGTGATCTTAGGCCCACTCAACCTCCCTCCTTCACAGTGTATGAGACCTGAATTTTTGATGATGGCTTTGTTGATACCTGGGCCAAAGGCACCAAGTGATGACATTGACGTCTACCTGGCTTCTTTGGTAGAAGAATAAATGAGTTGTGGGAAGAGGGTGTGAAATCATTTAACTCTTTTAGAAAAGAAGAGTTTACGCTAAAAGCTATGTTGATGTGGGCAATTCATGAGTTTCCAGCTTATGGGACATTATTCGGTTGTGTAGTACATGGTTATTTGGGGTGTCCTATTTGTGGAGAGGAGACTAAATCTCTTCATCTATCCTCTAGTGTAAGTCCCACGATTGGCATGTGATCATGCAATTGGTTCATCTATTGTTCAAGCATTATTTCTCCAAGCACAGGGATTTGCGTAGGGCTATTATGCAAATTAGTATTACCTTCTCCCTCTTGTGTGAGAAGGTAGTGAATCGGGAACACATAGTGGCCTCAAAATTGGCTGTGATCGAAGCGATTTGTGTATTGGAGAAGTACTTTCCCCAACATTCTTTGACATAAGTGTTCACTTGTTGGTACACCTATGTGATGAGGCACTTCTTTGTGGCCCAGTTAGATATTGGTGGATGTATTCGTTTGAAATATTGATGAAAGTTTTTAAAGATTACATCAAGAATACGTGATACATTACAGGATCAATTGCAGAGGAATACATCACCGTGGAGTCATCAATATATACTCGGGAATATATGCCTGACTCCACCAACGTTGATGACACTGACGAATTTGTCGATGATGGTGGTCATGTGATGGGAAAACGAGTGAAATTAACGAGTTTGCAACATGAACAAGTAGCTCATTATCTATTTGACACACATAAAGATGTCGAAGAATGGAAAAAGTAAGTTTCGATTATTATAATGTTTAACATTATTTTAGATTATTTTATACATGATTAATTTTATAATATGCAGAAAATATGAAGCTTGTGAGAACAATAAAAGACGAAAAACAATGGTACAATCAGACAGCGAATTTAGGTTGTGGTTGACACAAGAGGTAATGATAATGAAAACAGTCGTTATATAACGTTACATTACACTCAAATTTTACCACTAATATAATTAATTTATCTATATTCTCAGCTCCTAAAGACGGGTGATGCGACATTAAGGCTTGCTCGTCTAGCCACTGGACCCTTATTCGTGGTACAAGAGTACAAAAAGTATCGATTGAACGGTTACATTTTCGGAGCTAAAGTGTACGAGGAAAGTATAAATGTACAGAACTCGGGAATTTCATACAAAGCTCTTACTATCTTTCGAGCGAGCGCAAAAGATAAAAACCTCGTTGAAGCTGAAATGATTTACTATGGTGTAATCCAAAATATATTTGAATTGGATTATATAAGCTTCAAAGAGGTTGTATTTTATTATGACTGGGTAAGAGTTGAGGATAAAAATGCTTGTAAATTTGATCATGTCACCAATTTGATCATCGTTGACTTGTCCAGGTTGAAGAGCAACGACCACGTGAGCGATGAGCCGTTTGTTTGTGCATTTCAAAAGGTTAAGCAAGTGTTTTATTCAGATTATATCAACAAAGAGTCGTGGTAAATTTTCCAACACTCTCCAAGGCGTCTAAATAGTAGTGTGGATGACTTGGCTGCTCCTACCGAATATCAATCCATTTTTTATGATAACCCGAATTTGAAACAATTTTTCAATTTGTAATAAATATTTCAATTTGTACCGAAACATCATTTTTAATGCTTTTAATTGATTTGCACTTTATCATTTTCACTCTTGTGTAGTGTGTGTGTGTGGAGAGGAGATTAATATATATATATTTCAACTACATCTAGGTTTTGTTTATACTAATCCACGAATATATGCTTCTTACCTTTAATAGGTGATTAATACATAGTTATTTGGGGTGTCCTATTTGTGGAAAGGAGACTGAATCTCTTCGTCTATCCGAACACTAAGAAATGCCATAATCTTATGGAGTTATGCTCTGAAAATTCCTCCCAACAGTTATGTAGCCAAACATCACCAGTTGAAGTTGTCAATTCCACTTTGCATACCCCACCACTTGGAACCTCTAGCAAAACATGGGAGACCATTGAAAGGTGGAATTGACAACTTCAACTGCTCATTTTTGGCTACATAACGGTTGGAAGGAATTTGCAGCGCATAACTCCATAGGATTATGGCATTTCTTAGTGTTCAGATATGAAGGGAATTATATTTGACACGATTGCCCGGGGTACATTAGTTGGAATGAGGTTCCATATGAGCTCAAGTTAGCTATTTGGGTGACACACTACAGGTAATGTATTTATATTTATATGTCAATTTCGATTTCGATTTATATTTATCTATATTTGCGGGGCGGATACTAATTTTACTCTATTTTATTTCAGGGGACAGGGAGTGGCCGTCAGGGTAGGCCACATATGATCGATACTTATGTGGCTATTCGGACGAGAAGGGAAGGATAAGGAGGTGTCCCCGAGCGTCGCGGTACAAGATCTCTTTTCCAGCTAAATAATGTGTAGATTTGAGATAATTGATGGTGATGTTGTTTCTTCTTAAATAGTTTCTATTTTGAATGTGTATTTGCGTTATCTCTAGTTTATTTGGATATATGATATTTGAATAAGTACAAGATTGATATAACAACTACAAATATACTGTTGGGCAGTGGCAGTGGCCATACTGCCCAGCAGATTTTTTTTCAATTCTACCCAGAATTGTCACGGTCATTGACCGTGACAACCCCCTGACAAAAGTTATCACGGTCTTGTCACGATCAATAACCGTGACAATTTTTTTAAAAGGGGACAAGAATTTGTCACGGTTATTAACCGCGACTAAACGTGTCACGGTCTTAGACCGTGACACGACCGTGATAATTCTTACGAGGTTGTCACGGTCTAAGACCGTGACACATCCGTGACAAAAAAAGTTGTATCGCCCCAAATTATCACGGTCATTGACCTTGACAAGTCCAACTTGTCAAGGCCAGTGACCGTGACAATAGTGCAGATTTGGTGTAGTGCAAGATAGTGATTATCATAACATCACATGCCCCTTGAATATAAATCTCAAGCGATAATTCTCTCAAAACATATCATGAAGAAATATTTCACAACTCAAGCAGTTCAAGAGAAAGTTCAGAAGTGAAGAAGATTGTTGATTAATTTCTTGGTGTAATTTAGGGACTATTGTACAAATGTAAATGAACTTCTTTTATCTTGTATAAGCTGAAACCTTATTTCATTACTACTTTTAGTTAATTTATTTTTCTTTATGTTTTGGTTACAAATGTCATTCTTGCGACTTACGATAAACTTCATTATATCTTCTCGACCGGTAGTTTCTTCGTTGTGGGTAATTAAGGAGTTTAAAGACCTTGGGTTATTACCTGGGTACCACTTCGGCAAGGACGAATTTAGCGTCTTCTTGTAGCAGTTTTTAAGGTTTTGTTCCTTGTAAGGGGTTTGGTTCCTCCTTAAGTGAACCAGAGATTGTGAAGTTCTTGAGTACCATTTCAAGCATGGTCATAGGTAGTGGCCTAATAGTGTTAAAACATCAATTTTCAAAGATCCACAAATCTCTCTCTCTCTCTTAACTGCTTATATTTATTATTGATTATTTTCTTATTCTTGAACTGATTGATCATATTATAATTAATCTTTACACAAAGTTAAGAAAGTTAAAATTTACTATAAAACCCATATACCCAATTAACACCCTTGTTGGGTATATTTCTGGGCAAATAATTAGTATTAGAGCCTAACTTATAGATGCTTATTTTGAAAAGTATATTTGAATATAAATATCACAAAAATAATGGCAATACTCTTACAAATATTTTTGGAAATAAATGATATACACATGTTTTTAAAAAACTATTTCAAACTTTGGAAAGAGAGAACAACTTACATTATTCAATATCTTGATTATTATGCTTGGAAAAAAGTTAGAGATAAGAAATTACCCATTTTTTATAGATTGAGTATCGAAAAGAAAACTAAATTAAATATCAAAACTATAATTATTTTACGTTCTTTTATAAATAATGTTGCTTCAAGAAAAAGTATCACGTTGCAAAGAAGCTAGTGAGATTTGGAATATCATCACAAAAGAATACTCGAAAGAAAACATCATAAACAATAATGAAGATCTTGATAGAATCTTCACATCAAAATACTCCATGAACTATCATGAGATGTGAAAATAATGAAGAAGTCTTATTTGCAATATATGAAATTATTATAGAAGATTGCGCAAGTTCATCATCTAGAAACAAATCGAACGATCACCCTTATGTACAAGCAGAACCGATACATAATGATATAAATTCAAAAAAAATTTATATAGATAAATTTTCAAAAGAATGTATGATAAATGCATATGATCACCGAGATAAACTTTATAATACATTGGTAACCAGTTATAAAAAATCATTGACTCTCACATTGCCATACAAAATGAAAAAAAAAAGACCTATATTTATCACATGAAAGTATTTCAAAAGATAACAAGAAGTTGACATTAGAAAATGATTAACTCAAAAAGGAAATTTATATTCTGACGAAACATAAAATAAAAAAATAAGTTGAGTTGTTAAGATAATCTTTTGCCAAAGATTATCAATCTAGTAAAAACTTGAAGTTCCTTTTTGAAAAACAAAAAAAGAAGAGAAAGAATGAATGAATAATTTTTTTAAAGAAAATTAGGGAATCCAAAAGAAAAATCACAAAATCGGAAAACATCAAACATGATGTTCATTCCACTTTTTACAAAAAAGAAAGATCACATTTATGAAAATAGTCACTCCCAAGTTAGAAACGAATCATTTTTGTATTATTTATAAAAGTAAATGTTATGCATATGTTGATTGTGAATCTCGTTCGTCTGATTACACGTATTATGGAAAAAATAAACATACATTTGATGTTTGCAAAATAAATAAAAGTAAAAATCATGAGTATAAATAAAAGAGATCATCATACTCCATCTCTAACAAATAAATACCTAAAATTCGAAGGGTACTAAAAAGAGATGTTTGTTCGCCATATTTTGTAGGTGCTTAAATATTTTCGAAAAGACCTTATGTTCATCCATATTGTGAAGATGCAAAACTAGGGCATGAAAGAAATTAGAGTGGAGAAAATGGAATGAATAGAGAAAAGACACACATGATGAAAAAGAAAGAAGACAAATGATTATGAGACATCCAAAGCTTGACAATGTTTAAAGAATCTTCAAATGTGTAACATATATCCTTAAACTTTTGTGTTCTCTTGTGCAACTATAACTATAACACTAGAAGCGCAAAAAATCTAGAGACTCCTACTCCTCAAGAAAAATATGAAGTGTAACAACACATGCAAACATGTTTGATCAAATTTATCATGTAAAAATCTTAACTTATGATTATGTGATTTGAAAATACAACAATGTTTAAAGTAGTGAATATACAACAACTTAAACACTAACATAATTAGACTACACATATTTGAAAAAGATTGTTAAAAGTATAATACTTGTGATAAGAGTATAATTGTAGACAACATTGAAAAAGACTAAAAAAAATAATTGGTTGCATAATGGATGTTAAAAATGGGAAAATGAAAAATTAACCTGACGTCAGGGATGATTTTCAATTTTAGACTCGATGTTTAAGAAGTTGTATTGTTAATAACAAATTTTGAAAGTTGGTATAATTAACCCCCCGCCTTTATTCTACCATTAAGAGATATTGACAGAATGCTCAATTTGCACCTTACATGTCAAATTAATTATTTTGTCAAATCAAGGATAGCCACATGGCTCCTAAAAATAATGTTTTAATTCTAAAAAAATCCAAAACTAATATTAATAAAATAAATAAATTATAACAATCATTTAACTACATATTTTAACTAATCATTTAATTGAAAATTTTTAAGTAAAATAACTAAACCCTACTCATCTCTGTCAAAACTCACCCCACCTCAAATACCCTCTGCCCAGACCTCTATGAACGCCCCGCACCCTCCTTTTTTCTTTATTGTAGACTCTTAAGTGAATCTAAATCAACAAAACATCAAGGAAGAGAGAGAATTGAGGTAAAAAAAATTAAAAACTCCTTAAGAAACTCTCTTCGATCATTAGTAATGCCAAATCTCCAAATTTCCAAATCAGAAGTCAAGTCGAGAGAATCGTTTTTAATAGAGAGTGAGGAGATTTGATTGGCTATTGATTTGATGTGGTGCTTGACTATGTTGTTAAATTAATTGGCTCTCTTGGAGGGCTCAACGGCAAAATTTTTGGATCTTTTTTACAATTTTGGAGATGATATCATTGATTTTTTCTAGAGTGGTAGTTAGGGTCTTATTTAGTGATGATGTTTGATTTTTTCAATATACTTTACATATGAGGGTATGTATATGTTTTATGAGAAGGTTTGAAATGAGGAAGCAAGAGGTGGTGGGTATTCTCAATAAGACTTATCTCGGTGCCTCTTTATTTAAAAGTAGTTTAATTTTCAGCTAGCTCTAACATCAAATACTATTGTAAGTCTTCTATTAGTCTTGGCCATAAGTACTCAATTTGTATCATTAAGTTGCATTCTAGATTGATTGTTGGTGATGGAATTTCCATTAATGTTTGGTTTGATAATTGTCTTGGAACTCCCATTGTAGTTTCTCTTAACAATAATTCATTATCCCCTCTTAAGTCTATGTTTTTGACTTCATTGCTATTGTTGATTAAAAGTTGCCTGATTGATTTATCAACTCATTTCCTTATATATGTAATTTCATTTTAAAGATTAAGCTCAATCCTCATCAGCTAGTGACCTATCTCTCACTGAAGCTTACAAGTGTGTTAAAAGTGATGTTTTTATGGCTATTAATTTCAAAAAAAAACTTTTGATTAAGTTTGTGCCTCCTAGAATTTCTTTGATTAGTTAGATATTGCTACACAAAATTATGGGAGGTGCTATGTACCTTAGGTGCAGTCGGAGCAGGATATATTACGTGGCTAATGGCGTATCGTGGTACGTAATACCTTCTTAGATACTTATATATATTATTTTGTTGCTTGTGGGGTTGATGCGTGTAGAATTACGTGTATGGGCGCATAATTGTGATATTTTACGGTGTAGGCATATGTGAGCCTTACTTCCTTTTGAGAGATTTACACGGTGATGAGTATGCTTCGTCTAATTTCGAGGACGAAATTCTTTGCTAGTGGGGAAGTATGTAACACCCCGTGTTTTTATTAATTAATTTAATTAATTAATTAAAATATTCAGGACAAATAAATTTTTTTATTTAATAATTTTTATTGGCTAAATATGTTTGTTATGATTTTATAAGGATAAAACTTCAAGCGGAATTAAAATAGGAATTAAAATGGATTTTATATGTTTTTTTGAAATATTTGTCCCTTATATTTTTTAAGCAAAACTGTCAGTTTTTCTAGGCGATCGATCGATCGATGCCTTCAGAAAACGTGCGTTGAAGTTTTTTTTTTAATTAAAGTTGTGTAGGATTAGGACTCCTAATCACTATGTAACCTGGTTAATCCGTAGGGGGACTTCTCATAATCAATTTTTCTCCAGTTTTTCACCAGAGAACACTTCCAAATATTTTTCCTCTCACTCATAATCATCAACCTTCTTCATAACCAAGTTTTTATCACAAGTTTTGGGAGGCTTAGGTGGGGCTTAATCAAGATTGATTCAAGAACACTTCTTTGCTAATTTTTCAAGAGGAATCCAGATTTCTAATCAGATTTTCAACACAATCTTCACAGGCCTGAATACTCTATTATTTTCATTTAGTATTATGCATTTTAAGTGTCGCGTAAACGCTTAATTACATGTTTTCTTAAAAATAATTAGTGACTTAATTAGAAAAAGTGGACACTAATTATGAGGCTATTTTTATAAATTATTTTAATCTGAATAATATTCATAACCCTTTGGGTAGTAGGATTCGTGAGTGATTTTGGGTTTTATTGGTGTAGGTTGCATGTAGAAAAACCATAGTTTTAAAATAAATGGATTTGGGGGCATATAACTCATGTAATTTGTGTTCAAACAATGAAATTAGAAGTTTGATGTTTTAAATGATGAAATAGCGGTATATTTAATTCAAATAATTAAATGAGATTAATTGGAGGTTTATGTCGAGATGATAATTAAATTAAGGTTTAATTGAATTGGACTACCATGCGTAATTTTATAAGTTGATTAATTATGCTTGTTCGTGTGACTTGTTGGTATTATTATATTGCCTTTATGACGACGGGTTGTTGGGTAATTTTGCTCTTCCTATACTTTAGGATGCCTTCTAGGTATGGACTAGAGGGTATGACTTCTAATGATTTACGCCTTCTAGGTATGGGACTAGTGAGGGTAGATTATCTCGTTTTTATCATCTTGGGGGTGGGCTGATTTTTAGTACTTTTTATCGTTACGCTAGCCGAGGCATGAGACTAGGTAGAAGTTTAGGATAAAAATTCTTCCTATACATAGGGTAGGACGTAATAATAACTTGGGGACCCTTAGTTATGGGACTAAGGGGGTATTTTGAGGATCTCACATCGATTAAAAGGGTGGGGTGATTATAAATTAAGAAATTGAGAATTAATGCCTAAGATAAAAACAGGTATTAAAATTTGTGGCGACATAATATGTCGGGACCGAATTTTTAAACGGGTTAGAGGGCGATTTATATCGTGTCGTGTGTGGAACCTTGTCATATGTCGGGGCCGATAGTTTAAACGGGTCAAAGGGCGATTGACAAGGGGAAGTGTGACACTTTAATAAAAAGTGAGAACAATATTAAAAATTGGTTAATTTAATAAATTAACATCGTGGGACTTGGAAATTTTACAATAATATTGGTGTGCCTTTTAAATGGGGATTCCTACCGGTAATTAGTAATTTATATTTATCGCATTTAATTATCCCGTTAAAATTTTAAAATATTCTATTGTGATATTTATTGCCTATAATGCTACTTTATGGATTCAAGGAACCTATTTTAGGGGAGTAGTGTGTATTCTTGCTCAGGGCTTTGGCTCTAACCCATGCGTTGACTAATCTTTTTCAGGATTAGAATTGGAGAAGCTACATAAGTTTATCGGAGTCATCATTTGGAGGTACAACTGGAGTTATTCATTTTATGGCATAGTTTAGTTAGACTTTCCTTTTCAGTCGTATTTAATTATGAGACTTCAAAGGAGTTTTATTGCGCCACTTGGTTCCAAAGTTTTTTAGAGGATTTCTGTTGGATTATTTCATATTTTATTTAATCATTATTGAAGAATGGATTTTTCGAGTTAGCATGTGATGGATCTTTTATCGCTTAGTTGTTTATGATCAATTGAGATTGATTCAATTATATTATCTTATGGACTGATTTATTCATGTCTTGTATTCGTCTCATGCTAAGAATGGTATTTATTTAGTTCACGCATGGCATAGTTCGGCGGCAGTGGTTGGCCACCCCGTCTGTCAGATTTTGCGAGATGTGACAGATGGTATCAAAGCGTGGTCTTAGGTCTCGTAGGTTATGAGTTCGTTTTAGCTTCCGCGTTGCTTATCTTTGATTTCGTTTTGATGATTTGTACTCTTAGTCATTCCGAGTCTGATGTTGTTTTGTTCCTATCTTCACAGATGGAGAATACAAGGAGAGTTGGGAATAGGAGAGAGGAGTCTGTTTATGGTCCTGCGGCTCAGTAGAGGCAGCATCAGATTACTTTGGAGGCCGAGGAATTAGCGGCTATCACTCATGAGGCCACGACGGTCGATCTAGAGATGGGGAGACAGAGATGGTTGACTTTAGAGGCTAAGCAGCAGGGTACACCCATCTCAGCTTGGGATAGGGTGAGAACTAGTTTCCTTAAGGGAAATCCTCCCACCTTTGGAGGGGGATCTGACCCTACGATTGTTCACTAATGGAGAAGAGATATGGAGAGGCATTTGAGGATGGTGGACTGCACGGATGTGCAGAAGCAGATGTTAGCAACATTTAAGCTGACAGGGGATGCGTTGCAATGGTGGGAGAGTGCCACCACATCACAGGAGAGAGATCAGTTGGGTTATGCAGAGTTTCTGATAAAGTTTAACAATAAGTACTTCCCGTATGCGATTAGGAACGCAAAGAAGAGAGAATTTATGGATTTGGAGCAAGGTTCAAAGTCGATTGTCGAGTATGAACAGGAGTTCACCAATTTATCTATGTTTGTACCAGAAGAGGTTAGAACTGAGATGAAGAAGATGGAGTGTTTCATTAAAGTATTGTCTTGGTTAATTAGGCAAATGGTGTTGGGGAATCCGACATACACTACTTATGCTCAGGTGGTGGATGTCGCAATGTTGATATGGCAAGAGAAGGGAAGTTATCAAAAGAAGTTGCTACTATCTGGATTCAAGGATCCTATTTTAGGGGAGTAGAGTGTATTCTTACTCGGGGCTTTGGCTCTGACCCATGCGTTGACTAATCTTTTTCAGGATTAGAATTGGAGAAGCTGCATAAGTTTATCGGAGTTATCATTTGGAGGTGCAGATGGAGTTATTGATTTTATGGCATAGTTTAGTTAGACTTTCCTTTTCAGTCGTATTTAATTATGAGACTTCATTAGAGTTTTATTGGGCCACTCGGTTCTAAAGTTGTTTAGAGGATTTCTCTTGGATTATTTCATATTTTATTTAATCATTATTGGAGAATGGATTTTTGGAGTTAGCTTGTGATGGATATTTTATCGCTTAGTTGTTTATGATCATTTGATATTGATTCAATTATTTTATCTTATGGACTGATTTATTTATGTCTCATATATATTTCATGCTAAGAATGGTATTTATTTTGTTCATGCCTGGCATAGTTCGACGGCGGTGGCTAACCACCCCGTCTGTCGGATTTTGCGGGGTGTGACAAGATCTTCAGTGGTACTCTTGTCCTGAATGTCAAGTTGTATATGTACTACTAAGTCTAATTTTTGTGTTGTTTGGTATATTTCAATAGTTGTGAGGTTAATTAGTATAATTCGTGGTTTACTCGGTGGTACAAAGTTGATTTATTGGATTGCACACCCTACTGAGAAAAGCTTTGGGAGTTTCTGAAGAGCTGAAGATTTGAAGATGCTGAAGTTTGATTGAAGACATGTCATTTAGTATTCTCAGTTTGAGGGTTTAATGGGGATATTATATGTATGACATTTTTTTTAGTGAGATTGCATAATTTGGAGTTTTTATGTATGTACCTGCATAGACATTGGGGGAGATTTGTAAAGACATAATTTTATAAATGTCCGGGGTAGAGTCTAGGAATTTTCTATTTTCCCTAGATCACAGTTTGTATGTCTGATACCGCTACATTCGGTACATCATCACGATCATCCAAAAAGGCCTTTATCCGAATCCATGCATCCATCATCTTCACATGTGCATCATGCTACATGTGATGTGATGCTCAACTGTTTCGCACTACTCCACGACGCATTATTGGTAAAATGATTTAATGGAGTTGTTTATATTTGCATAAATATTTGGGAAATTTTTCAGAAAATATTTTTTCGAAGTCTGATTTATTTTTATCAAAAGCAAAATTTTTTCTAAGTATAGAAGCGGAGTGCCTCGGTCAACGAGCTCGTTCAAATGAGTCAGTACTGATGTTCAAGCGAGATCAGCATCTCGCATAAAGTCATTCGAACGACACGTGTCCTTCATTCAAGCGAGATGCCTATCTCGTTCGAACGTCGCCGCCACCTCGATTTTCATATAAATATCAGTGTTCCTTCTACACATTTTTCAAATCTTTTTCTAACACGATTTCTGTAAAAAACTGCCCAGAAAACATACTTCACTTTTTAAGGTTTTACACCTTTTTTATTCACATAAACACTCCCATCTATATATGTGAATTGCTAAACCTTCAAGAGGATTGTTTTACACATCTGGAGTAATTTTGTGGAGGAGCCGTCTTATTCTCTACTGTTGCCCATCGGGAGTTCCTGAGGGAGATTCCAGCTGACGACATGAAAATCGACACCCGAGGATATTTCTTTGTCACACTTATTTTCATTGTAATCCATGTAACTGTTTTTACAAATTATAGTGAAAATAAAAAGGGTTTGCCCCTTTGGGGGATTTTTCCTCATTTGTGTGTTTTGTTTGTGATTGACTGTTCTTGAATGATCATATTAATTTCAATCACACCTAGATGCATGTTTTAGGATTTACTTGAAAAATTGAGATTTAATTAAATAATTTCCTTATTTGAACGCACGCGCACTCTTCAAATATCACGTGGGATACTATAATAGGCTCATTCTTATTATCCATAATCTCGGAGCAGATAAACATGGATCAACAAACGAGATAACCAGTAGTTGGAAGAGTTTGAACACGACTCAACCACTCTTATCGTTATAAATAAAACCATTACCCTGGGGAAAAGGGGCATGTGATTCTTAATTCCGAAACTTTTAAACAATTAATAAAAACTCGTAAACCCTCTATGGACGTAGGCAATTATCGAACCCCGTAAATTCTTTGTGTTGTGATATTGATTTACTCATTAATTGTTTCTTTGTTGTTTAAAATTATTCATTATGATTATTTTCACTCATAATTGGCGTCGTCTATGAGAAACGATTCTTTTTCTTTTAAAAAGTAAATCGAAACCAGCAAACTAAACAATGTCTCACCCTCATAGTGCACCTGTTGAATGCGATCTGCGAGCTAAGCTCTCTTTGCATAGAGTTAGATCTGAGATTCACCAGGACAGAAATCAAGTCGTCAATCATCCACTATTTCGTCCACAAGAGCGGCCATCTGAGCCGAGCAAAGAGTAACCCAGATCAACTTAGATCTCGCGGTTGGTCGACGCCTATGAGGTTTTGACTCCATCAACAAGAGGAGGCAACACACCTCATAGTGGATGAAAATGCACATGTCCAATGATGTCTGGAAAAATAAAGTGAGAGCTATATGGAGATAACTGCAAGCGTCGTGGTCAGACGCTTAGCCCTTAAGCGAGCAAAACTCGCAGCCGAGGAAGGATTTCACACTGCGAACAGGATTATTCAGAGCTTAAAAGTTCTCTGATAGTGTGAAACCAAGAGGAAGAACACAATAAGCGTGATATATGAAGTTTGGTTCGAAGAGAAATGGACCAACACCCAGCTCATCGCGAGGATAGATCCATCAAGGAGCTGGAAAGGAGGGCACTCATCACTCAAATGCATTCTCTTTTTTCAAGGGCAACTGTGACACCCCGCCTAATAAAATACCGGCGATCACTCCTATATCAAATTATAACAGGAGTCTCATATGGATCATTCTTAGCATCACTGTCGAAAATCAATTTAATTACTAATAACCTATTAGGCTGGCATCAAAATTTTACTTAACTACTCTTTTTTCTACACATCTACTAAATTAAAACATCCACACAGTGTATATGAATGAAACTGAAATGAAATAAAATAACCGAACACTCGGCTCAAATATGATACAACCATATCGAATGCCACAATAAAAGGCGGTAAAGAATAAATAAATGCAATTGGTCCATTGGCCCAAATGTTTATACAGTACCTCCTATCTAGAGTACAAGAATAGAAGCGTTTATCGAGAACCTGCATGCATCCAAAGCTGCTTCAGCAGACGTCTGACTCGAAAGAAGTGTCATCCAGGCGCCCCTGTGTCTGGACACCTATATATATATATATATAGCAAGAGAGGGAAAAGTAGATAAACGGGTTAGAGCCCGAGTTTTGAAAATATTTAGCAAGTGCATAAATGCTTTATTTTTAAAAATAGGTTTTATCTCATATTTAAATTTGGTATCGCACTCCCATGAGATACCCCTCACCTCTCTTCTAATAGTTCACACCTAATGTACTTATCTAGAACATTCTAGTTAAGCTACCCCGCCTAACTAATCTAATTCACCCGTCTACTAGAAACCTCTACAACCCGAGTACTAAAGGTTAAACTTCTCTCCATTCTCAACACTGTGCTAAGTTCATGCGTGGGGTGTCTCGGGAAGTGAAATCCAAACAAGGAACCCCCCGATACACTACTACTTGGAAGGGTTAATGGTAGAGATCCATTAAGCCCGTAGTACAAAACTAATGTATAAATACATACTAATATATTAATATACATATCATATTCATTCTTATATATATATATATATCTTATGATATATATCCTGATAATATCTCCCGGACTGAGGTTTACTTTACAAAATGATTACCAATTCAATTTCATTTCAAAACTTTTTATCTCAAAACTTTCCATTTCCTTTCTTCTATCTAGGAAATGTATTTAAAATCCAATTTTATTATCATAAAAATGCTTTTTCATTTCATATGCTCCCATTTCCCTTCTTCCATCCAGGAAATGTATTTAAAACCAATTCATTTATCCCATTTCCCTTCTTCCATCCAGGAAATGTATTTAAAGCCAATTTATTATCATAAATTGCTTTAACACCAATAATGTCCCACATTATTGAAAATAGTTATATTACATATCATATAAAGTTTTCTAAGACCGACCGTCCGGGTTTCCCCACTGTGCGCGCCCCTAAATGGCTATTATCTTTCAGGGCCTATCACCAAGACAGCCTGGGATCCTACAATGCAAGACGTCGGGAAGCGGCCATATGCCTGCGGGAGAGTCATAACCACACCCAGAATTACCTCACCATCGCAGAAAAACATACAATAAGCGCTTATATGGCCTAGGACTATATCCACCCTGCATTCATTAGCCAGGGGGCTTCACCTCACGCGCGAACTTCCCTTATGATAACATTTAGAGAGGTGTGTATACATAAATTATTATTTATGAAAATCAATTCTTTTCCATTTTGAAAACATTCATTTTTTTACATTCATAAAACCATTTATACTTATTCATTAAGTACCAAGTCTTAAACCATGCATTTCTTATTCTTATAGACATATATATTACCTTGTTCTCATGCACAAGGAATATACTATATAATACACCTCCGTATCATATTTTATATATACTTTAATCACATAGTACACATACTATATATTCCTCCTCGAATATATATAAATGTCCATAATTGCCAATCACATCTAGCGACGACCAATAATCCCAAAGATTCTCTCAAAGAATCATAATCATGCATTCATATACGCATGATACTATACACAAGGTATTTCCTCACTCTGATAAATAATACATACCTTATTCCCATCTAAGGATTTATTGGATATCTCTAATTCATCCTAATATTCTCATAGGATTCCCTCAACCATCACCAACATAATTATGTTATTCCGCATGTATAATCATATAGGCCACAATAGCCACTAAAACTATCCCAACTGATGTTCGTCCCTGAACACCCTTAAATTAAATAGGTTGTGGATTTATTTTTCACGAACCCAAGGACTACATCATATTCAAATAATAATCTAGAGTTCCACACTCTATATTTAGGAACCCCTAATATTTATCTCCAAACAATTCTAGCCTTAATTCTCCCAATATTAGGTTTGATTTCTAACTAACGATTTCGATCTCGGACACCCTTCCGTAGAAAAATCATTATAAATCCAAAAAAAATCAAAAAAATACGCGGTCAGCGCCCACGCGACTGTATCGAAAAGATCTACAATTTCTATTTTTTAACCAAGAGCCGAATCGATTCGCCACTAGGCCGAATCGATTCGGCAAGGACGCGGGTAACTGTTCATCATCTTCTCCGAGACTGTTTCGGCCATTAACATACCTCCAAGCTTTTTGTTTCTTCTCCTAACCTCCTCCAACCTCAACCAACAACATATACACATATCACAAGGGTTCTAAAGATCCTAGAACCCGAAACCAACAACTAATTTCGATTAAATCCTAAGTTTCTCGAATTAGGAAATTATTGGGGTTTATTCCTTTTAACTCCCGAAAAGTCGTTTTATCCACGAAAATCCAACCCAAAATCTTTAGGGTTTGTTATTACCAAACTAAGATATGAGATTTATTCTCAAAAGTAAATAAAGCAAGTAAACACTTGCCTCGTGGATAAAATCCGACGATCCCGAGTCGAGTCCGGTGGAGTTTGGCCCGAAATCTCCTTTTTCTCTCCACTTTCTTCCTTCCTCTCTCTCTTCTCTTTTTTCTTTATATTTTCTTTCTATTCTCTCCCTCTCTCCCTCCTTAGATAAGGAGAAAAGGGTTTATACTCATTAAAACCCAAAAATGACTCGTTTACTCAATTACGAGCCCTTTTAACTCTAAAATTCCTCGAAACTCCATTTCGACAATCGGACACTCTTTTTCAACTATCTCGGCCATTCTGAGACTCACGGCGCAGTAAAAATTCCCATCCGAGGTACTTGACCGCAACCCCCTATTTTAACCCAATACATTTCAATGCGGGTTTTCTAATTAAAACCTTACCTTATATCGCTTTACTCAACGGCGACATATAATTAAAATACTCTGATATATTGACTTAATCCCAAAAGTAAACATACCATCCATTAAAAATCATCCAATCCTTGAAAATCCCAAAACTTACTATTCTGAGAAATTCCCCAAATCTCCAATTCATACCCAATTATGGAATTTAATTATATCCAAAAATGACGGTTTGTTACAGCAATTGAGGAGGAGGAGGAGCTCCAAAAAAGTTCGCAACCCCAAGGGTCAAGATATACGATGGAAAGACTAATCGCATAGATCACGTGCACCAATATAGGTAAGTGATGAATCTGTGGAATCATAATGGCGCCCTCACATTTCATACATTCCCATTCAGCCTAGGATATATCGCCCAAAAGTGGGTCGAAAAAATACCTCACGGATCAGTCAAGAGCTTTAAGTCACTCACGGGGGCTTCACATCTCGCTTTAGTAAAAGCAGTTCACACTTAAAGATGATGGATTCTCTCCTCACCATGAGGAAGAAACCCCAGTAGACTTTATGATATTATGTTAGATGTTATTAGGAAACCTTTAATGAGGTTAAACAATTCTCGCAGCAGGTTACTATAGTGTCATTCAAAATAGGCCTTCCCCATAACTCCATGCTACACCAGTCCCTTACCAAGAAGAAGGCAGACACCACCGATGACCTTATGTCATGCATTGTGAAGTACGCTAAGGTGGATGATGTGGTCGCCCTCAGCTAAGGAGAAAACAGTCGCGCAAAGGTGACCAAAGGAAATGACAAGGAGAACACCCCCAAGAAAGGGGTAAAAAGCAAAATGGAGGATCCAAGAACGGGGGTAAGACAGACCCATCCAAGGCTTTTCGGGAAATTAACACGGCTTTCAAATAGTCAATTTGATAAGATCTTGGGCAGGATCAAGGACCATCAATTCCTCAAGTGGTCGAAGAAGATAGGTAGTGATTCGAGCAATAAGAACAATGCTCTAAGATGTGCCTACCATAAGAAGAATGGACACAAGACGGAGAATTGTTAGGCCCTCAAATCCCACCTAGAAGAGTTGGCCCAGACAGGGCATTTGAATGAATATGTTGAGAGGAAAGGTGACCAGGTCATCGTCACTACTGATCCAAAACTAAACAATGTTTTGGATAACGAGATGGGGAGAGAATTTATCGTTATCCACTCTGATTCAGACCCTAAGCAGATTCAGGCAACGTAGTTCGAATAGAACTCAAGAAGGTCACTGCAGTTATGGAGGCCTTCCAAATTGACCCTGACAAGAGCTAGGCTAGCAAATGCAGGCAATAAGAAGACGTGGACTACAATAAGCACACAGTCTTTATAAAAGACGATCTGATTGGAGTGAGGGACCCACACCATAATATGCACTAGTAATCACCCTTCGAATTATAAATTGGAACGTGGATAAGTTACTAGTCGAGCAAGGGAGTTCTTACGAAGCCATGTACTTGGATCTTTTCCACAAGTTCAAACGAAAGATGGAAGACTTGAAGGAAGCAAACGTCCCTTCGCTGGAAAAATAACCAAGTCATTGGGGAAGGTGGTCCTACCAGTTAGAGCTGGTAATATCTCAAAACTGATTGATTTTTGGGTGGTAGACATTACCTTGCCCTATCATGCCATTCTTGGAAGATGGTGGTTGCACGGCAGGCACGACGTTCCTTCCACTTATCACTAAAAACTCAAGTGTTATAAAATGAGGAATAAGGAAGGTCAGAGGCAATTAGACCATTGCTCGAAGTGTTTTATCTTATTTATTAATCATAAACAGGAAAAGAAGAAAGAAAAAGAAGTCATCCCCAAAGCATCTCAAGACGGAGCTACACCATCCAAATAACAACTAAAGTATGAAAGGCCGGGGGTGGAGGAAACAAGAGTTAACCCCATAGATATGGTTATGGAAAAATTAAAAGAGATATATTTTAATGAGACCCAGTCGAAAAAAAAATTATGATCGGTACCACACTATCTGAGAAGGTAAAAGAGGAGCTAATTTGTTTGTTGAAGCATAATCAAGATGTATTTGTATGAAAGCCCTAAGAGTTATCTGGAAATGATCCCAAAGTCGCATGCCACAAACTTCACGTTTATCCCACATTTTTGCCGATAAAACAAAGCTCATCTCACTGCCTAAAAAAAGTAAAGGCAGTAGAAACAGAAGTAGGGAAACTTCTGGAAGCAAGGTCTATCAGAGAAGTTCAATTCCCAAAATGGGTCTCGAACCCACTAGTGGTACGAAAGAATAATGGTAACTAGAGAGTGTGCGTGGACTTCATCGACCTCAACAAGGCCTATCCCAAAGACATTTTTCCTCTGCCAAAGATAGATTAGTTGGTCGACACCACTTCAACCCACGAGCGGATGAGAATTCTGAATACGTACTCAAGTACCATCCATCTATTTATCCCAGACTAAGAAAAACTTCATTCATAAACCCTGGACCTGTATTATTATAGGTTCATGCCTTTTGGCCTTAAAAATATAGTAGCCACGTACCAAATATTGGTCACAAAGATGTTCAAATAACAGTTGGGATAGACAGTGAACGTATGTATTGACGATATGCTCATTAAGAGCAAGCTCAAAATCGATCACCTAAAGGATTTAGAGAAGACAATTGAAATCCTCAGGCATTATCAAATGAAGCTCAACGAAGCCAAATGATCTTTTGGGGTTCAATTCGAAAAGTTTCTAGGATACTTAGTCACCCAAAGGGGTATTGAAGCAATCCTTGATTAGATAGTTACGATAAATATTGTTCTCCCTCCAAGTATGTTGTACGAGATTCAAAAGTTGACAGGGATACTTGACAGGGATGCTAGAAGCCCTAAACCATTTCATCTCAAAGTCCTCCAAACAATGCAAGCCAATTTTTCAACTGCTAAAAAACGAGAAAGGCCTCACTTAGGACGTTGAATTCTCAAAGGACCTTGAAGAACTCAAAACTTATCTGATCAAACCTCCTCTGCTGACTATCCTAGATCCATGGGATCTTCTTTATCCTTACCTTGCAATTTAAAGCCATGCAGTCAGTTTGATCTTAGTTTGTAAAAAGAAAGGACGACAGTCTCCCATTTACTATGCCAGCAAGGCACTCCTTGACGTCGTGCAACGCTACCTACCACTGGAGAAATTATCCTATTCTTTGGTCATCACATCACGCAAGTTGAAGCACTACTTTGAAGCTCATTCAATAATAGTGATCACATTTCCCCCCTCAAAGTAGTTCTTCAGAAGGCTTACCTATATAGACGGATGTCTAAATGGTCAATCGAACTTAGGAGATTTGATTTACACTATTAACCAAGAACAACGATTAAGGGACAAGTGTTGGTTGATTTCATCTCAGAGTTTATAGGAAATAATAGCCCAGCAACCAACAGATTACCGATTATTTGAGATGCTATGAGATGGACAGTCCGACAAATGGATGCTATGTGTGGATGACGCCTCCAACTCCAAGGGAGCATGAGTAAGAATTATGCACGTCACACCAGAAAATGTCATAATCGAGCAAGAAATCAGGCTTGGCTTTGAGGCATCCAATAATAAAGATGAATACAAAGCCCTCATAGACGGACTATATAAAGCTTACTCATTAGGGGAAGTCACATTAACATATATTATGATTCAAATCTAGTATCCAATCAAGTAATGGGAGATTTCAATGTTAAAGATGAATGGATAGTGGCATACCTGTAGGTGGCTCGTGATTTGATGTCAAAATGTGAGGAATTCCTCGCCAAACCCATCATCACGAATCCCGTAGTCGTCGAGCATGTTCTCGCTGTGCAAAAAAGTCCTAGCTGGATGGACCCAATAATTATTTATCTACAAAATGACATCTTGCCATCCAACAAAATGGAAGCCCATCAAGTCAGGGTTAAAGCTACATGATTTTGTCTAGCGCTCGATGGAAAACTTTATAGAAGGTCCTTCACAAGTCCTTACCTCCAATGCGTGCATCCAAGTAACATTGCCCAAGTTTTCTATTAGCTACACGATGGGATCTGCAAAAGTCACACAGGAGGATGGACTCCTGCCTTTCAACCAATCAAAGAAGGATACTTGAGAATGCAAATACAATTGCAAAGGGTGGTTTTCTTAAAACAACAAAAAATATCTTTTTGTAAGTTTTAATCAATTTAAGTCCAAGCATACAAAACTCAAATTTAAATCGATTTTATTTTTTATCCTAATCATGCATCTATGGTGATAAAATAGATAAATCAAATCAAGCTGACAAAGAAGACAAGGATTAAGGGGGAAAAATCTTCCCGGTAAAACCTTTTTTCAGCACTTTGAAAAGTTTACAAGACCATCGAATTACAAACTACTTGATAATAGCCCACAAGTATAATGTATGGTGTCTTTGTACAATCTTCAAAGATACGCCTCGGTCCTCAGTCCAAGTCATCCACATGTAGTATCTCTGCGCTCAGTGTCCACCGATCAGCAGTGAGTTCCCGTAGGTATCACAAGTCAGCTATGGAGATGCCTTTTCCACAAAGGTGTATGCAAAGAGATATAAACTCTATAGGGTTTAAACAATTCACAAGAACAATATTGTAGGATTTTTTGTTATGAGTTAAATAAGTGTTTTTCAACACAAAACTTGAAGAACTTTTGCAATAGATATGCAGTTACGTTTTTGTCAAAAGTCTTAAAACAGATCTGATCACGAAATACGTATATATAAAAAACTTGATTCGGCGGGATCACTCGAACGAGATAAGCCAGTTATTTGAATGATATAAAGATGTCATTTGAACGACTTCTCCATCTCCCTTGAACGACAACTCATGTCGTTTGATCCAGAAAGCGCGACCTTCTAACGACCATAAAAACACATAACAGTATGGGGTCGTTAGATAAAACCATCAAGCGAGCTTCTCGCGACCTCTTTACGCGACATTTGATATCGCTTAAAGCTGTCATTTGAATGAATTGATACTGTCGTTTGAACGACCAAAATGAAAGAATGTTTATTTTATAAAATTCCGCTTACAGGTTTTCGAAAAATTATTTTGACTCAATAAAAACACCTATTCGTATTTTAATAAAAAATAAAACATCCCAAATATAATTCTATGAATTATTTTAAACTCTAAATCATTTTGTACCTTTAGGGATGCTGGAAAGTCTTTAAACTTGGAGATGCTTGCGTTCGGTTCGTCTTCTCTATGCGTAATGATTTGTAACGGGATATGCCAAACTAGTCTAAAGCTAAGCTATGAGCAATGACATAGAAATTATTCTTACAATTTTGGTGGCCATATATGTAGAAAGACACAATCTCTTATGTTCAGGAGTGTGAAAAATGCCAAAAGTTCTCTCCCATGCTCCATTAACCGACTAGTGACTTGAAGTCACTAACTAGCCTATGGTTGTTCGCCCACTAGGATTTGAATATTATGGGGCCTCTTCTAACAGCACCAGGGAATCGAAAATACCTATTGGTCGTCACAGATTAATTCACGAAATGGATTGAAGTACAGACACTAGAAAACATTAGGGACACTGATAGGATCAGGTTTATCTAGAGTAATATAGTAACACGTTTTAGTATACCCAGAATAATAATTACAGAAAATGGCACATAGTTTGAAAATTGAGTCTTTAAAGGTTTCTACGATAACCATGGCATCAAGCACCACTTCAGCTACGTGGCTTACCCCCAGAGCAATGGGAAAGCGAAAGCTTCCAACAAAACAATGCTCGTCCGCATGAAGAAGAGATTAAAGAGGGAAAAATTATCTTGGGCAGACGAGCTTTCCTATGTCTTATAGGCATATCACACTACGCCCAGAAGACCTATTGGGGAAATGGCTTTCGCTTTAACATATGGGATAGAAGTTGTCATTCTTTTAGAAACTTGTCTCCCAACCACGAGGACCACCATAACCGAGCAAGGTTTGAACGATGAAGCCATGAGGAGT
Organism: Sambucus nigra; assembly: GCA_949130495.1. Lineage (NCBI taxonomy): Eukaryota > Viridiplantae > Streptophyta > Magnoliopsida > Dipsacales > Adoxaceae > Sambucus > Sambucus nigra. Next base: position 147,419,789 of record OX422214.1, on the reverse strand, counting down.
GAACTTGATCTAGCGGAAGAATGAAACAAGCAGGCCCTGCTAAAGTTGGCTTCTTACCAACAACAACTAGTTAAGCAGTACAATAAGGGCGTCAATCCAAGAAAATTTAAGGTTGGTGATTACGTCCTTAGTAAAGTCCTCGGTGATACAAAAAAACCCATCAAATGGCAAGCTATGGCCTAATTTGGAAGGAACATTCAAAATTATCAGAGACGATTTACAAGTAGCCTACCACTTAGAAACAATTGAGGGCAAGGAAATACCAAGGGCATGGGACGCCACTAACCTCAAAAAGTTTTATCTCTGATTTTTGCTTAAATTATTTAAAGTCATTGCTAGCTTAGATTTTTAAAAACTTTCGAAATTTATGATGCTCGAGAGTTGTTTTAGCTTTTCTAATAAAGTACTAGTATAAAAGGCTCGGTTAGTTATTTGACATTATTCCAAATTGGCAGACTTACACTTTAATTAACAGTTAAAACATTGATCAACATCACCTTAGTTTGATTACAATTACAAGTTGTTTAGTTATAATAAAACTCAAGGTTTCTCGGTCTTTGTCATGAAAAGAACGAAAACCTCATGAATTGTCCAGGCAAACAAAAGACCTACAGGGGATCCCTAAGCAGTAAGTGAACCCGACTTAGTTAGACAAAAATCTCGAACCGATGGATGGCCCAAAGACCGGGTGAATTTTTGCCAGAGTCTATTTTAGGCCTACGGTAGTGTGACGACACAACCTAAAAGGTAAGAGAACGCTATAAAATACATTTTCGGCGTAATGGAATGGAAAAATGAAAAATAAAGTATTATATAACAAACTTATTATTACAAAAAGTTCATTTACAATAATAGAAGGACAAAATAGATAATAATTATCCTCGTCTAGTAAGTACCCTGGAAATAGCTTGTCCTTAACTATCATTGGGATTTGGTTGAAACTCATCGTCACTCTCATGAGAGGACAGATAATTCTTAGCCAATTAAAGAGGAACGACATCCAGTGGAACCTAACCCTCTTCGCTTCTAAAGGGTGGATGGATATATGTTGGACAATCAACTTGGTACCTGTACCAAAGCTCAGAATCCTTGGGAACTTCAAGATCCCCAGGGAATTCAACCAACCATGTTGATAAGCTAGTTGCTTTGCCTCATCTAACTTAATGGGGGCATCTATCCACCCCTCCTCACAACCAGCAGGCCATAATGCATGAGGAACCATCCTAAAAAGATAGTGAAACTTGGGTATATCATGGCTCAACCCCATCTTGATAACGTCATCCCTTCTTCGATCATCCTCTGCCTCAATAAGTTGTTTCTTGAAGGAATATTTCTCAACTTGTTGAAGATTCCCAACATATCTAATGTCCTTAGTTTCAACGAGTTGCTTTTTCAAGGAGTTCACTTCCTCCTCCATAAGGGTTCCTATATCGCCCAAGTCCTTCGCATTGTCCTTCGGTTTGGCCACTAAGGCATAATGGCCTTTATAATCTTCGGTCGTCTTTTTAAGAGATTTCTGAGCATGAGCAAAAGTAAAAGCACAACGAGCTTGGGCACTAGCCTCCTTACTATGAATGGCATCTAGATTGCCAATAAAAGAATGGATTTATCTAAAAAAATTGGCTATGCTACCAAAAGTAGGAATAAAAAGGGGAAACTCGGCAATAACTCAAAATAGGATTGAACATTAACAAAGTCTTTTAGTGATAGATAAAATGGTCAAAGCTCTTACAAACGAAAACCAAAAGAAAATACAAGGAATCACGGGCTAATTATTTACAAGTAGTCTCTTTATCCATCACCTCCTCGTGTGCCTATGATACTTTGTCCTTATCAGTCTCAGAGGATGCATGATCGATAGGAGAATCTGTTATAGCCTCTTTATTTGCTTTCGGTGGGGTTAACCATGATGGTGCTTGCCAAAGAATTTAGAGTTGATAGGGAAATTAACCCTCATCAGCGCAGCATCCCAGCCTTTCTCAAAGTTAGCTTTCCTGATGAAAACCAACTGACATTTAGCATCACCAAAGGCTTCAACACAGCCCTTCTCCTAGCTTGCCTCCTTAATTATAGCAAGTTGGTCACATTCTTTCTTCAGTTGATTACGTTTAATCGCAAGTTTATCGCGTTTAACCTTCAGTTGGTCATGAGAAACCTTCAGCTGGTCGCATTCATTCTTCAGCACATCCATAGCCATACTGGTGAAATTTTTCTCCTCATTGTATGACCTTTGGGTAGCAGCAAAATCTTCCTTGTACATATCCAAGGCTATTGTCAGGTTATTATTAACCTTGGACTAGTCAGAGTGATTTCCCAAAATGAAGACGAAGTCCGCCATAAACTGCGAACAAAGAAATAAGGACTATATCAGAATAAAGAGTTAAAAGTTCAATAAGCCCGTGCAGAGTAGTAAAAAGTTTGGCTTACTAAAGACAACGTTTGAGCGACATGAGTAGAAAGTTGATCGTGTGTCAGGTGATTGACCTTCTCATGATCAAGCGCGAGCACTCCCCCTTTAGCAAAATAAAAGCCAATGAGGGGTTCTTAGCTGCTGACATCACCTGTTGGGTTCTCCTAGAATTATGGGCATTACCCTTCTTGGGAGTCAACAAAGATGTTGAGGAATGGGTCATTTCCTTCCTACTCTTTTCTCGGAGTGATGAGCCTGACACCAATTCGGGATAGAAGGGCCCTCATGCTCATTCCTCTTGGACACCTTAGCCTTGGGGGAGGTAGGATTCATATATTCATCATCAATCAATAAAATCCTCTTCATAGGAGCCACTAAATCTTCCCCGATAACATGAATAGACTAAACATTTAAGGATTAAAGTGAAGAAGAGGTAGAAGCGTCCTCGCTTGTAGAAAGAAGTGGAACCTCCGGTACTGTATCCACTGGGTGGGAAGTGAAGTTGCTGGTAGAATTATTATATTTAAAAAGAAATGAGGAAGATCGATGGTGCTCACTACCTAGAACCAAGGGCCTCCTCGTCTCCAAAACTTTTAGTAACTCCTGTTTGTTGATAGGAGAAATAAAGGGTTCTTTCTTCTTCAATTGAACTGGTCAGAAGAAAATAAAAATTTATCAGTAATTGTATGATTAAGTAGAGCTCAGAGTAAGAAGTAATAAAATTTAACCTATGTCACTCCCCCACTCCGGGCATAGAAACCCTTGATATTGCTCGCCCTTAAGAGTATGTGGATGTTGCTAATTCTGAGCAATAAAGCCTTGATCCCAATACCCATTATTGGAATTAGGGAGGTTGACTACCAAAATCCTATCAGCTTTCCTCGCCTTCAGGTATAAAACACCATCTGCAGTATACGACCAAAAATAATAGAACTGGGATTCCTATGATAGTCCCATATAGCTCATTTATTCTATAAACTCCATTCACAATTAAGCATGTGTTTGGGGCACATTGGGAAGGAATCACGTCAAAGAATTAACAGAACTCCAAGAATAGTTAATTTGGGCGAAATGTTATTCCCTCCTCAAACAGTGAGAGAGTATGGATCCAATGACCACCCTCAATAGCAGCACAATTTCTGGACACCAGGGCACACTCAATCGTCACCTGTGGAGGAATTTAATATGTTTTTCTAAATTCCCCCACGATCCTTTTACTGGTAGCATAAACCATTTTTGAGAAAGGAATTTGTGAGAGAAATGGTTAATCAATGAAAATGAACTGAAGAAGTTACAAAGCTAAGCAAAACAAACAAGGAAAAAGAAGACTTATAAGAAAACTGTGAAGACAGAAGCTCCGAATAATCTTTTTAAGTAATGAAGATTATGCAAATGACGAAACAGAGTATGGAGTAAGCAAAGGCCAAATTCTAATAGACTAATCATATGGAGCAGAACCCAAGATCATCAATGCAACTAGCGGTTCATTTTTCAAACCCCAGATCGGCGTTCCCTTATCTTAACCAAATATTTATGTAATACCTCGTATTCACGCGTATTTGAAATTTAATTAAGTCGGTAATTAGTTTGTTTTATTTTGAATTACACGAGTGACGTAATTTAATCGAATTAATTAATAACATGATTATTAAATATTAATCGAGAGAGATAATGATTAATATGAGGAGATAAATTTACTAAGTGAATAGTAAATAAGTTACAGTAATTAATTTGCGTCATAGCGAGTGATATTGGCGTAATTGGAATTAATCTCAATCGGAAGTTGCGTGTAGACTAATTCGAGGTCAATATGGGTTAAATATTTAAAGTGACTTGTATGATGATTTAGAGGTCACGGATGATTCTAAAAGGGTCAAAATAGTCAGAATAGTATACCAGGGGCATTATTTGGCTCCCAAATCAATTTTAGGCCAAACGACACCATATGGGGAAGTTTCGGTCATTTGGAAATTAGGGTCAAGAGACCCACGAATTTGCAAAGTGCATATTTGATAATAGTGGGGTGAGTCTAGGGTTAAGATGTTGAAAATCCAAGAGATTCCATTAGAGATCAAATTGAGACCATTCTTGAAGCCAAAGGAAGGATTTTTTTAGAGATTCAAGTGATTCTTGCACCACAAACAACTTTGATGGGAGGATTGGACGAGAAAACAATCAAACCCTACATCAAAACACGAAATCAGATCATCTAACATAAGGAAAGTGTTTATATATGATTTCTTTTGATGTTATAATACCCATGTGAGACTAGGGTTGAAACTTGTTGATATGAATGAAATTAAAGTGATTAGAATACATGTTTTGGGTAGGGTTGCATGTAGACTAGATTGATTTATGTAGAGGACATGAAATCAAATAAATACAACAGTGGGTAAAATCATTTATTAATAAGTACGGTAAGTATTAGAGAGACATATACTACATATGAGCTATGATGATTAGGTTGTGTGTATACATACTGAATAAATAAATATATATATATATATATATATATATATATAGGTTGTGTGTATACCTATTATGTGAATGGTGTTATATGTTAACATACCTATGTTGCTCGCTATCACGGAGGTTTCTTCATAGTGGGTGATCCCACCCTGACGATTCTAGTGAGGTCTGGATTTGTGCCCCAAAACATAGAACTTAGGACGACCCACTATGAGATGTGTATTAGTTGGACTAGCAAGTCAGTTGGATACATTAGGTACATGCGTAGCCCATAGGCTTAGAACTATGTTCGCCTCCATTGTTTGTTATTTGATTTTGGGTTCGAGGAGACATGCCGAACCAATAGTCCTTATTCTATACGAGAGGTATATGGACTGATATCAGAGTATGCTTATTTTCACGGTGGTCATTTTGAGAGACGCCGTAATAGTATATATTAGTGTGTGATATATATACAAATGTGAATATTCTACTTATGTGTGATAGTAGCCAGTAAATATGGTATATCTAAGAAGTAAATTGAGTAGTGAAACTTAATTACCGGAATAAATAATAACATGTTTTAAATGTTACTTACGAAGATAATAACATACCAGGAGTGTTATTTTCGATAGCGTACTGTATGGGCGGTACGGGGATCCAGTGGTGTGAATATCCAATTGGATACTTATGTCTAATTAGCGTGGGTAATACAACTAGGTGGGCTGAGTAGAGAACGTTCGGCGTGCACAATAGTTGAGGGTTGAGGAAACTCAAGAGTGTGTGCGTGAGCCTAACATGTGTATCTAATAATAGATTTTTAAATTGTGATAAATACTTGCTAAATGTTTTCAAAATGTTTTGGGTTCTAATTCTTTCTATAAAATACTTTCAAAACCTTTTAGGTGTCCAGCCACAGGGAAGCTAGACTTGACGATCTATTCCAGGGACGATTAGCTGCAGCTCTGTGGAGGCTTGAAGCACTTGATTAGACGCATCTTACTTTCATTCCTCGTGTAGGATTTCTTTTCAGTATCTCAGTTTGACATGTTGTCCCGTTCAGATTTTATTTATTTAGTTATTCAACTCAGATTTTATTTAGATTTATTACTATTGTTGGATTATTATTTCGACTTGGGATTTGTTATCGAGAGTATTCGGCAAAACTTTTATTGTTTATTTATTTATTTCTTGTGATAGTTTAGACTATATAAGTTGTCTGAATGTATTAATTGAAGTTTACTGCATGTTGTATTTCCTATTTAATGAAAGATAAAATTTGTCATCGATCTAATTGACTAATAGGTGGTTAGTAATTAATATGATTTTCGACAGTGATGCCAAGAATGAACCAAATGAGAAACCTTTTTTAATTTTATAACGGACTGATCGCCCGATATTTAATTAGGCGGAGTGTCACAGATGGTATCAGTGCATCGGGATCTAGTGTCCATATAATTTGTATGGCTTACTACGATTTTAGCGTAGGGATCTTTTGATATGGAGACATATTATTATGATTGTTGTATTCCTGATAGCATGATTGAGATTTACGTTCTTCTGCTATTCTATTTGTATTAACTATGAACTTATACAATTTGATCTATTTTTTATGCCACCATGGAGAGAGAGAGAGAGAGAAGATGGCAGCGGCCAGTGAGGAAGCAAGGGAGGCTCAACAAGAGCCACATGTATCGCCACTACAACCATCACCAGAGATGATTTCAACTGCACAGGTGGCTGAGTTAGTGGCCCAGGCAGTCAACACGGCCATGACAACACATTTCCTTTAGCCCTAGGCACAAGCGCCAGTGGCACCCATGATCCAGGGCCATCTACTTGGCGGAGATTCAGAGATATCTTTCAGAAGGTCCACCCGCCCGAGTTTTAATGTATCTCTGATACAGTTGCGACATGTCAATGGAAAAAGAATATACAACATCACCTGCATATGGTGGAGTGTAGTAAGACGCAAAAGTAAGTATTAGCTAGTTTCAGGCTGTCTGGAGCAGATTTACAGTGATGGGAGTCAGTTACCACCGCAGAGGAGAGAGATATGATGACTATCGTTGAATAATGGGTGCGGTTTGATCACAAATACTTTCCACCAGTAGTTGGGTCAGATATGCATAAGAAGTTAGGGGAAGTAACAGAGGGTGACCGCTCTATAGTCGAATATGAGGAAAAGTTCACCCGTTTGGAAAATTTTGTGCCAGACGAGGTGAGCAATGAGGATTAAAAGAATGCAAGGTTCATGGATGGATTAGCCTGGAGGATCGGGCACAACTTAATCAGTAGCAACCCCGCATTGGTGACATATATAGATGTAACCAATGTCGCATTATTACACTACCATAACCATTATTTCCACATGAAGGGAAGTGAAAGAGGACCTGAGCCTAGCCATCTTGGCTACATTAGTGGGGTAGTGAAGGTGGAGCACAGCAGCAGCAGGCAGGCTGACAGCAAGGGTAGGATCTCTGGCAATGAGATCAGCCCAAGTGGTTCAGGTCAGGAGGGTATCGACCAGAGGGTCAGGGCTTTAGGCAGGGCCAAAAGATTTTTGAGGGCCGTCAGGGCCATAGGAAACATGGGAGGCTAGCAGGGACAATAACAGGGACAACATCGTCAGGTCCAGCAAAGCCAGAGATGGAGAGAGTTCCTAGGGTAGTGTTTCATATGTCGCCAACAGGGTCACAAGTGGAGAGATTATCCATAACAGGGCAGGGCACAACAGTAGGATGCCCAATAAGGACAATAGGCTCCGTTACCCCCTACAGCATCGGCACCCCTAGCCCCACAGTAACAATAGGGTCATATGCATTATGGACATGCGTATAACGTCCGGGACATAGCCATGCCACTAGCACAACCGACAATGTCGATAGTAGAGGGTACATTTTCTATTCACGAACTTAAGGGTAGGATTCATTTTTACATTGGGACATCACATTATTTTATTAAGACCCGATTTTCCAAAGCTGTCAATTTACTAGAGATAACCAGTAGTCTCCTTATATGTGTAGAGTCACCTGTGGGGATTGGGTCACTTATACACTTGATCTGTAGAGGGGTCGATATTATTAATGGGAGACTAAGTTTAATGGCAGACCTTATAGTGTTTGACATGGAAGGGTACAATGTAATTTTGGGTATAGATTGGTTGGCAGTTTATAAGGCGATGGTATATTACTAGGAGATGAGCATAGTGTTCTCCATTTCGGGGGAGGAGATATTCCTAGTAGCGGTGCCTCTTTCAGAGGGAGGGTAGCACACACATTTATATTACATTGAGGAAGAGACTTCACAGGAGGTAGTGGTCCTATTAGACTCGATTCCAGTTGTGAGAGATTTTGAGCATGTATTCCAGTAGATGCCCGGGTTGCCACCTAATCGGGAAATCGACTTTATTATTGACTTAGCACTGGGTACAAGACCGATTGCTCGAGCACCTTACCACATGGCCCTATTAAGATGCTAGAGTTGAGAGAGAAGATTCATCAGCTCTTAGGTCAGGGTTTCATTCAGTGAAGTACATCCCCGTGGGGTGCATCAGTGTTATTTGTGAAGAAAAGGGACGATTCACTTCACTTGTGTGTAGACTACATGGAGCTGATAAAGGTTATGATATGAATCCATTACCGAGGATCAATGAATTATTTGACCAATTAAGAGGGGCTGCGTACTTTTCCAAGATTGACTTGAGGTCCGGATATCACAAGTTGTGCATTCAAGAGGAGAACGTACCTAAAACCACTTTCTTATCTCGGTACGAGTTATACGAGTTTAGGGTGATACCATTTGGACTCACCAATGCGCAAACAGTGTTTATAGATCTCATGAATAGGGTATTCAGTGAGTTTCTTGACCAGTTCGCGATCGTATTCATAGACGACATTATGGTCTACTCGCGCACAGAGGAGAAGCACGCAGAGCACCTGCGTATGGTTCTACAGACACAACAAGACCACCAGTTGTATGCCAAGTTTAGGAAATGTGGATTTTGGATACAGGAGGTGCAGTTTCTGGGCCACATTGTGTCTGATAGGGGCATTGTTCTTGATTCGAATAAGGTATCGACGGTAAGGGAGTGGGGATAACCCACGACATCAATAGAGATTCGCAGCTTTTTGGGGTTGGCTGGTTATTATTGTCTCTTTATCAAGGGGTTCTCAAAGATTGTGGGTTCATTAACGAACTTGACTCACAATGGGTTATCGCTTGCGTGAAGTGACCATTATCAGCTAGCCTTTAATTGAGTTAAAGTACAAATTGTCATCAACACCGGTACTCGCATTGCCCAGGGGAGGAGTAGAGTACTGAGTTTATATTGATGCATCCTTACTGGAACTTGGGATGTACTACAGTAGGAGGACAGGGATATAGCTTATGCGTCTCGAAAGATTAAGCCCCATGAGAAGAATTATCCCACCCACGACCTTGAGTTGGAAGCGATCGTATTTGCTTTGAGGATATGGAAGCACTATCTTCTAGGGGAATAGTTTACGTTATTTACGGATCATATGTCACTTCAGTATCTCTTCACACAGAAGAATCCGAATGGATACAGAGGCGGTAACTAGAATTCATGAAAGAGTACTAGTTTGATATACAATATCACATTGGGAAGCCTAATGTGGTAGCAGACGCGCTAAGTCGAAGACCCACGGGAGAGTTAACAGAGGTCTGGAAAGTGAAGTGGAGCGAGCTTCAACACGATGATGAGGTCACCAAGGCATGTATGGAAATTTTAGCTATCACTCTCGATATTGTTATATTAGTAGTGAAAGCACAGGAAGATAATCAGTTATGGCAGGGCAGGGTACGACAACTGCTAGCTGAGGGTGAAGAGTCTTACTCGATTAGTTTAGAGAGAGGCTTACATTTTAATGGAAGACTAGTTGTACCAGAGAATAAATACTTGAGGCATGCAGTAATGATTGAGTCTCATGGTTCGAGGTTTGCAGTACATCTCAACGGGGATAAGATATACTAGGACATGAGGAGACAATACTGGTGGTCTGGGATGAAGCAAGGCATAGTAGAGTTCATTTTGAAATGTGTTACCTGTCATTTGGTTAAGGTAGACCACTAAAGGTCATCAGGGATTCTACAACCATAAGAGATTCCCGTATGGAAGTGGGAGAGTATTTTGATGGATTTTATTATAGGGTTACTAACGTTGCAGAGGGGTCACGACTTCATTTAGGGAATAGTGGATTAGCTGACCAAGGTGCCCCACTTTTTATCGGTTTGCACTAATTTTGAGGCATGAAGTATGCGCAACTGTTTATTGTGGATATAGTTAAGCTGCATGGGGTATCGGTCAACATCATGTCTAATAGAGACAAGATCTTTGTGTCCCATTTTTAGTAGAGCTTTCTGGAGGCAATGGGAAAGGACTTATTGTTGAGTACTGCTTATCATCGCCAGATAGACGGGCAGACTCAGAGGGTTAATCAGATGTTAAAGGACATGTTGAGGATGTGCATTCTGGATTTTAGGGGAGGATAGGAGCGATACATTCCATTGGTAGAGTTTGTGTATAATAACTCGTACCAATTTACCATCGGCATGACACCATTTGAGGCCCTTAATGGGAGTCCTTATCATTCGCCCGCTTGTTAGTTAAAGGTGGGGGACAATAAGTTATTGGGGACAAAGATGATACAGGAGATGACTGCCAAAATCAAGCTAATTCGGGGACGTATCCGAATAGCTCAAGAAAGGAAGAAGAGTTATTATGATGCAAATCGAAGACACATTGAGTTAGAGGTTGGTGATCAGGTGTTGGTACGGGTATCTCCCATAAAGGGGATTATGAGATTTGGCAAGAAGGGGAAGCTAGCACCGAGATATGTGGGGTCGTTTCCTGTGATTGAGAGAGTGGGACCATTTGCATATAGACTGGGTTTATTGGAGCATCTATA